>CAMAPF010000926.1:2165000-2671357 GCA_945859915.1 Cuscuta epithymum | reverse complement strand
GATCGAAGTTTGAGCTGAAATTTGGTATGGACAAACTAAACTTGATGAGGAACATGCTCAAAAAAGTTCATCAAAAACTTTCACCGTGAAGGTGCCCAAACGGGCTCGGCCGGACGGAGGTTCCCGTCAGGCCGGCCTGACGAGAAGAGTACTCTCTCTCTCTCTCTCTCTCTCTCTCTCTCTCTCTATATATATATATATATATAAATTATATATATATATATATATATATAGGGTAAGGTTCAAGTGAGAAGAACCCTTTGGGTGAGAAATGAGAATGAATCTCAGTCATTGGATTCGACTAAGTTGCAGTAAAAGACACTTCATGATGCACTGAAATATGCAATCTAGCACGGTGGCATTTCTGCAAATACTTCTGAAAAATCCGTATTACACGTGTCTAGTGCAACATGAAGCTATTTTGGTGCAACGCCGTCAAATATTAGTGCAACATGAAACAGTTTTAGTGCAACATGTGCAAAAGTTAAATATTACTGCAACATAAAGCCAATTTTAGTGCAACTTCGTAAATCCAATGGCTGAGATTCATTCTCATTTCTCACATTCGATGCATTTCTCACCTGAACCAAAATATATATATATATATATATATATATATATATATATATAGAGAGAGAGAGAGGAGAGAGAGAGAGAGAGATGAGTATTCAGGTCCGGCCAGGCCGGACCACTCTCCCCGTCCGGCCTCCTCCATTTGGGGGCCTTCCCGGTGGTATTTTTTGCTCAAATATTTGGTGTATGTTACTCATCAAGTCTAGTTCATCCATACCAAATTTCAGCCAAACATTCAATCGGGAAGGTCGTCAAATAATTTTTGCAAGTTAACTGGTCCGGAATATGCATTTTCCGGACTAGTTAACTTGCAAATATCATTTGACGACCTTCCCGATTGAATTTTTGGCTGAAATTTGGTATGGATGAACTAGACTTGATGAGGAACCTACACAAAACATTTGAGAAAAAAATATCACCGGGAAGGTCCCCAAATGGAGGAGGCCGTACGGGGCTCTGGTCAGGAAATTCTTGACCGGAACATCACTCTCTCTCTCTCTCTCTCTCTCTCTCTCTCTCTATATATATATATATATATATATATATATATATATATATATATAGAGAGAGAGAGAGAGAGAGAGAGAGAGAGAGAAGATCATGTGAGAAGTCCCCCTTAGGCTGAGAAGCTGCGAAGTCTAACTTATAAGCTAATAACACGAACTTTTAACCAATAAATCATAACTTATAGACCCCCTCCAAAAAAATTACGAAAATGCCACCGCGTCAAAAAACCTGGAATGTTATTTTGACGCGGTGGCATTTTTGTAATTATTTTTGATGGGGTCTATAAGTTATGATTTATTGGTTAAAAGTTCGTGTTTTTTGGTTATAAGTTAACTTCGCAGCTTCTCAGCCTAAGGACACTTCTCACCTGATCCGCTCCCTATATATATATATATATATACATATATATATATATATATAGAATTATTCCTGACCGGAATTTCCACATAGGAGCCCCGTCCGGCCTCCTCCATTTGGGGGCCTTCCCAATGGTATTTTTTGTTCAAAATTTTTGTGTATGTTCCTCATCAAGTTTAGTTCATCCATACCTCATAAAGAAGCTGGGTTTAGTGTTCGTATGGAATCTATCAAAAAAGACAAACAAGGGATCGTAAAGTCAAGAATATATACATGTAATAAACAGGGCTTTGAAAGAAAACCAATGCATAATATAGAAAATGAAAGGTGTAGCACTAGTACGCGTACGGGCTGTCAAGCAATGCTTGGTGTCGGGAGAATAAAAAAGGTTGGAGTCTTTCAGATATATCGATTTGAGGAAGCTCATAATCACTTGTGTGTAACACCAAGCAAGGTGCATCTGTTAAAGTCCCATCGTAAAGTTTCTGAAGCAAAGAAGAAGCTATTTTCTACCCTCCAGTCCAATAATATTTCCATCCCTCAAGCAATGGGTATATTCACTTCAGAATCTAGAGGTCTTGATGACATAGGTTTCGTGGAAACGGACTTACGAAATCATGTGAGGAATGAAAGAGAAAAGGTAAAGGGTAAAGATGCACAAATGTTCTTGGAACATTTCCAAATTGAGAAGGAATACAATCCATCATTTTTTTATAAAATCAAAAATGACAATGATAAGAAGGTTGAGTTGGCATTTTGGGCGGATCCTACGTGCAGGCGCTCGTATCACTTTTTTGGTGATGTGGTTACTGTTGACTCAACCTATAACACCAATTCATATGGCTTTCCATTTACTCCTTTTGTTGGTGTGAATCATCATTTCCAGTCTATCTTGTTTGGATGTGCATTTATGCATAAGGAGACATTTGAGTCATATGTATGGGTATTGGAGGCATTCTTGGAAGCCATGCCTGGTCCGCCCCCGAAGGTGATAATTACTGACCAAGATCCTGCATTAGGCAAAGCAATTTCTCACCTCCTTCCAATGACCTACCATAGGTAAAAATAGAGCTTCATTTTATTTAATTAATGTGTTTTTGTTTCTGATTTTTTTAGCCCATATGAATGCTAACATTTCTGGGTTGTTACCATTGCCTCTTCACCCCATGTTATTTGTTAAAAATTATTACTGTATGTTTAAAGCTATTTGCCAATGTTTTCAAAACTCTCTGTACCAATGTTTTTAGGCTCTCTAGACGGTGTTTAAAAATGACACTTAAATACATACTTTTCAATGGTGCAGGTTTTGTATTTGGCATGTTTTAAGTAAAGTATCTGAAAAAGCAGGTCCGCTTATAAGCTCTCTACCAACCTTTGACAACATTTATCATGTTATCAAACACTCCGAGACACCTGCAGAATTTGAATTACAATGGGATGATGCTATCAAGGAAAATGGTTTGCAAGATAATGGTTGGATGTCATACATGTTTCGGATTCGGGAACAATGGGTTCCAGCCTATTTCAAGAAAGTTTTTTCAGCTGGCATGTCCTCAACTCAACGAAGTGAGACTACACATTCTTTTTTAAAGAAATTTGTGTACAAAGGGTGTGGTTTTAATGAGTTTGTCACCCGATTTGATAGAGCACTTTCAAGGCAACGAGAACGCGAGAATCAATGTGATCATGATGATAGGAATGGGCGGCCTAAGTTGCAATATGGGACACAACAAGAGGTACAACTTGCCAATATATATACACGTCAAATGTTTCGTGAGTTTCAAGCAGAACTTCATAATTGTTTCACTTACTCCTTGGAATTGAAAAGGGAAGACACAGACCATATGGTTTTCATTTTAGAATTTAAAGGGACGTCAAACGAAACACGTGTAAAGATGACTAGACAAGTCCATTTCGCTCGAGACACACAAATTGCTTGTTGTTCATGTAAAAAAATGGAGTTCTTTGGAATACTTTGTGCACATATCTTGAGGGTATTAGATTCCCTTAAGATATATGAACTCCCTGAGTATTATATACTTGACAGATGGAAGAAGGGAGCGAGAAGGGGAATTGTGAAAGATTCATTTGGTGTTACAATAATAGAGGATCATAGACGCGCCTTGTGTGGGGGAAGCGGTAAAGCGTTAGAGGCGTTTCTTGGAGGTTATTATGAGCTACTAGACGAGTCACCTGAAGATCAAGAAATTGGTCTAAAGCTACTAGAAGAGTGGCGCACAAAGTTCAAAGAACATTTGGCAAATAACCAAAGTGATCAAAGGAAAAAAAAGAAAGTTGTTGAATCCTCATGTTCGATAGATCTACTGGAGCCCGACCATGCAAGACACAAGGGGTGTGGTAAACGTTTAAAGTCAAGTTTAGAAAAATCTTCAGCTCTTAACCGTGTTTGCAGTGTTTGTAAGGGGTCTGGTCACGACAAACGCAATTGTCCAAAACAGGCAAAAGGAAATTAAGTAATTTGTAGTTGTGTTTTTTTAGAACTTTGTCATTTGAACATGATTAGTTCATGTACTTGTACTTCTATCAGAACTTTGTCATTTTGATGTTGTTAAACATGTTTTTATTATGAATTCTGAATCTTTTGGTCATTTGGTTTGACTACTTAGTATTAAACATGTTGTGGCAATTGTCATTTTGGCCATTTTGTTCGTTCTGCTTGGTTTATGTTTGGCAAGGTCGTTTTTGCATAAGGTAATTCATAGGCAGTGCTTGCTTCAGATTCTGTTTATGTTATTGCAGCAGGCATAATTTTTCTGTAGGCAGCCCTTTTCAAAGCTACATTCTAACTCTTCCTCTATAAACATCTCTTGAAAAACTCAAATAACACAAAAAGGGTGTCTTTCATTTTCCAGAAAGTTGGAACTCAAACACAAAGTTGGAATTACAAACTACATTGGCATTACACACACTCTTCCATCATAAACCATTATTCAAATCTGAATTTTTACACTAACCCGGCAAACTAAAAAGCCTCAAAAGCTACCAAATAGCTATGTTATTTGGTTATACACCACTAGCTGCAAAACCAAGCTTCCAAGCAACTGCTATTATCACTCAGAAAAACAGACCACTGCTAATATTTCTTGTAGCAAACGACCTCTCATTTGCTTCATCTGTTAGATCTTTCTCTTATGGAATGAGTACACTTCTCTCGACCAACTAGAACATTGTAGCAAATCTTCATTTTTTTCTAATTTAGTAACCTTTCTCAGTAAACCGGATCAAACCATTGCATATACCCACGTGTGATGTTGCCCTGTTGTTAATACACAGAATAGGCATTTATTAAAAAACAGATTTTCAATTACCAATCTACGGGCAGGTAAAAATAAATTTGATACACGGTAGGATGAAACTTACATTACCTGGACAGACCGAAAATCAGCCGACCTGGGTTTGCAATTTGACAGTAGGTTAGTTTGAAAATTAAGACTAGGCTAATATGCAGATGAATTTTACATTTCAGGGGAAGCTATAATTTTAGAAAATAAGCTTGACAATTCATCTCAAACACAGGAAAAAAAAGTTTCATACTTTGGACACAATTTAAATACAATTAAAACTAGCCCGCAACAAATGAAAAACTTCTAAATTGTAGAACTTTAAAAAGTTGGGTGAAATCAGAGATCGTAGAAACATTTTGAAGGAAAATCGAAAAAAACCAAAAAAATATAGAGAGATTACAATAAATACGGACGCTTGTGGCCGGGAGGAAGGTTGTGTCGAGGTTCCTACCTAAGGATGGCAATGGGGGCGGGGGCCCGTGGGGAACCGCCCCGTGGGGGAGAGTTGGGGCGGGTGGTGGGGTGGGGCGGGTGGTGGGGTGGGGGAGATATTTTCTCCCCGCATAAATATGGGGCGGGTGATGGGTTATGCACCCCCCGCACTGTCCCCGCCCCGTCCCCCGTAATAATTAATAATAATCTCAATAATAATACTAATAAAAATAGTAATACTAATACGAAGTAATTAAAATAGCATGGTGGCCCGGTGGGTTTAGTGGTTTCCTATCTAATGGATTGTGCGTAATGGATCTATCTAATTCCTGTTTAATAACTAAGCTATCTTGTAAAATTGCTTATCAAAATCATAAAGTAAAATGATTTTTTAGAGATAAAATAAAATGAATTTGGGAAAGTTATAAAGTGATATTAGCTTAAACGCCTTAGGCACGGTGTGAAAGTTTTTTTCCTTTACTATTATAATGCATTAATTCTTTTCTTTTGAATGTCATCTTTATGATTGTAGTTAGGGCTCTTAAAATTTGGTGATCATATGTCGTCCTAGATGCCGTCAAATGACCATGATTGATTGAATGCAGGGTTTAAGAAAATATTATAGAGCTAATCAATGCTAATTTAGAGTTTGATAAAAATTACTAATTTAGAACGCGTATAATGTGTTCTAGATTTGAAATGGGATGTAAGATTACATTGACACTTAAAAAGTAAAAAAAAAAAAAAAAAATTGGCTACTAGAAGTGTTGTTAAATTTTTGAAAAATTGTCAGAATCTAAAATGATGTTAATTTTTTACGAGTACTTCCCCGTTGGGTACCCGTGGGTCTAGCGGGTCGGGGCGGGGGATGGGGCGGGTCGAATAGTAGTGGGGGATGGGGCGGGGGTGGGGGTGATTTTTTAGACACGGGGCGGGGATGGGGGAGTGAACCCCCGCCCCAACCCCGCCCCATTGCCATCCCTATTCCTACCTGGGAGATTACAGAGAGAAGAGAAGTGTACTCCAGAATCGACAAGCGCGTGGTGTATATAAAAGTCTGATTTTGACATTTAAATTAAATCTGAGCCCTACACTGCTTTCGTTTATATCTAATGGGTGAGATTTGTTTGGTTCGTTTTTTACTTCTACGAACCTACCGGACAAGAACAAAACTCTCTCTCTATATATATAGAGAAGATCGTGTGAGAAGTCCCCCTTAGGCTGAGAAGCTGCGAAGTCTAACTTATAAGCTAAAAACACGAACTTTTAACCAATAAATCATAACTTATAGACCCCCTCCAAAAAAAATACGAAAATGCCACCGCGTCAAAAAACCTGGAATGTTTTTTCGACGCGGTGGCATTTTTGTAATTATTTTTGAGGGGGTCTATAAGTTATGATTTATTGGTTAAAAGTTCGTGTTTTTTGGTTATAAGTTAACTTCGCAGCTTCTCAGCCTAAGGACACTTCTCACCTGATCCGCTCTTTTTAATCTTGGAATATTTAATTACATTGAATTACAGCAAAAAATGTCGTTTAGATAAAGAATTTATGAAATCTGAAATACTAAACAAAAACTATATTTCTTTTATATTCTATATTTCTTTTAAATTCTATATTTAATATTTAATTATATAATATTATATTTATATATAATTATATATATATATATATAGAATTATTCCTGACCGGAATTTCCACATAGGAGCCCCGTCCGGCCTCCTCCATTTGGGGGCCTTCCCAATGGTATTTTTTGTTCAAAATTTTTGTGTATGTTCCTCATCAAGTTTAGTTCATCCATACCAAATTTCAGCCAAAAATTCAATCGGGAAAGTCGTCAAATGATTTTTGCAAGTTAACTGGTCCGGAATATGTATTTTCCGGATCAGTTAACTTGCAAAAATCATTTGACGACCTTCCGGATTGATTTTTTTGCTGATGTTTTTTGCTGAAATTTGGTATGGATGAACTAGACTTGATGAGGAAAATACACAAAAAGTTTGAGCAAAAAATTCCACCGGGAAAACCCTCAAAAGGAGGAGGCCGGACGGTGCTCCGGTCAGGAAATTCAGGAAAGATTACTATATATATATATATATATATATATAGAGTGCTCTTCATGTCAGGCCGGCCTGACGGGCTGCCCCGTCCGGCCGACCCCGTTTGGGCACCTTCTTGGTGGAATTTTTTGATGAAATTTTTTGAGCATGTTCCTCATCAAGTCTAGTTTGTCCATACCAAATTTCAGCTCAAAATTCGATCGGGAAGGTCGTCAAATGATTTTTGCAAGTTAACTGGTCCGGAAAATACATTTGACGACCTTCCCGATTGAATTTTTTGCTCAAATTTGGTATGGATGAACTAGACTTGATGAAAAACATACACAAAAAATTTGAACAAAAAATACCACCGAGAAGGCCCCTCTCTATATAAGTATATATTAACTAAATGTAATATATAAATATAACTACATAAGTAAATAACAAGAAAATAAAAAGTAGATAATAAGTAGATATTAAGTGCATAATAAATATATTTTAAGTAGATAATAAATATTAGTAATATAATATATGTATTTATAAGTAAATAATTAATTGTTTAGCTGCTAGTGGAGGGACCTAGCGCCGTCCCTAGGGTTTAGTTTGGTAGCGTAAGGTTTTTACGCAAATCGTTTCACGGCACGATCACTGCAGGCTTCTTGGATTGTGATAGTTCATTATTGACTTCACAAATGAGTTTGAACTAGACGTATTGGAGACACTGTAGTGCTCAAATCATCTCTCACGTTTTCTTTTTTGAGGTAATACCGTTTTTTTTTCTTTTGCAAACCTGCCCTCTGCGGCTGGACGTGATGGAGGAGGGATACAAGCAGGGAGAAATTGAGGCGTTAGCAAAAGCATATGGACAGATGGAGATGGAGGAGGAAGACGAAGTCTTGATCGTGGAACCTATGGCACAAAACTCGTCTAGGTACAACCTGGCTCTGGCACAATTACGTCGGAAAAACCCGTACGTTTTACTAACTTCCGGGATATTATGGCATCTTTCTGGAAACCCAAGAAAGGTGTTAACATAACTGAAATCGGTCCTAAAAGATATATGTTTCAATTTTATGGTGAGGAGGATATGAACAGGGTAGCAGATGAAGGATCGTGGATATTTGATCAGAACCTAATGGTTATGAGTAGGCTCAAAGAAGGGGATATCCCTCTGTCTGTTCCTTTGAATAGAGCTGAGTTATGGATCCAAGTTCATGATATTTCAGTGGGATATTTTACTGTTGATAATGCAGAACGCATAGGGAATTTTTTGGGTACTTTCATAAAAGTTGATGAACACAACTTTTCTAAGAAATGGGAATCTTTTATGAGAATTCGTGTTCGGATTGATCTGGGGAAACCCATGAAAATGAAATTATTCCTGCAAAAGGAGGAAGGGGTAAAATTCTGTATCAAATTCCGTTATGAGAAACTGCCTAGTTTTTGCTTTCTGTGTGGAATAGAAGGACATGCTGAGAGTCATTGCCCTCACAAGAGGAAGGGATACGAGACAACCGGAGACAAACCGTTTGGCCCATGGCTTCGAGCAACAAAGGGGGCAACGCAATGGAAGAAAAATAAATGACTTGTACCAGCAGGCAAAAGAAACAACATCATTAACCAGGCTATTAGCGGAATTAGTGAGGAGGATAAGAAAACAAGCACTTTGGAAGGCGGGTCTTCACGAAAGGTGAGAGGGAAGCTCGACCAGAAACGTAGACGTGTGGAGGACTCAGAAGGCCACCCGGCTAGGGAGGAAATGGAGCTAGAACACCCTGCGGCAAAAAAACGGAGAAGAGGCGAGCTACAACATGTGGTCATGTGGATTAAATAAGGCAGGAGGCCATGAGACTTTTTGTTATTTTAGCATTTGCTTCCTCTCGTTTGAGTACTGTGTTTTTGTTTTCATTATGAACATTAGAGGTAGGTTGCAGGTTTATTTTCTATTTTTTACTCAGGATAATTTTGTGGGTGGAAGCGATAAGGCTTGTATGGCCGTTAAAAGCTTCGAAACTCTCACATGGTTAGCGAATAGTCTTGCTCTAATCGGAGTGGTCTATTCTATGTCTAGTCAGAGAGTGGGAGAGCTGTTTGGCTATGTGGAGCCTCATAGGGAAGTTTGGCGTTGTATGGTTGGAAGAACCTTGCTCAGTTTGATTGCTATAATATAATTAGTTTCCTTTCAAAAAAAAATAGATAATTAATTATATAAGTAGATATAATAAGTGTATAAATAATATATGTAGAGAGAATCGGAGAAGATGAAGATGGAGATGATTAAGAGTATTGGAGAGAGTAAAGGGTCGGTTTGGTACTCTAAGTTGCATAAAAAGAGACAAATAAGTCCTTACTGTCCGGCCGTCATCATGTGGGGCGATTCCCAGTGAATTTTTTAATGAAGTTTTTTGAGCATCTTATTCATTAAGTCTAGTTTACTCATACCAAATTTCAGATAAAACTTCAATCGGGAAGACAGTCAAATGAATTCTTGAAGCTAACTGCGTTTTTAACTGCGCAGTTATCTTCAAGGATTCATTTGAATGCCTTCCCGATTGAAGTTTTAGCTGAAATTTTGTATGAGTAAACTAGACTTAATGAAAAAATGCTCAAAAAATTTTGTCAAAAAATTTCACCGGGAACCGCTCTAAATGGCGACGTCCAGACAGAACCTCCTATATAAGCCTATAAGGACTTATTTGACCTTTTTTATGCAACTTGGAGTACTAAATTAACCCTTTACTCGTATAGGAGAATAGAGAGTAGGATTGTAGGAAGAGTTGGAGAAAACTGTATAGAAAATGGGAGTATATAGAGGTTTTTATGTACCTCACCCCCACCCCCCACCCCCAAACACCCATGACCCCCCCCCCCTCCCTTCTCATCCTCCAACGGCTATAAAGCTATTTGGGAATAATCCCATCGGCTAGGAGCCTAGTAGGTCTTTTAAATTAACGAAAAAATTTGAAATTATGGCCATTGAGGCCCGGGCCGGTTCCATTTTTGGGGCACCCGAGCCCGCTTGGTTTTGTAGCCGGTGCGGTCCAACCGGACTAGGGGTGGGATTTTGGAACCGGGAACCGTAGAACCGATTGGAACCGAACCGTTAACAACATCTAGGAACCGAACCGTTAACAATTAATGCCTCATTTGTAGGAACCGAACCGAAGCGGGTTATAACGGTTCGGTTCCCGGTTCCTATAAAAAATATGTGCATGGAACCGTTAAGGAACCGTTATAAAAAAAATAAAAAATAAAATAATATTAGTAATAGTAGTAGTAGTAATAATAATAATAATAATAATAATAATAATAATAATAATAATAATAATAAGAATAATAATTATATAATAGCAATAATAACCACCACCAAAAACAACTATAATAAAACAATATAAGATATTTAACTAACAATTCTAATTTAATCAACGGAAAAGAAGTAATAAATATTGTACATGAGGTTGATATAATACATTAAACTCCTTTCTACAAATCAAGTTTTGTTCCATCATATAAATTTTATAAATACTCCGTATAAAATAACTCAAATAATTAGTAGTTGATTGCACATATTTTACTTTACTATTTTCATGATATTTCTAATTATTAGCTTTATTATGAATCAATAGAATGTAATAATGTTTTTTTTATATATATACATGCAAACTCAATGTCTTTTTATGCTTTGAAAGACTTGAAGTAGGCGTCCTATTCTTGCTACTATGATGACGAGTAACCTTCATCGCTCCGACATTACAACGATTTTTAATGTTTCATTTGTTACATGAAAATTTAAATCACTTTTGTTCTATTATGTGTTCAAAGTTCATTAGTTAAGTTTGAGCTTTGATGTTTGAAGTGATTAGAGCTTCAAATAAAATTTTAATACACGTGTTTTGAATTTTCGACGTGTTTATGTTATTTGTAGAAAATAAATTATGTGTTGATTTTTAGACGAGAAAAAATTATTCTAGGAACCGGTAAAAGGAAGAACCGAACCGTTTACTACCGGTTCGGTTCCATAACGGTTCTTGATTTTTTATATAGGAACCGAACCGATTTCATTAGTTAAAACTTTTATAACGGTTCCACTCATTTTGAGTAAGAACCGAACCGGTCCCAGCCCTAAACCGGACCAGTCCAGGGCCCGATCACCAGACCGGGTCGGTTCTCGGGTCGGGCGGCCCGGTTTCGGTCCATGATGTTGGCCGGCAAAGGAAAAGAAACAGAGACGTGCGTCCTCTACACGAAATTTACAAATGATCATTTTATCATTTAAATATACCATGCATATGTTACATTCAGATTAGGCATGGACTCGGGCCGGTTCAGGCCTCGACCCGACCAGGCCTCGATTCAGGAAAGGGGAGGCCCGGAACCGGTCCGGGTAACCCCCGGGTCCGGTTCGAGCCGGGCCTCAGTTCAACTTTTTTTTTTTTGGTTTTTTTCCTTTTCCTAATTAACCCCTAACCTAGGGGTGGACCGGTTTGGGCCTGGGCCCGGCCGGTTCGTGGTTCTGTTTAGTTGGGCCTGAGCCCGAACCGGTAGCCACCGGTTCCGGGTCCGATTTCGGGCCGGGCCACCCGGTTTGTATTTTTTTTTTTTTTGGCTTCTCCTATTTAACCCCCAACCCACCCCCCCTCACCCCCAAACCACCCCAAACCACCTCAAATGGCCCAAAATACTCAGCCCAACCCAAAAACTTAAAAAAAACTCAGAAAAAAAAAAAAAATTCGGCCCGGACCAGGCCCGAACCAGTCGGGCCGGCTCACCAAATGGAGGGCCCGAGCCCAGAACCGAAGCCCACCGGCCCACCGGGCCGGGTGGCCTGAACCGGGCACTAACCGGTTCACCGGGCCGGTCTGGGCCCGCACAGTAGCGGGCCAGTCCATCCCTACCCTAACCCCCCCCCCCCCCACCCCACCTCCAAACCATCCCAAACCATCTCAAATGACCCAAAATACCGAGCCCAACCCAAAAACTTAAAAAAAAAATCAAAAAAAAAAACAAAAAGAAAAATAATAAAATGGCCCAGACCGGGCCCGAACCGGCCGGGCCGGTTCATGTTTTGAGGGGCCCGAGCCCAGACCGGAACCCCAGCGGGTCGAACCTACCCGAACCGGTCACTGACCGGGCCACCGGGTCGGGTCAGGCCGGAACAGTGCCGGTTCCGGGTCGGGCCACCCGGCCCGAGTCCAAGCCTAATTCAGATGTATAATATTCAAATTGCATTAAAGCATTTTATCATTTAAATATTACCATACATTTACATATGGTACATTCAGATGAATTATATTCAAATTGCATTAAAGCGTGTCAACATTACATAATAATTTAGGCAACATCTATGAGACTGAATCTATGATGCATAAAGAAGACTAAAATCTAAAAAATATGTTCTCCGCGACAAGTAATTCTAAGTAATCGCTTTACTGCCATCTTTACCAAATGAGTACTTTACATCATTCTAGCAAAAAATGTTTGCTAGAGAACAGAAAAACTCTCCTAGCTTGTAAAACACAAAACAAAACAAAACAAAACAAAAGAAAAAGAATTAAATTGGTTTTTTTACGATCCCGGGAAAATGAAACCAATTAACCAAAGCTCTATAACTAACCATCTACACCATAGACAAGCCATATATTTACAATAAAATGACATAGATGCCATTATGAGGAGTAGAGAAGATGGATGACTGAGCTGCTTGAACCGACTAGTAGTGAATTTACCACAGCTAGCTTTTTAACTATCAAGCAAGCTCTGTACCACAGCTAGCTTTTTAACTATCAAGCGAGCTCTGTACACATACAGGTACAAGAGAGGTGTTACAAATTCCAGAAAAACAAATCAATAGTCTTACTTCGATTAATATGCCACAAAGAAGTATACTGTCTATTAATAACAAAAAGGACTATACCATAAATCACAAGGATGCTTCCAAAAGTCTATGAAACCGTTCAACTCTAGCGCGGTTGTGTTTTGACAGCCATCCAGTTGGGATCTTTCTTTTCCTCTCAAAACGGGCAAAGACATCCTCCGTATCAAGGACATATGAAACCTGCAAGTGGATTGATCAGAAAATGTGCCAGCTATTTTCTTTTTAATACATTCCCTCCCCAAATTTGGATTTATTATATCATCACATTAACATCAGAAATTCATTTCCTCCTATATGCAATTAAAGAAAGCAAACTTACCTTGGAAGAACTGCAAGCCATCTTGCACTCCAAACCATTTAGAATGGTAACATTTTCCATAGCCATGCACAGAGCAGATGATTCATCAAGCTTGGAAAACTTTCTCTTATTTCTACACAGAAAAAATTATATATAAATTGGTAAGAAAATCGGGATCGCATAACTCACCAAATCTTGTGCATTCGCATAATAATTAGATAACTACACTACAGCAAAGAAGGTTCGATAAAAATCAAGCAAGAGTGTTTAGACTTAATTAGACCCATACATAAGAGGCTTGCAACACGATAACTGAAATAACGCGACATTAAAATTGGATGTTGAGAGAATCCTTTTAAACACTTCATTGGAAAGACCATGGAATTACCTCTTTAGAATCACAGCAAGGGACTCCTTTTTAGGATGCTCTACTGAAAGATATTCCGAATGAAGATAACTAGCAAAATTGGGGTCCACAGAAACTGCCATCACATCAGATCTCTCGTTTTCATCATCCATCAATTGGATGGATATACCAGGAGGGCAGGATGTCTATTTAAAATACAATAACTCATCAATCCAAGACACTAGGATATGGCCAAAATCATATTTCTCTTTAGGGGATTTTTATATAGTTATGACTTCCATCTCAAAGAAAGAGTCATGTTTCACCAAGTACAACATTTAAATTTTAGTAAGGGACAAGTGTTGGAAATCATCCATTCTTCGCTACACTACATTTGGTGCTTAAACTAAATTTAGCCTATAGATGTTTGGGACACTTGAAAACAAGCTGAATTAAATATAATGAAAATTAGATTCTTTTGTTCAGATAGGACATAACATTGCCAGTTTTAGAAGACATTTTTTGGGACGGAGGGAGTATTTGAAATGTTTTTTGGAGAGTTGTACAGTGAAGAACATACAGATTCAACACGATAGATATTCTCCTCGTGAAGCAAAACATGAGAATTTTCATAGTACACTACATCAACAAAGTTATCAGGCTTCCTTGATCTTTCATATTCATACAGTTGAATAAGCTTATTGTCCATCTCATCACTTGAAACAGCCAGAAGCTGAAAGCAAACACAAAAACCACAAGTTTTCACATCAAACATGAGCAAAAACAAAATAGAAAATTGAGAATGATTCACAGAAAAGATACCTGTTTGACTAGCTTGTATATCAATTTGTCCAAGGTAAAAAGAACATATGAGTGGTTACCAATTATTGACCGACAATCATCCTCAAACTTTGCATTGTCAGAAGATCCGTCAAGCAAACTGTACAATGAACTCATGAACCTGCAGAGAAGCACACATATTATCAAATCGTTACATCTAATCACAGTCAGAACCACAGAATTATGCACCTCTTTCCTACCTGGCATAGGGATCAGAGCTAATTTCATTTCCAGTTTTCCACTTGAGATCAGGTGACGATGAATTCAGCTTCGCCAACAACAGTCTCTCATACAGTATCTGGAAAGACAAGAATAAAGTAGAACCAAGTTTGGGTTGGTCAACTTAGATATTCATAGTAAAGCATACTCAGCAATCTCCTTTTATCATAATTCATTTTTTGTTGAAAGAAGGGAAGATGAGAAACAGGTAAAAGAATTACAATCAGTCTGTTTGGGGTAGTTTATGGCATATGTGCTTTACTCCGAAGTGTTTTCTTACTTCAGCACTTACGGTATGTTCAGTTCTCAGAAAATACTTCGGAAAGGGAACATATCGTCAAGGAAAATTATTATATTATGTCTGGTATTGCCTTTGAAAATGTGAAGGAACACAAAGTATAGTTTTTTTAAATGTTACAACATTTAGAAATCTTAGTACGGGGTATTTTAGAACTAGAATAAATAAATCAAATGAGTATCTACAAATATCTAAAATAGATCTATTTAGCTTTAGCATTTTAGCCAATTTTTTATTTTGAATCACGTGTTCTTCTATCCCATTTTCCTCCATGTTTTCCTTTGTGTTATTCTTCCTTGGTATTTTCATGGACCCATTGGGACTAATAGACCCTTAAGATGTTTTTTTACTGTGATAACTACTCTTTTCTCATTTGTCCTACCTTGATCCCTTTTGAAGTCGAAGTACTTTATCTTCCTCCAAAATCAATTACTCTTTGAAAATAACTCAATCAAATGCTCACATAATCTCAAACAGGACAAGTTAAAAAAGTAATTGACCGTGTGCTCTTACCTGGTGAAGTCTAAAAAGCACAAAAAAGGAGTCATTCCCGTAAAAAACACGCGAGAACTTTTTTTCACCCATACACGGTGACCCAACCACTGCATGCTTTGTTAGAGGCTTTGAAGTAAGAAAAAAGCATTCAGCTAAGGGTGATGATGACAATCCATCTCCAAGACAATGTGCTTCACTTGTCCCCTCCTCTGCCTCCCCTTCACTCTCACTTTTCCCATCAGCTTCATCTTGTTCTGCATCTTCATCTTCATCTTCTGCCTCTTCTCTTGAACACTCATCTGCGGCAGACTCACTACCAGAAACATCTTCACCTGCCACAGATGCATTATCGCTGTCTTCGTCATCAGCATCTCCGCCATTTCTCTCTTGTGAACCGCAGTTTGGGTATACAACAAAATTCTCTTCTTCAAAATAGCCATTTGGGGATAACTCGCCCTCTTCCTTTTCACTTTTGGGGTATTTAACAGAAATCTCATTACTATATCCATTGATTCTAGAGCCTTGTACAAATCCTTCGTTTTCCAAAGGAGCAACTCGGATATTTTTACCACCCTATTGCCATGAAGAAAGACAAATTGGGAAAGAGTGACCAAGAGATTGAACACATGCATGAATTATCTTCACCACTTACCTCTAATGATCGTGTGTCATTCATATTAGACTTTGATCCATGACCGTCATCAATGGTGCCATAACCAGGCCTTGTAGAGCACCCTAGGTGATAAAATAATTGATTTTGAGAATAGAATATGTATCATTTCTAGTTAGATGCCAGCATAGTGACTAATAGGGTTAATTCCATATATCGCCCCCGCCCCCGAGGTTTGGTCAAATTACAGAATTACCCACAGGGTTTTTAAAATTTAAAAATGAGCTCAAATTTTCTCTGAAAATCTGTGATACATGCTGAGGGTAATTTGGCCCGGAAAAAAAAAATCATCTCCTATGTCTCATTTACGTAAAAATATGCCTAGTCATGAGTTTATTAATTTGTAACTTTCAGAAACCTCAAGGACCATTCGGTAATTTAACCCAAATTTAAGGGACAGAGATGTAATTAACTCTAACAGAAATGCAACATATACCTAAACCGGATTCCGCAACTGCGTGTACATGAAGAAGAGCTATGGCATCAGAATTAGTCAACCCTTCTCCATGGGCCAAAGCATCTGTCTTTGAAGAACTAATTTGTTGAGGTGAAGCATTGGCATCTCCACCATTATAAATAATCTTTGATTGCTTAAAGTTTGTCAAAGTTGCATCATTGCTAGGACTTCCCTCGCTTTCACCAACAATAGTCCCACTATTGATTTTAGAATGACGACGATGATGCTTGGAGGAGGAAACATCATTTCCATTGGCATATGATCCCTGAGAATGAGACTGAACTCCCAGCAGCATTGGTTCAAGGAAAGTGATCCAGAGCCTCATAACCTTGTTGAATTGATCTTTTGTTGAGCAAACCTCTTCACATGAATACTTTATGAGTTTGTACAGGTCTTCATGGACTTCATGATCAGAATATTCTAACTCAACATTTGGACATATGGGATGCCTATTGCCAGCAGCAATAGCATGGACCACATCATCTTCTTTCCGGTTTTTCTCTTTAATATCTTTTATTTCAGAGACCAAGGCTGGAAGTTTTAAACAATACAGATGATATAATCATGAAAAAGCTATCGTTATTAGGATTAGGGGAGCAATAGATAAATACGTAGTAACTGAGAAATAAGGTAGACTTTGTATGCCCTTTGGTAGAAGAGAAATTAATAAGTAATGGATAGATATTGGGAGGGGGTTCATTTCTCTAACATTTCTCCCCATACGAGAGAAGAAACGAAGATGGAGACCCACAATTTTACATCTCTCCTCACTATTTCTCTTCTCACCGAACAAGATAAATTCTTCATCTCCACTAAACAAAGGCTAATTGAAATGAAGATGGCATAAGCATGCATTCATTATATGACACAAATGCTGAACTTACCTTTGGTGCTCAAGTTCTTGGAATCTTGTTGCTTGAAATAGAAGCTACGATGATCAAGAGACTTGTAATGGTTCTTGGCATAAATCTCGGCCCAAACTTTGTTCAAATCTGAACGACATTTGGTCCACTCTTCCTGTTTCTGCTTTAATCGGGTAAGTATAACAGGCAATGAATTGGATGGATTTTTGCGCAAAACTTCAGTTACATCCAGACCATGGTCACCATAGAGGCGTTCAATACACCTTAAATTCAAGGCTACAGAAAATATAAAAAAGACAAGTTATTCATCAACAAGTCATAACTCTTTACAGTTCACGTGTTACCAATAAAATCAAGCAGAAAAAGAATTGATCAGTTTATGTTAAAGTTTCATTTGAAGTTCAATAATGTGACACCTGAAAAGTAATCCTCGATATGGATATAGCCATCTACACCACTATTTAGCAACTCTTCAACCCGTTTGATGGTTGAACTCGCAGACTCCAGTAACATATCTAGTTCAAATCTGAGATCATCAAGCAATTGAATCACCAGTCATGGACTAAGAATCAAAAGAGCAATAAAAAACATATTCATATTCATTTTTAGGGTGGTAGTAAGAATACATCTGATCATATATCTATGTTACCTATCATCTTCACATCTGAACAAGCTTTCTTCATACTGGTTTCTCCTCATGTGTTTGAAAGAGTAGTCCTCACTTCCTGAAGTCACTGACACCCAATGATCATTTAAGACTTGAGCACCAAGCTCTGACCTCTGGCTTGCCACAGGTATTGGATACTGCACAATACAAGGTTTAAGAGGGTATTACAATGACTTGTTTAGAAAACCAATGAGTTTTTCGCAACCGAACCACAGTTGTGTGAAAAATGTTTTAAATAAAAACTAAACTTTACAGCGTGAACAACAATGAATACATACATCATCAGGAAGAAGTCGATAACTAGGGGTGCAACGTTGACAGTTTGAAAGGTCAAGTTCTTGAATTGACTTTCCCCAGTACTTCTCCTTGATTCGGTCCTTCTCCTTACCGCCATCCGTTTCACGTTTTGGGGCTTTCCCTTTCTCCTCCACCTTCACTGATTTCGAAGTGTGCCCTTCGGTCCATATGGGTTCTGTGGTCAGGGAATATAATCAGGTTATTTTGAAAATCCATTCACGCAGTACAATATATTTTGCATGGAAATTATATAGATAGTTGATACCTACTTTTGCTCACAAACCCAGCAAGATAACCATCTGCAGAGCACAGCTCAATTAGAAAAGCAGAGCTAATTTTCAGAACAAAACGAATGGTAATGGTACTTGAATTCACATTACCAACTCGTTCACAGCGCTCTAAGAAGCCATTGAAGCCCTCCATGAGATCAGGATAACTTCCGAGTATATCATTAATCTGAGGGGGGTTAATACGAGGTAATGAAAAAATGAAAAATAAATCAATCAAAATTAAAATAAAATTAGTCTCCATTTCCCAAACTACAATATAGAAAACTACTACCTCCACCCCATTTTATGTGTCCTACTTTGGTTTGGCACAATTATTAATAAAGTGGTTTCTAAAGTAAAAGCTGTGGTTGAGATTTGAGTGCAATAAACTGAAATATCATTGACCACATATTTTTTTCCAAAAAAGGACATGTGACACTTATATTGGGACAAGCCAAAAAGGAAAGTAAAACAGGTAAAATGGGACAGAGGGAGTACAATATAGAAGGCATCATAAGAACAAGAACCATAACTTTACCAAACGATGCAGGTCAGCTCTTGTAATTATTTCAGTGCTATAAAGATGAAGGCATTTCAAAAACTCCTGGTAACTGGCAGAACTGTGCAATCTCTCCTTCACCTTTTCACAAAAAGTGAATTCCTGACTATACATATCTGGGACAATGGGGCACAACGGGACAAGTGGTAAAAAAGGCTGACATGAACTATGTATGAACATGGAGATGCAAGGATCTGAAATATTCCTCCAAAAGCTGATCATTACCGGAAAAGTGCACATGGAATGTAACAAAAATGTAAAGGAACAATAAACCACTCACTTCTCAAGGCATCTTGATCGTCATGAGAGGCCAAAGTGCTGCTCGCTCCAAATTCTCCAACCTTTCGAGCAGACTTTTTCTTCTCATTATGATTATGCACACTTATATCTCCATTGTTATCACTCCTATGTTCTCTATAATCATGATCATAATCTCTCCAATCCCCATTTTCCTTTTCTTCCCGCCTCTTTTGCTCTTTATGTAGCTTCATCGTCGCCTTATCATCATCAACATCAGGTTTCTCAACGCTAAGGTCACGCTCTCCATAAGGCCCTATGATCCGATCACGGCGATGACGTTGCTGGACACAGTACATGCAATCAATAATAACAAGCTAACAAATACAAGTAGGGCTAGTGGTTGTTGTAATACTAATAGTCTAATACAAAATAATGCAGTGAGATGAAGCACCTTGTCCACGTGTGACGGTCGATGGATAGGCATTGCAGAACTCCTCTCATCAAAACGATGAAGAGATTGTCGACCAAGAGAAGGATTTGTAGCTGATACTGTTGCTGAATTATCCGGCAAAAATTTAATGAATTCATCAAGTAAATCCGGATGTTGATGAAAAAGATCAGCAACCTGTAAAAACACAATGTGGCAGTGAAAGACAATAACAAAAGAAACTATTTGACAGGAAGAAATTAATTCCGAGTGCAAAAGAAGAAAAGTACAGGTGATGAGAACAACAAGCAATGTTTTTATAGCTTTGCAAACTAACAAAATGATAGCCCCCTTGTGACTTTTGAGATACCAACAGAACCTCTAGAAGAGCGAAAGTTGGAATATTTGCTATAATTATCAAGTATACAAATAAAATGCACGTCTGACCTCCTTGTAGACCTCAGCGATGCTTTTGTTGTCTTTCCGATACATGTTCAAGACGTCAAGGAAAGATTTGTACACATGATCGTCATTTTGGAAGCGCTTCTGCAGGGAACCAAAGACCCAATCATTTCAGTTCCTTGAACAAAGTTAATTAATAAATAAATTACATTATTCGTACAGGGGTAGAATAACGTTACCTTTATCTTATTCACGAAGCTTATAGCCTCTTCAAACTCTACTGTTCTCTTTTGAGGCACCTCTTCCTCATCCTTGAGGGTTATTTCATAACCCTTGGGCAAGAAGGTATTAAACCCAAGAATCAAATTTGGGTGTCCTTTAAATAAGTCTTTCACTCTTGCTATGACACCCGCAGTATCGATTCTGCAAACAATTAATTAATCAGGACATAGATCCAAGAAGAAGAATCATATTTACTTTAACTAAATGGTTAACAAATTAAAATAACCAATGGGAAATGGTATACCTTTGGGCCTTAAAATCTTTCATAACATCAAGAAACATATCATACTTCTCCCTCTGGTCTTGAAACATGTCTTTAACTTCCTTTAGATAAGTTAATGCATCATTGGTGGTCAGCTTCTGGATACTGCCACTACCACCAATGCCACCTCCGCTGCTTCCTCCGGGTCCACCACTACCCCCTCCAGTTAGAGGCGCTTGTGATTGTCCACATCTTAATCAGGGGGAAAGAATGAACAACTATAACTAAAGTCATCTTTTTGTTATAGATAAGTATGTTTATGATGTCCTATTCTTTTTTGTTCTTGAACCTGAACTAACTTCACTCAATGAAACAAAAATGAAAATGCTATTCAAATAAGTTGTGTTTGCCAAGAAATTTTAACAAGATTATAAAACTAAACGATAACATACATAATGCAAAAAGATGACATACTTAATTTACACCTGCACAGTCCATTACAAATCCAGGGTATTTAACTAATTCTGTTTAGGAAACTTCAAAAACCATAAACGACATAGCGCAAACAAATATGCTCGTAGTTATCAACTCATTGTTCGCTGAAAAGAAAACAGCTAACTTTGCGCTTTCTAAACACAGTCAAACGTCAATTTTTACATCAATACATAGCAAATACCATACACTGATAGGCGACAGCATTAAGTTATGCCAAAAGGTCGTAAATTTAGGACAAAAAAAACACTTAAAAGAGCTTACGATTCTCCACGCGAAGAACCGAAAGGCCGCTTAAATTGAGGGCTGCTATAACCATCATCCCGTAGTCGCTTCATGCCTGCAGAAAGTAATAGAAACGGGGAAAGTCAGCAAAAATAGCCTTCAGGTAACGAAAAATTAACAAGTAGTGACAATAGTTTAAACTCAGATAACTCACCGGAGAAGTAAACAGCACTAAACAGATCTAACCACCGCCGGAATCAGAAAACGTTAAATCGTTTTGATTCAAACAAAGAGAAGTCCTCCACAACCAACCTATTCCCTCTTTCTGTCCCTCTTAACGTTGGAGAAGAGCAACAAACACAAACTACAAACACAATACCGGTTGAGCAATGAGGTAAAGTGGGAGAAGAGATCAAACCGAACTAAATGGTCTATTTGGAGAGTTCACAAGGCACTTAACTACGTTAGACTTGAGTTTTTGGGCTTATCTTACTACGTAGTACGAAGTATATTACTAGCATAAGGCAACTTTTGGGCTTGTTCTTACGACATGCATACCATGACTTGTGGCCCAACTATTTAGCTCCATAGAATAATATGTAAGTTACTGTTGAGACTAGAATAATTGCAACTCTATGTACAACCCTAGTTTTCAATTCACAATCATCAACTTTTTTTGAACGGCGCAATCATCAACTTAATTACTCCGTATTTAGTAAAAATATTTCATTAAAAAAAATATAAATATTTTATGAGAGAATTTCATAAATAGGAGTAAAATAATTGAAATTCCAAAATAAGAGTATACATGTTTTTTATTTCCTGAATAGAAGTAAATTTCTGTCAAGTTTGACATTACTAGACTTTAAACATTGCATTATTTTCTAAACTTAATGAATTAGTCCTATTCAGGGAATAAAAAAGACGATATTCTTCCGGTGAATATGATTACAGCCCTTGTTAACAATTGGAAAGCATCATGTATAGTTTGTTAGTACCTAGATGAAGAGGCGTCAATCATATCACTATTCACTAGGGGTCCTTTTGGAAGTTGGAACTATGACCATGCTAAGGAAACATTGATTCTAACTCAATATATCAGTTACGCATAATTGATCAGACTCTTTGTATTTGTATATTTTGATTAAACTGAGACTAAATAATTCCGGATGTTTCTAGAAGTCTAAAAAGTAATGATCAAAATTGATTATCCTTCGCAGTTCATAAGGTAAAAAATGTGCACGCATTTGCTACCGCTTCAACAACCTCCCAACACCATCAGCTCCGACCACCAGAAAAAATGCCAACATGTGTTAGTATTGTCATCATGATGACAATTTTTAAAAATTGTTGGCATTTTCAAAAAACAAAAAGGTTGTATTCATAGCATTTTCAAAGAAAAATTGTGGTGTTTACACAAAATGACATTTTTTACACCGATCAGAGTTGGCATTGTTGGGAAGTGGCGAGGTGTGCGTAAGCCCTCCAATTTTTTAAGGTGTTTTAACTATTTTTATTTACTTTAAAAGTATTCTTTAAATTATTTTTATTACTATTTATTATTTTATTATTTTTAAAAAATGGTTTTAACTTTTTTTAAAAAAATTTCTATATTTTTTAAATTAATTTTTTTTATCTTTTTATTATAATGCAAAATTTGATTATCCTATTAAGTTGTAGTAAGTGTAGAAATGTAGAATAAGAAGATAGATTGTACTATAGTCCTGTTTTGGGAAGATAAATAACATAATCATATTTGTACATTTAGGGATTAGTTTAGTCATACATTGGGGTTATTTTCTCAAAAATATATTAGTGGTGGAATAAAAGTAAGAAAAGGAAAAATGAAATAAATAAGTGTAAGTAAAGTGAGTAAAGTAAAAAAGTTAATACGGTGAGAAAAAGATCTTTTATAAGAAGGAAACAAATCCAAAAAATATATATAAAAAATGATAATTAAATAAAAAATGGGAAGAAGAAAAAGAAGGAAAATTGGAATACATAAACATTGAAAAGAAATAAAAACAAGAATAAGAAGACCAAAAAGGAGAATAAAAGAGTCAAGACGATAAAAATAGAAAGGGAAAAGATTTAGGGAGAAAAAAGAAAAGTGATACTCCTTATGTGGGATCGTTTGGATAAGATTTATAAAAGGTGAGATTTATGTTGAATGATTTGCAAATAAAATAAAAAACCCTGGAATAATATGTCACTAACCAGTCAGGGAACAGCGAATGAAGATGGGGTGCTAAGGTTGAATTATTCCCGAATTACGATAAGGTGAGGCTATTGTAAGAATACCACTAAAATGTTGGATTATTAGTTTCCATTTTCCCCACTATATATATATATATATATATATATATATATATATATATTGGTTAAAGTGAGAAATGCATCTAATGTGAGAAATGAGAATGAATCTTAGCCGTTGGATTTCCGATTTTGCACTGAAAATAGCTTGATATTGCAGTAAGATTTAAATTTTTGCAGTGTTGCACTAAAACTATTTTATATTAACTAAAATTTGACGACGTTGCACCGAAACAGTTTCATGTTGCAGTAGATAGCTGTGATACGGATTTTTCAGAAAATGCCACCAAACTAGGTTGCATGTTTTAGTGCAATATAAGGTGTTTTTTACTGCAAGATAGTCAAATCCAACAGCTGAGATTAATTCTCATTTCTCACCTAAAGGCTTCTTCTTACTTGAATCTCACCCTATATGTGTGTGTGTGTGTGTGTGTAGTGCTATTCCTGTCCGGAAATTCCGGACAGGAGCCCCGTCCGGCCTCCTCCATTTGGGGGCCTTCCCGCTGGTATTTTTTGCTCAAATTTTTTTTGTATGTTCCTCATCAAGTCTAGTTCATCCATACCAAATTTGAGAAAACAATTCAATCGGGAAGGTCGTCAAATGATTTTTTCAAGTTAACTGGTCCGGAAAATACATATTCCGGACCAGTTAACTTGCCAAAATTATTTGACGACCTTCCCGGTTAAATTTTTTGCTGAACTTTGGTATGGATGAACTAGACTTGATGAGGAACATACACAAAACATTTGAGCAAAAAATACCACCGGGAAGGCCCCCAAATAGAGGAGGCCGGACGGGGCTCCGGTCAGGAAATTCCTGACCGGAATATTTGTGTATATATATATAGGAACTCTTCCGGTTAGGTATACCTTACCGGAGCCTCCGTGCGGCCTCCACGTTTTGAGGGTTTTCCCAGTGGAACTTTTTGATGAAATTTTTTAGAATGTTCTTCATCAAGTATAGTACATCCATACCAAATTTCAGCAAATAATTCAATCGGGGAGGCAGTCAAACGATTTTTGGAAGATAACTGCGTTTTATATGTATATAAAGGGTGCGGTTATCTTCCAAAAATCATTTGACTGCCTTCCCGATTGAATGTTTTGCTGAAATTTGGTATGGATGTACTAGACTTGATGAAGAACATGCTCAAAACAATTCATCAAAAAATTCCACCAGGAAGGCCCTCAAAACGTGGAGGCCGCATGGAGGCTCCGGTAAGGTATACCTTACCGGAAGTAGGCATGGCAATGGGTCGGGGCAGGGCGGGTATTGCAAGACCCGGACCCGCCCCGTGACTTGGCGGGGCGGGTCCGCCCCGCCCCGTGACCTGCACTGGTCCAAACTTGGTGACCCATGACCCGCCCTGCCGCAACCTAATTAGCTAGTTTGTATTTTTATTTGTGGGAAGTTGTTACCAATTGAATCTACATAATGTTTATCTCTAAATAATAATTAAAAATCAATATATTAAATCAAATTCATGATACGCTAAAAATTCAAAAATTAAGGAAAAATTACTCAAACTTGAATAGTTAATCAAATTAGTTATATTAAAAATTGAATAAATGTATTAAAATTCTATATATAAGGAAGGCATTGATAATCTGTCATGCATATCATTCTAATATATAGAATTTATGATTTATTGTATACACACATATGTATGTTGAAGTATATTTGTAGTATAAGTTAAGAAAAAGTATGTATACTTATATATTGAGCGGGTCGGGTCGGGTCGGGGCGGCACGGGTCAATTCTAATACCCGGACCCGCCCCATTGTATAGGCGGGCGGGGTGGACCCGCCCCATTTGCAAGACGGGGCGGGGCGGACCCGCCCCAAATGTCTCGGGCCAGGACAATTCATTGCGGGTCGGGTTTTTTTGACATCCCCAACCAGAAGATTTTCCTATATATATATATATATATATATATATATATATATATATATATAGGAATGCTCAGGTCCATCCGGAGGGACGGGAGACTCTGTCCGAACTTTACTGTTTGGGGTCCTTGTCGGTAGAATTTTTCGATAAAATTTTTTGAGCATGTTCTTCATGATGTCTAGTTTATCCATACCAAATTTTAGTTAACAATTCAATCGGGAAGGCAGTCAAATGATTTTTGGAAGTTAACTGCGCACTTTATATACAGGATCTTTTTCCTATATATATATATATACTAGCGAGGGAACGCGCGTTGCGCGATATCCGTGCCCAATGATAGGAAACAAGCAAAAAAATGGAGAAAAAAAGGTTAAACAGAAAGAGGAAACAACCATTCAATCATGCAGGTACACTATTGCATTGTTTAAAAACAAACGAAATGGAAAAGAGTTGTTCAATGATTGTAACGATTGCGGTGACATCAACAATGGGGATGACAAAATAATTAAGAAAACATAGCAAGAATTCATTAACATAGCAAGAGTACGAGAACTATATTAAGGATGCCAGAGCAGCCCATAGTAATAAAAGTATAAATTCAAACTTTAGAAAAGACATATAATGTAGAAATGTAAAATTGTTGATGGATAATAAAGTAAAATAAGCTCATGTGGTCTAAAATGGCTGACTTAATTTAAACAGTTGAAAATATATTCTTTGAAACGAAGTCATCAACATGAGCAATGGAAGGTCATTGATTTCAGATTAAATAATTGCGAAAGAAATAAATAGTAATCAAAAATAACAATTTCAATTGTAATAAAATACCTATGTAGGTGGAGTGAATCCATAGCAAGGGGCTGGATCATGACTTTGATTTTATGACAGAATTCTCTCTCCCGGAAACTCCAATAAAAGCATAACAGGTTTGATTGCGGTCGGAGTGTTTTATAATCTTTTCCATGAGATTGGTTTATGAGCTCCACATGATTAAAAAACCAGCTAGCACACCACCAACACATGATCACCCTTCAGGTGCTTCACTACCTCTATCATGCCTTTCTTGAAGCAAAAGATATTAATTCATAGCGCGGGAACGCGCGTTGCGCGATATTTGTGCCCAACGATAGGAAACAAGGAAAAAATGGGGAAAAACAGTTTACAACAGAAAGAGGAAACAACCATTCAATCACGTAGGTATTATTTGAAAGGGAAAAGCTAGAAATGGGGGATGCCAATTTAAAATAGAGGAAACAACCATTTGACCATACAAGAGGCTGTTTTGCATATGAGAACCAGCCCCAAACTTCTATGTTGTTCATATCCTGGAAATGAAATAGAAAGAAAAGCAAACAAAATAGAAGAAATCTTAGTTGTCCGCATCAAGGTGAGACTTGAGAGGGGGTTAACCCTTCACCACACCAGGCACATATAATTTGAATATGAAACTATGAAAGAAAACTACACATGTGTGCACAAACACAATTTCACAAGTTGATCAAATATAAGATTAGACAGCAATGTAACCAGTGTAACAAAAACGGGCTCACTTAAGCAATTCGAAATTTGCAGAAATGTGTCATACAAAATTGTGTGTGTGATTCGGTGTAAAATTCCATATTTTATATGAACACAACTTCATTCAACTTCATTAAGATATCAATTTTGGTCATAATGTAATACGCACTATAGAAGAATGAGAGAACTGAGACATTTATTGAGGTACATAAACAAGGAAACCAGTAACCCATTCGTTATGCATGAAGAACAAAGGAGGTAAGATAACTAACATCAGACAGAGAAATACCTCAACTCCGAGAAGATGTAATGTTCTAAAATCACAGAAGATATAATGCCCCTGTGGAACTTTAAGTGAGGTCTGAACCCTATAAGCTGATCTCTGCCAACATGTAAGATGTAATGTTCTATGGACACCACTATTCATTCTTAAATATTAAGTCTTAATTGTTTCTATGCGACCAACTATCAACAGATTAAATATTTCATACAATTGCAACACCATTAAGTTGGTCAAAAGTCAAAACTTAATAAAGGTGACTAATCAACTCATATTTAACCATATCATTGGAGTAGAGTACTAGAGTACAACCAAGAATTATGAGATTAAAGCATCACTGGAGCAGATGTATGAAAAAACTAAATCGTATGCATAAATCACATGAATGCTAGATGATAAAATGCAGAGAAGTATCAACCCGTCGGAACAAATTACACTCTTTTGTTTACTAAACATTTTATTAATTTTTTAAAATCAAACATAAATTACATTAATCATATATGCTAAATGCAGACAAATATAAATATGAACTAAACATCCATTTTATTCTTCTTTTTTTTACCTGAGTAAATCCTTCGGGGGTTTGTTCATCGATCTCTGTATGACCTGAAACAGAAAAAGTTAGAATTTGGGTGTCCTCAGAAATAGTTTCATCACTGGACAAGACTGGGACATGTGTACAGACTGAACCATCGAGCGGTGGATCAGAGAGGATCTCATCATTTCCATGTTGGGCCTCAAACAAGGCTTTGCTAGCATCATAGGTGACTGGTTGATGAATTTCCTCGGTTACCGCCACATGAAGGGTGGCCACCGGGGATTCATCAAGGGCCACAATCTGTTGGTCAGTAGGCTCAACACAAACAACAGCAACTATAGGGGCCTCTATGCGGACAGATAGTGCACCATCAACAGGGACCCGTGAGTGATCTGCTAGTTGCTTTAATAGGGACCTCTTAGAAACATTTCCAGCAGGACTTAAATATGTAGCTCCAGCACTAATTGAGCCAAGATCAGAACAACAAGAGTGTTAGACAGTAAGAGTAGCAGCAATAGGGGCCTCGATATGGTCTGTTGGTAGCACCATATGATCAAGGCTCTTTTTTTAGCTTCTGAACCAAGAGCATAAACATCAATAGGGGACTCAACAATGTCATTAACAGGAGAAGCCTGCATCTGTAAATCATTTGCCAAAACAAGCATAACAACAGGGACATACTCTGCATTTCCAACATCAAATGATCCAAGATCAGATGCAAAAGAGTGTGGGACAGGAATGGTACCATCGACAGGGGCCTGATATGGTCTGTTACCAGCACCATAGTACCATAGTTCCTATTTTTAGCAAATGAATGAAGAACAGAAGAATCAATAGGGGCCTCAGCATCCTCATTAACGGGAACCACCTACACGTATAAAGCATTTGCAATAACAGGCATAACAGCAGGGGCATAAATTACGGGCACAACAACACCAGTAACAGTCAATTCAACATCATTAACGAGATTCACGATTGCATTTTGTGTAGGGGCCATTGCAGTTGGTTCAGAGACTGCAAAATCAGTTTCAAAGGAGCCCAAAGATGAGCTTAGAAGTAATAGCATGAATAGCAGTGGACATGGGGACCTCAGACTTGAAATTAATCAAAACAATATTCGAGCGAAGCAAAATAAACCAACCGAATAAGCTTGTGAAAATCTATATCCGATTCGAAATTAATCAAAAGGAAATTCGATTTAAGCAAGCTTACTGAATATGGATGTGCGAAACGTAAAGCTTCGAAGGCTTTCCTAATCGCGGGAAGGGGGGGGGGGCGACCAGAGACAAACCAATCGTCGTTGCGCCAGAGAGGAAGCAGCTTCGAGTGCGCAATAATTGGCCTGGTGTGGGGTCCCTTATCGTCGATGCGTAAGTTGTCTTCAACTGGGTGGCCACAGATCAACTGGGTTTCCCTCCGCCGGCGGCATGGCTGCCGCACAGGCGTCGGGTGAACGAAAGAGATGGGCACAGGCGTAGAGAGAGGTCGGAGCATCTCACTCTAAAGTGTTTCAAGCAGAACTTAAAGCTTCTCGCCCTAAGAAGAAGCAAATGAATCGGGAAAGAATTGTCGGCTCACTTCATTGGGGGAGGGGGCAAACAGCGTTAATCAATAGGAGGACTGTTCACACGGTAAAACGACCATACTAACTTCCTCTGGCACTTATAATTTTTAGTAGATATATATATATATATATATATATATATATATATATATATATAGAGTGCTCTTCATGTCAGGCCGGCCTGACGGGCTGCCCCGTCCGGTCGAGCCCGTTTGGGCACCTTCCCGGTGGAATTTTTTGATGAAATTTTTTGAGCATGTTCCTCGTCAAGTCTAGTTTGTCCATACCAAATTTCAGCTCAAAATTTGATCGGGAAGGTCGTCAAATGATTTTTGCAAGTTAACTGGTCCGGAAAATACATATTCCAGACCAGTTAACTTGCAAAAATCATTTGACAACCTTCCCGATCGAATTTTGAGCTGAAATTTGGTATGGACAAACTAGACTTGATGAGGAACATGCTCAAAAAATTTCATCAAAAAATTCCACCGGGAAGGTGCCCAAACGGGCTCGGCCGGACGGGGCAGCCCGTCAGGCCGGCCTGACATGAACATTCCTATATATATATATATATATATATATATATATATATATATATATATATATATATATATATATATATATATATAGGAAAAGGATCATGTATATAAAGTGCGCAGTTAACTTCCAAAAAGATCAGGTATATATATAGGAAAAAGCATGTTCCTCATCAAGTCTAGTTTATCCATAGCAAATTTCAGCTAAAAATTCGACCGGGAAGGCACTCAAATGATTTTTGGAAGATAACTGCGTTTTATATGTATATAAACTGCGCAGTTAACTTCCAAAAATCATTTGGTTGCCTTCCCGATTGAATTTTTAGATGAAATTTGGTATGGATAAATTATACTTCATAAAGAACCACAAAAAATGAAAAAAAAAACAATTTGGACCGGACCCGGGCCCGACCCGGCCGGGCCGGTTCGCCAAATGTGAGACCCGAGCCCGGACCCCCCGGGCCTAGGCCCGACCCAGACCCAGACCCAAGAACCGGGCCGGTCCCGCACAGTAGCAGGCCGGGCCGGTCCACGGGCCGGGTGGCCCGACCCGAGTCCACCACTACATAGGTTGTCGGGGTCCGGCGGGGGTAAGGTAGTGGGGTTTGGGTTCATGGCTTGGCAGGGCTGTTCTTTCTGGCTTTGATTTGGTCATCTCCTTCCACCGCTGTGCCGTTGTCGCTGGGCTGAGGCCGGGACCTGACGGGGGTGGGGGTGGGATATTCTTTACACCTGACATGATTGGCAGGCGGCTTAAATACGCTTATTACGCTTAAATCAACATTTATTACGTTTAAATACAACCTGGTACCGAATTGACACTCGTTTGATCATTTTAGAGAATCTCTAATGATACAATGTGCATGGTGCATATGTGACATGAGAGAGATATACAAAAAAAATGAATCTATGACATTTCTCTCACATTCTTTCCACAGTTTTATGTGTTTTTGGTAAGTTTTCCCCTGCAATGTCAAGCACAATGTCTACATCTAGACATTGTGCTTGACATTGTGAAAAAAAACTTACCAAAATGATATAAGATCCTTCAAATAAGGAGAGAGATATTCTTTTTATTACTACCTCCGTAACATTGGGATGTTCCCATTGGAAAAGTAGGTAGATTAAGAATAGTGAAAGGAGATATGTATTATTAGGGGTATGATGGGAAGATAGTGAAATAATATGATGGAATGAAGGATAAATCCAAAAAAAGTAGGTGTAATAGTGTATTATTTTTAAAATTATTGAGGGTATGATGAGAAGATTTAGAAATGGGAAGATATTAGTGTTACGTCCAAAAAAGGAAAGTGAGAAGATATTTACGTTACGGAGGTAGTATTTTTTAATTGGTTATCTTTGATGCCACGTATGCACTGTTCACATTTTAGCATTGGAGGTGCTCTTATATACTTCTTGGCCTCGATTGCATCATCAGGTATTCTTTACTCTATCTGTTACGACTTCGTGTACTGAACTGACACTTACCTCTCATAAAAATAGAATGAGAAAAAGATCTTTTACAAAACCATAAAAAGATAAATACATTAAAAAGGGAAAAGAAATAGAAATATGGGAAGAAGAAGAAAACTCTCCTAACAAAGTGAGAAGTAGAATCCGCAAATAAGTGGAAAAATAAATCAAAAGACAAAAAAGAAATAAAAAGTGTGTACGGATAAAAGCAAAGAAAGAAAAATATAAGGGAGAAAAAAAGAAAAAATGAAACATACGATTGTTTTGAAAAAAATGTGTAACACAAGATTATTTATGTAATGTTTTCAATGAAAATGTAAAAAAAAAATGGTTATAGCAAGTCGATCATCAACGGTCAGAGATCAACGAAAGAAAATGATGTCCGAAGATGGAATTATTCTGAAATTATATAAAAGGGAAATTATTTTGAGTAAACAAGTAAAAAGTTAAATTATTATTATTATTATTATTATTAATTTTTTTTCCTAAAATTTTAAACAAGCTTTTGGCATATAGTAGGTTAGCATTTTTGTGTTTGTGGGGGTTGAATGGCAATTTATTTAAAAATCTGATTGCATTATAAAATGGGGTACCGAAACAATGGAACATTTGAAATTGATGTCCGATGGATTACGTGTTTGGTAAGAGCATCCACAATGGGAGGTCAATTAGGGATCAAAAAACAAATTGATCACACTTGATTCCCACTATGGGAGATCAATGAAGTGCTCGATCAAATGGGAAGGTTAAAAATGAGTTCTGAGCAATCTTTTGTGACTAACCAATCATAAACGGCCATGTGGCTTTTTATTTAGTATCATGGAACGGATGACTTCTCTTCTCCATCAAAATAGCCACCAACCTCATTAAATATCCTCACCTCCCTAATTTCATTTATTATTCATTAAATTTAATTTATCGTAAAAAAATTATACCAAAAAATTAAAAAAAAAATCCCTCTATAAATAGAGACCAATGAAGGATATGTTTAGTCACTTCGAAATGTACCATTTCTTTATCTTTTACATCTTATTTTATTTGTTTTAGAATATTTTTCCTCTGAAAATGGATCAAACTCGTTCTCTACCTAGATACAATGCCAACAATAAATAGTTATAGTGGGTCAAACGTGGTTTTTATATTCTTTTTTCAAATTATTTAAATTAATAATGGTGGAATATACCAAAAATATGGAGAGAGAATGTACAAAATTTAAGTGACCTAGGTCACCATGTGGGGGGGGGGGAGTTTGTTAGGTTAGAGGGGATTAAGCTTTTGGTGAGAAATGATGTGGAAGAGAGGGGATGGAATCAAAAGCCATCAACATTGTGGATGCTTCTTAAAATTTTTGCAAAACGGCTGCAAAGGATTGATATGCGTAGCATTAGATAATTTTAGGGTTTAATGCACCAAAACCCCGTGTGATATACTGATATATAAATTCGGCACATTAGCCTCCTGTGATTTAAAAAATGCGTCAACCCTCATGTGTTATGTTTATTCATGCACAGAACCCCCTTTATGAATAAATTTAACAGTGTTTAATTAAATCACTTATCTTAATATTATGCTAAATATGCAAGTAAATTTGCCAAGATCGCTAAATTATACAAAAATACTAATTATTTTCGATTTAATTGGCAATTAAATTTGTTCTTGGAGGGGGTTTAATGCATGAATAATTATAACACGGGGGGTTTTGACGCATTTTTAAAACCACAAGGGGCTAATACGCCGAATTTATAAATCACAGGGGGTTTAGGTGCATTAAACCCGATAATTTTATTAATTTTATTTGGAAGATATTATTAATTCCACTGTTTGGGATAAAATTTTCTACTGGCCAATTTGTGTTAAGCGAAACTTTAGTTGACATATACTACGTAACCAATTAACTGATATTATGGTACATGTGATGGTATTGAAAACCTTAATGCTTTGTTTGGATATAGTGAAGTTAAGTAAATCTGGTGTTTGGATATAGTGAAGTTAAGTAAATCTGGTACAATAAAGTAAACCTAAGTTTTAATAAAAACTAGGCTGACCTAAGTGAACCTAGGTCCATACGTAAAATAGTGTATAGAAATATAGGAGGTGAACCTAGGTTAATGTAATAAATGTTGTTTGGATGAATGTACTCTAGCTAAACCAGAACTTAACCTCCAAAACCCCCCGATTCGGAGGTTCTTCAATTTAAGGTTATTCCAGGTTCTCAGGAGTTAAGTGAAGTTAACACACAACCTAGGTTCTTGTTGCAAAAATACAAACAAACGGGATTAACTAGAAATTGAACCTTCAATAACCTAGATTAACCCTCAAACAAACCGGCCATAAGGTACCAAAGATTGGTTATGTGAAATGAAATATAGTTAACCTACTGTGCATAGGGGTGAATCTGGTCCAGTGGTCTTACCCCAGTCCAAAATCAAGTCCAGAATTTGGGAACGACCTTGTCTGCCCAAGAGGGGGCACTTGGTCCCTGTTCACATATTTGGGAACCGAATCGGGCATGTTCACATATTTAAAGTGTAAATTTTCTTTATTTAATTAATAAAGGCTAAAGGGTCAAATATGCTCTTGAACTGACTTAAAGTGTTCAATTAGCCCCTTACATAGAAGGTTCTGCCCGGCCGTCGATAATTTGGACGGTTCCCAGTGGATTTTTTTGAGCATCTTCTTCATTAAGTCTAGTTTACTCATACCAAATTTCAGCTAAAAATTCAACCGGGAAGGTAGTCAAATGATTTTCCGAAATGTACTGCGCTATTTAACTTCTCAGTTATCTTCAAAAAATCATTTGACTGCCTTCACGGTGGAATTTTTAGCTGAAATTTGGTATGAGTAAACTAGACTTAATGAAAAAGATGCTCAAAAAATTTAATCAAAAAATTACACCAGGAACTGCCCCAATTGGCTACGGCCGAGCAGAACCTCCTATATAAGGGACTCATTGAACACTTTAAGTCAGTTCAAGGGCCTATTTGACCGTTTAGCCATTAATAAAATATACATTAAATATTATTTTTTCACAATTCAACCAATAGAGCCAAAATTTTGCTAATCCTAATATTATCAAACATGCTCTTAATTCAAGTATTCTCATGGAGAGTATAAATACTAAGCAATGCATGTTAATGATAAAAAACTTCATTCGCAATTAACTACCACAATACCATTTGAAGCAGGAGTGAAAAGAGAGTAAAAATCATAAAAAACTTAGCCACTAGGAGCATCTCCGATGAGAATTAGGATGTTTTTACTTGGATTGTTTTCAATCCCCGATCAAACCAGATCAGATCAGACCAAACAAGACTTGGATAGTAATAAAAAACACACAGACCAGACGTTTACCAGACCAAACTAGACCAATTCAAACCAGACAAAATCAATCCAGAAAAATTCAGTCCAGGTAAAAACATGCTTACTTACGTTTACACACGGGTCTCATTTTTTATATCACAAATTTTATGTGTAAACTCTATATGTATCTATATTTATTTTCATTTTTATTTTTGATAGCACTTTTAACTCACCTTTCTTTCACTTTTCCTCCTTGAATCCATGTAAAATATAAGTTTCATTTTTATTTTTTATAACACTTTTAACTCACCTTTCTTTCACTTTTCCTCCTTGAATCCATGTAAAATATATGTGTGGGCATTGTTATAGACATTATCTACATTTTATTTCTATCTCTATTCTAATTTTTAATTTCTCTTACGCACCACTTTCACTTTGTTAAATCATAAGTAATCATTCTAACTCTATCTCTGTCCTATGACACAGAGAATAAACTTCACTAGTCACTACACTACAATATCACATTGGAGATGCTCTGATTACAAGGGTACTTTTGAACTATTTCAAATAGGGAAAATCTCATGAAATAGGAATAAAAATGTTTTGGAATTCTAAAATAGGAATAACTATACGTTTTTATTCTCTAAATATGAGTAAATGTTCACACACAATATCATTGAAGAATATTGTCATTTTAAAGTCAGGTAAATGTGGAAATATGACAGTGATTACTTATATTTTGGAGACAAAAACATACTAATTCTATTTTCAAATTCACAAACATTTTTATTCTTATTGAGGACAATTTCGTTTATATAAAAAATTCCGTAATCCAATAAATATTTAGAGAAGAAGAAAAATGCTACTCAAATAGCAGCATCCTGTTCCCACGCAATGGCAAATCCTGTGCGCCCTATTAACTGGTAGATTAACGGGTAGAAGAACGTCCAGAAGGAGGTAATTTCCCAGCAAGGCCACAACAGTGATGAGAAACCATTCAGCACAGAAGAAGCATATGCATGCCCAAACCATGAAATCACCCATCATCAGCATGAAACTACCATGTCCCCGCGCGCTTATAGACAAGGCTTCAACTACAGATTCCACTTTCTGCATGTATCGGTATTTCCCTTTGGCATTACCTATTTCACTTTCTTTCTCTTTTGTGCCCACTTTGGTCCATATATAGCAAGATGTGTCCGACCAAACCGTCGATCAGATACCTGTAGTTTTTTGGCCCACCAAAAAGTAAAGAAATTATGCAACAAATATTTAAATCACAGTTCCCTTTCCGTGGAATATGATTACAGCCCTTGTTAACAAGAGGAAAGCATCGTGTATAGTTAGTACCTAGATGAAGAGGCATCAATCATATCACTATTCACTAGGGGTCCTTTTGGAACTATGACAATGCTAAGGAAAAAATTTACTAATTTAGGAGGAAAAATTGATTCTAACTCAATATATCAGTAACACAGAATTGATCACACTCTTTGTATTTGTATATTTTGATTAAACCGAGACTAAATAATTCCAGATGTTTCTAGAAGTCTAAAAAGTAATGATCAAAATTGATTATCATTCGTAGTTCATAAGGTAAATAATTTTCCTTCACTTTCTTCCTGCCATTTTCTGGGTTTGTTTTGACAGAAAAGCGTGAAGGAGGTGCGTCGCAATAATGAAGATAAGTTTACTAAACTCCCTTGTAAAATGGTACACATGAAAAAATAAACTAATCAAGGGAATTACTCTCAGAAGTCCACCACATGAATCTGGCATGTCCGTTCTCAAAGGGTACTCTACTACCTGGAGTATACCAAGATGTCATAGCATATTAAACAAATGCCGGAGGCGGTGAGAGAGGAATGTGTATGAAGTATTGCAAACTCACTATGAAGGTATCATCCCCCACTACTGATGAATTTGCAACTTGATGCATCAATATGCCATAATCTACTTCCGCATATGGAGGCGTGACACTTACATAATCAAAAGCCCCATACTTCTCTGCAAAAAAGGAAGAAAAAAAGCTCTCAAATTATGAACAAAAAATAGCATTGTCAACTTCTTCCCTTCAGAGTTCATCAGGAAATACCATATGAGCTATTTAAGGTGGGAAATAGGATGAGATCATGAAATGGCATACCAACTAAATGTACTGCTTGCTCTAAAAAATTCTCAACGCGGACATTATGTATAACTGAGACATGAAGGAAACCAGTTGATTCTAAATTTGGCCTCAGAACATCTGACACAACCCAAGGATCCATCTCAACAAAATGCACCTGAGATATTTTCGAATATAAAAAAAAATAAAACAATCAAAAACCCAACATTTGCATAGTTTTAAATTTTGACATTAGACAAAATTTATAGATCAAACCAAGCAATAGTTAATAAGTTATGCCGGAGTATATACTTAAAAGAATAATTTATATATTTATTTATCTTTGCTGATACCTCCAAAATCTTTTGGGAATAAGGCTTGGATGTTGTTGTATTTATCTTTGATGTTTTTGCAAGTATGTCCTTGTAATTTTTAATATTTAAGAATACATTCATGTACATGTATCCTATATTTTGCGTGATTGTCACACCACTGTATTTGTAGCTCTGCTAGATAGCTCATTACAAACAAAAGTATATTTACACACAACACAGATACAAACTTCTGAACAGCCGCGGCTGAGTGCTTCAATGCCAACAGATCCAGTACCACTATACAAGTCCAACCACCGACCAGGCCTTAGAGATGCAGGGCAACCACCAGCCACCTAAACATTTGAGGGGGAAATCTTAGTTACAAATGGAGCATCATCATACATCTATATGATTGTCTCATCCCTTTTGAAGACGGATAAGTATCTATTACTCCCTCTGTCCTCCAAAAAAGTCTTATTTGGAGTTTTGGACAAAACATTCATCATATTTACTTTAAAAAAAACAAGTTAAGTATGTTATATTTAGTAAAATCAACCTATGTTCTTAAATAGAGCTGCTGTTTTTGGTTTCCAATAATTCTAGCCTAAAAAATTTAAAAAATCGTATCTTCTCATAGACAACTCTTTTTTGGGCGGAATCACAGAGAGGTAGTAGAGCTTTGCTACATGCATACCTATAGTACTGAAATGAAATCAAACAAAGAATTGTATGAGGGACCTGCAAAATGTCAAATGCTGCACCCTTAACAACTTCCATCATAGGACGTACATCCATTCCCTTGGGAGAGAGCAACTTCCTCCGTCGTGCCTTCCCTCCCAGGACCTATATGACCACAAGAGTCTGATATTCCAGGAATTGAAAACATAGAACTTGTTCACCGATGAATGCATGTCCGGTACTTATAAGATAGGAACTTCTAGGTTTTCTACAATTAAAAAAGTCTTCACAAGGCCCTTGTCATGTGTTTGGAAAATGTGTTTTTGTTTATAGAAAATTAAAGATTTTCTTAAATCAGCAGAATCAGCCAATGCAGAACTTCATAAATTTCAACAGAATCAACCGAATCAGCCGGTTTTCGTGTTACCAAGCGGGCTCATAGTCTATGATTTTTTAGCAACAGCCCCTAGTTGTAGCAGAACCATAGTCTTTCTTATGTGCAAACTTTCAACTACTAAAAGCTAATCGCTACAAAAGGTTCAAATTTTTAGCTAATCACAGCACCTAACAATCTGACACACTAAAAGCCAACTTCTTTAAGACCTTCATTCATCATTCATCAATACTGTTTGTTTTCAAATGACGAGCTTGCCGTTGATTTATTTAATCATAAGCACTTATATATAACAGAATGCGTGTTTTCCTTTCCTTTTTCCCATTTTTCTGGTGGAGGTAAAAACTGCTTTCATTAATAACTGCATAAAGATAAAAACACTAGAGCTGACATCATGGCTGCAACACTGCGAGAAATAGAAAGAAAAGCTCACAGAAGGGCAGAAAGACCTTCCAGATTGCTAACCCAGCAAGGCAACAATGTGGAAGGCTCCACCAGCAAAGCTAGTAATCCTGATTTGGTTACGGTAATATGAGAAAAATTAACAAAACAATAATCAAATGTGGTTTCAACTTTCAACATCCCCCCGGTAAAGAATAACTCAAACTAGAAATTGGCTTCCTCGTTAACTTGCATGACAAATTTCTCCCGTCAGTGACAATGGATATGTATGAGGATTGTACTACAAGTGTTCGTACTAATGTAGGGAGGACTGCAGAGTTCCCTATTGCTATCGGAGTGCACCAAGGATCGGCTCTGAGCCCTTTCTTATTTGTCATAGTCATGGATGAACTTACGAAGTCAATTCAAAACAAAATACCGTGGTGCATGATGTTTGCCAACGATATTGTATTGATTGATGAGACACAATCTGGTCTTAAAGCAAAGTTGGAAGTATGGCGACAAACATTGGAGAACAAGAGCTTCAGACTAAGTCGGAGCAAGACAGAGTACATGGAGTGCAAGTTTTGTGGAGGTAGAAGCAGTGGTAATAGTGGAATTACTCTAGATGGTAAGGAGATACCGGTCAGTGATATGTTCCGTTACTTGGGCTCCATAATTCAGAAGGACGGTGAGCTAGATAGAGATGTATCCCATATAATCAGAACAGGGTGGATGAAGTAGAAGAGTGCGTTAGGATTTCTATCTGATAGAGGTATGCTGACCAGATTGAAGGGTAAATTTTATAGGACAGCAATTAGGCCTGCATTGCTGTATGGCGTAGAGTGTTGGACGGTGAAACAATGTCGCATTCAAAAGATGAGTGTGACAGAGATGCGCATGCTGCGTTGGATGTGTGGGCATACTAGGAAGGACCACGTGAGAAATGAGACAATCAGACAAAGGGTGGGAGTAGCACCCATTAAAGACAAGATGCGGGAGTCTCGCCTACGATGGTTTGGTCATGTGCGTAGAAGACCAAATGATGCATGCACCTGTCAGACGTGTTGAGATGTGTGGAGAAGAGGAGGTGAAGAGAGGGAGAGGAAGACCCAAACAGACGTGGGTTAGGGCAGTCGGAAGTGATATGATTCTTCTTGGGTTGGATGAGGGTATGGCTTTGGAGAGAGCAATGTGGAGGGCGGGTATTCGTGTGGAGGAGTGATCTCGTGTTATTATTATTTCCCCTCATCTTTTTTCTTCTTGTTTTTTATTCTTTTATCCTTATATATATAAACATTATTTTTATCCTTTTTATTTTATCATTTTTAGGTATATTCATCCCGTTTTATATTATCTTGTTTATAATAACTTATTTTTTTATCTTTATTTTCTTTCTTTTCCTTTTGGTGTTGATATCATGTATCGATTCATGTTAGCCGACCCCAATATCTTTTGGGACTTAGGCTTGGATGTTGTTGTTGTTGTACTGACAATGAAGTTTTGTTAATCTCTATATAACCAGCCACAAAAAGAAATCAACTCACGTCACTCCATTTTCCAGGCACGGCTGGGGTTATGGAGGAAACCAGTCGCTGCAACATGGGTGCTATTGAGAAACATATCCATGGCTGGGGCATTCAGATAGAAACATGAATCATCATAACAAAAAAGCTAATTTGGAAAAGACCAAATACACGATGTCAACACGAACTGGCTGTCTAAACTCTAGGAATATCTAAGGAAGAAAACAGTGGTTGGCAGCTAGGTTTTAGCCCTATAAAAGAAACTGGCTATTAAGTTTTTAACCCCACAAAAGAAAAGTGGAGAGAAGCTCCTCATTTACCCCCCACTTTGTAAATCTTATCACATGCAAAACTGGTTTTAGATCTTAAATATAATTGATATTATTAAAAATAGGCATGCCATCTGCATGCCATCATGCACAAATAACAGAACGATTAGCATTCATAATTCACAGATGTGTTTAATATTAAAGTACTATCTGATTAGCATTCATACTCCTGAACTCGGATTCGCCTAAATAGCCACTCCAAACGGTAATAAGGAAACATTCTTTAAATAATGTATTCAACATTTCTGATAAACAATTATCACCTTGTTTATCTGGTAAACAAAAAGATAGAAAATCCGTAGTGGACCGATGCAAACCTGAAGCAGCTTGTGTGTCCCCCTGGGAGGCTTAGTTTCTTCAGGGACAACATTCTTCCCCTTTCCTTTCTTGCCCAGCTCTTTTATGTTCTTTATTGGCTATGAATGTCAATCGAAACCATGAAGTTAATCTTGGCTATAAAAAGAAACCAAAGAGTGAGAGAGAAAGAGACCTTCGGAGAACGGTCAGACAGAAGCTCGTCAAGATTAGCACCGTGTTGTTCAAGAAGCTCAAAACTTTTCTTGTCTAGTGGAAGTTCCTCTTTCGATCCTGACAATACAATCAAATGCATCATTTTCTTTTTTTTATTAGAAATGAATTAAAAATGGCAACTTCACTTGAATAGCTGAGAGAGAACAACATACTATAGGAGACGGCGGTGACGATTGGGCTGCGCCGATAGTTGCCACTAGAAAGATACCGAACAGATGTGGGATTGGAGAAATGCCAAATCAGATCATTGAAAGCGGGCCGGGGCTGGGTGCTGAGCGTGGCCAGAATTACAGGAGTGCAATGAATAGATGAAACCGCCATTAATGGCGCCCCAAGTTTCCCTCCGACAATAAGATTTCACGCCACATTGAAGGGCAGCGGAGCCCGTTTGACAACTATCTCCGAGAAAATATTTAAAATAATTTTTATTGATAATTAACAATAAAATAAAGAAGAGGGATTTACCCAAATAGGAGTAATTAAATTATTAATTAGCTATACAAAAATAACCCTGAACCTTGACAAAGATACTCTCGCTGACAGACCGACCGACGGACCGACCGCCGTTGACCGCCGTCGGCCACCGCTGGCCGCCACAACCCACCGTTGCATCATCAAAACTAGCTTCCCATGCCGATCTGACCGCTGCAGGCATTAAAAATTATTGTTAATTTTTATTGATAATTAACAATAAAATAAAGAAATAATTAAATTATACGGAGTAAATAGTTATCCTATGAAAGCCTAGAAACCCTGGCCGCTGTGGTTTCTTTGGTTTGAGCTGACAACTCCGCCATGGAGATGAAGAGTGGGGCGATTGATATTTCATCGGTCAAAGAGGAAGAGGACTGCAGCGGTGCCGCCTTCTGGCAATTAGTTCGTGGTTAGGGAGATTCGGCTAGAGGCGACTCAAGGACCGATCAAGGCGATGAAGGAAGAAGATGAAGGAAGGCGATCCGACCCCTCCTGAACCGTCGCCATTGGTTCTTGGAAGGCTAAGTGAAGAATTTTTTTTGCTTTTTGTTAATGGTCTCAATTTGTCTGTGTTTGTTTGTTGTTTTATCTCTTTTGATTGTAAGACTGGTTTTGGATTTGGATGTGAGTGATGAAATGACTGTGGTAACCATTTTTGGCTCATTTATTCCCATTAATGGACCAACGAGTTATATTACTGAGACGATAAGCTCTGAGTCTGGTTCGAGGGACGACGGTTGTCAGAAGTTGTTTTGTCGGATTAACTACTATCTAAAAAAACCTCTCGATTGTAAGCTAACTGGCAAATGATTTACTTTTTTTTTTGCTCGAAGAAGGCTTAATTCATAAAAATAGCATTCAGTAGGGTGGTAAAACTAGAAAAAAACCACAAATAACCATCTGCCCGTGGCCGAGACTGAAAGCTAACCACCTGTAAAAAAGCAGTATAACTCGCTAGACCAAAATTGGACAACTTTAAGCCAATGACGTTAATTGCAGACTTTTCCTTCCCCAACCTTAATGCAAGAGTCTTACAAGGAAAATAAGCATAGTAGAAAAACACAAAACAGAAATTAAAGTCAGCAAAACAAAAACAGACAAAGACAGAAATAAAAACACCAAAACAACGTTTCTTCACTCCAATGAACCCGCATGGACTCGGCGGGTCTAAGAGGTTTGACCGGGCCCCTCCCCATTTTTTGGCCTCTCCAGTGTCATACCCTCTTCATTAACCTCGGCTTCAACCTGTTCATCCCAAACTCTCTTGCGTTTCAGTTCTCCATATGCCTCCTCTTTATCAGCCTTGGACTCAACCGAGAAATCCCCCCCCCCCCCGATATCAGACTTCCGCTGACCTTTGTAACCATCTGAACTAGAGACTCCATCAGATAACCATTTATTAAATCCTGTAGGGTTGGTCTTCACTCTGCTATTCGCCCTAAGGTTTACCCCATATATTTTTCCAGCTACAAATCCCTCCTCATATTTCAAAGGGCAGAATTTGTCATAATGCCCGATAATACCACAAATAAAACAGAAGCTAGGTAATTTTTCATATTTGAAGTCCACCCAATGCTTCACCCCATCCTGAGTCAGATTAGTACCTTTCTTTAAAGGTTGGCGAACATCCAAACATACTCGAATTCGCAGATAAGGGCTCTGCCTACCATCAAACTGACTCGTCTCAAACTTAAGAAATGAACCTAAAAATTTACCAATTCTCCTAGCAGATTTCAGATTCCTATATTTCATAGGGGCATTATGAACATGTACCCAAAAATTGGATTCATACAAATTCAAAGATTTCGGAATATCATCTAGTTTAACAGCCTTTAACAGAATCAGGTCACGCTCAAACAACCAAGGACCATCATCAATCACACGATTCATATCCAAAACATGGTTAAAATTAAGCAGAAAACGCCTTTCACCAATTTCCTTAATAGACATACCTCTCCCTGGTTTCCATAGAGAAGGCATCAGTTCCTGAAACCCGGACAGCTTAATTTTGCGGTCGGTAATGACGACCCCAACCACCGGAAAGGTCGCTGGTTCCATCTCTTCGTCACCGCCTTCATCTTGGTCTTCATCGAAATTTAACTCGGTATTCTGCTCCTCTATCAACATCCGTTTGTACGAAGCCACAATATCCTCCATCCAATTCACGTTATTCCGGACGCAAAGGCTCGCACCAGCCCCACGCCGCTGCCTGCTAACCGTCTAGAACTCTGCTCTCCTTCATCGTATCCTCTCCCGAGCGACCGATCCTCAGCCAAGATGCTGAGATTGGAGAAAATCCCTAGCGGCGAACCCTAGGACTCCGAAGATTTAGAGAGACGAGCTCTCAACTCCCAATCACAAATTTGGCAAATGATTTACTTGATTAATGGAGTTGTTGGTTTTGATGATAAAAAAAATAGTTAAAAGTTAAAAAAAACTTCCTTACTAATCTCAGTCAATTCGGTTACAAGAATAACTTCAACTTTATTTATTTTGATTATTACACAAAATAATTAAGTTTGGTTCTTCGATACTATTCGATTCCTAAATAATTACCTCCAGCAAAGTAAAAAATATTGTAAGTATTGTCATTATCAAGTAACTATACAAAAGTTGAAGAGAATGGACCACCAGATTAAAATCAAACATAACTAAATTCAAAGTAACAGTCAAAACTATAATAAAGAAAGGTCACATTCGACTAAAAATCGAAAGTGATAGCCAAACAAAAGGTATGTCTTCACAAGACAAATACAATATAATATATTATATAATAGTTGAGTAAAGCTCGATTCAGTATAATGTCATACGGTTTTATTATATATATATATATATATATTATTTTACATGGTTAATTTTTCGGGACAATATGAGACGGTTCAGGACAGTTCGGTTCAATACGGTTCGGTATGGTTCTGGGACGGTTCTCACTCAAGAACCGGTATCGTACCATATTATTAAAAAAAGTTCGATACGGTATGGTACGATATTATATTTTTCCGGTTTCGTTCGGTTCTAATACAGTTTGGGATGGTTCTCGGTACGGAACAGGAAATCCCAGATCCGTGCTCAGCCCTAGTTAAAACAATCTTCTTTACTAATTTATTGATTTTATTCAATTCAGTTGCAGGAGTAATTTCAACTTTATTTATTTTAATAATTACACAATTCAGTGCAAAAATCAAAAGTTACACATTCAATGAAAAAATATTTGATAAAGTGATAAGTCAAAAAACAAGTTCACCAAATAAATCTTTTTTGAGGTGTTGTGAAAGTAGACTCCAACTTCTGCGGTTTATTTGTTAATCGTGCATATTTAAATGCATGCAGACATGACAATGGTCTGTATGCCTCTGTGACTTCACTAAGTGGACTCGTCCCACCTTGTGGTCCGCAAAGTTGATCAAATGTTAGCACATGACCCGTCCTTACACGCGGGTCTATCTACCTCACTGTAACGTCGTAATCTAATCTAATTAGCTAAAAACTCTCGATTTGTGTTTTTATTTGTTATAAGTCAATATTATAACTAAAATTACACGGTGATTGTCTTCAAATAATCCTGAAAAACATTGACAATTGAATTAATGGTTCACCTTGCTCAAATATAAATGGCTTATTACACAAAAAAAAAAAACGTTTAGAGTTTGTGACGAAACCAGTCTATCGTATACATAATTACTTAAACAAAGTCATCCTTTCAATATCCAAGACGGAATTAGTATCTGTTCCCTTCCGTCCATTTTAGTCCGTTAATTGCTTACCTGACATGTGAAAGAAGCTCAAATGTTCTGATTCATTAGCCAACGTGTTATTAAACTGTTGAATTAATTAATTATTAATTTAGAAGGAATACTAATTCATGAGGTAAGTCTCATTGTTCGTAAAATCCAGCCTTACCAGTCAAACTCAAAGAAGCTTCTCATATGTATGGGTTTAAAAAGAAACTTGGTTCTGAAATATAAATCAAAGGCATTGGCTTCGACTAGTAAAAGGAATTCACTACCAGGTATTTAAATTTAAAAATTTCACTTTACTTATCCATAGTTACGGCTTATGTTGCTAACTGCAATTTTTTAATCAATATCACTGCCACTATCCAAAATTACTCCTAATACATTGAAGCTAGACTTTTTGCCATCAATTACTACTTATCTTACTTCCAGAAACTTAATTCTATAAGAGTTCTAAAAGTTTAGATTGAAACCAGAGTTTTGCACAATAGGTGTTTGTCAAAATGACAGAACCGTGTTTCTTAAGTCATTATATCCAAAGTTGCCAAAAAATGAATCTTTTTACTGAAAACATATGATTGCATTAAGCCTAAGCAAATGAAATGATGCTGAGGAAACACATACTTTTCAAAAAAAGATGGAAATGCCTTCACTTAACCAAGAAGTTTTTTATTGTTATTTTTTACTTCCATTTCTATAAGACCTGAGAATTTGTTCTTTCTTTTTCTTTGTTTCAGATTGTACTTTTATTTTCTTCCAGATTGTGCATAATGGCAGTATCGTTTGGAATTTGCTTTCATTTGGGTGGAGTTTTTGTTAGTGAGGAACCAATTAGATATGCGGGTGAGGTACAATGTCTGACAAAGAAATGGGAGGAGGACCCAGATATGTTTTGTGAGTTTGATATATTAAATTTTCTTCAAGAAAATGGTTTTAAGGAGCCTGTTACGATGGCTTATAAAGCAATCCATCAAACACTGCCTATTGTCGGTAACTTGTTAAAGGGCTCTAACGAGTTTGTGAAGATGATAAAGATAGCATGTGAGCAAGGTATAGTGGATATATACGTGCAAGAAAAAAACTGAAGTACAAAAAGGAGCAAGTCAGCCTCTTGGTGGTGTGACTTCTGAAACTGCAGCAACTAATATGTTAAATGCATCATTAGATGAAGAATGGCTGGAGAAAGTACTTGAAGAGTCCATTGTTTATAAAAACAATTACCCCCAACAAATCGAAAGTGAAGACCATTTATGGCATGATGAGGATGCACATGGGGAGGCATTGACAGATGCAAATGAAGAGTATATAAATGATGCAGAAATTGAGGTAGAAGAAGAGGGATCTGTGAGTGGTAACGACAACAGTTCAAACGAGGAGTTAACTGGTGCAAGAAAACTCGTGAAAAAACTTAGAAGAAAAATATCTTCTGGTTTTGTTATAAATGAGGATACTGTTACAAATTTATTACCACTTGAAAAAAATGGTGAATGTGATGACTATTGTGAAAGAGAAGGGCAATACTACCAAAGTGATTACAACTCCACATAGGATGAACAAGATAGTCCAGTTCCTAGTGATATTGAAGATATATTTGCTTTTAAGATGGAAAAGAAACAAAACAAGGTTTCACATCATGATTCAAAATGTGATCATAAAACCTTAAAGTTTGATATTGGGTTAAAGTTTGATAGTCCTGCGCAATTCAAAGAGGCAGTTAGATTGAGCGTCGTTGAAACTGGAAGAGAAATAAGGTGGAAGCAGTCAAGCTATAACAGGATGGATGCAAGATGCACCGCAGGTTGCAAATGGAAAGTATATGCAAGTTGGCTTCAGGAGAAGGAAGCTTTTGTAGTCAAAAGTGTTTTTCTAGATCATACATGTAGTAGGTCATTGAGAAACAAGCAAGCAACAGCATCTTGGATGGCAAAAGAAGTACTTGCATAAGTTTAGAATCAATCCAAATTGGCCACCAACTCAGATGCTCACTGATCTAATGGAGAAATACACTCTAACAGTCACAACTAGACAGTGTTATAGGGCAAGGGCCATAGCTCTTAAAACCTTAAGAGGCACATTAGAAGAGCACCACGGTAAGTTGAGAAGCTACATAGAAGAAATGCAAAGGGTAGACAAAGAGGGTACTTTTATCTACGACCCAAAACCTGACACAGGGCATGTCTTTAAGAGATTATACATCAGATTCTCATCATTAAGGAAGAATTACTTGGAAGTGGGAAGAAACGTGTTTGGAGTAGATGATGCTTTTCTGAAAACAATGCTTGGAGGGTGTTTATTAACGTCTGTTGGAAGACACTCTAACAACCAAATGTATCTGTTAGCATGGGCGATTGTGGATAGTGAGAATGAGACTAACTGGAATTGGTTTATAGGATTGTTAGGTTCTGACCTTGAAGTGAATGATGTCTTTGACAATAATAACATATGGCCAAAAGGTATATTTCATCTTTTCACCTTTAAAATACTTAGTTTTGTGTTTTTCAACTTACTGAATGCATATACCTTTTATTATAGGGATTAACAAATGCTATTAGAGATCGTATGCCACAAGCTAAACATCGTTTATGTGCAAGACATGTATATGGAAATTGGGGAAAAAAATTGGAAAGGGGATGCACTCAAAATATTATTTTGGCGTGCAGTAAACTGTACCAACGAATGGGATTTTGAAAAGACAATGGAAGCGATTAAAGAAGTTGATGTGGCTGCTTATGAAGACTTTAACTCCAAAGGGCCTAAAATTTTTTGCCAAACTTTCTTTAAGTGCGTTATTAAATCTGCTATTTAGTTTGTAGTTATGAGATTTTAGTAAGGACTGCATATTAAAATAACATTTATGAAGGTACACTGTGAGGTGTGATGCATCTGAGAATAACATGTGTGAAGCTTTTAACGGAACAATATGTAGAGTGTGAACTAAACCTTTAATCCACATGTTGGAAGATATACGCAATTATGTCATGGAGGGGATATATATCAAGTAGAACCTTATGTCGCATGAACTTGTAGATGATACATTATGTCTAAGGATAAAGAAGAAGCTGGAAAAGCTAGTTGGGTTTTCTGCAAGAAGTGTGGCCAGACCTTCAGTTGGTGGATTATTCGAAGTTCACGAAGGTGTAGATGCGTATTCGGTATGCTTAAATGAACGAACATGCACTTGCAAAGCCTGGCAATTGACTGGACTACCATGTAGACATGCCATAGCAAGCATAAGTTTCATGAGAGTGGATCCTTGCACTTATGTTGATGATGTATATTGAAAGTTCACACACATGAAGTATTACACAATAGGCCTCCCACTAATGAATGGAGAAAGAATGTGGCCTAAAGTTCATGGAGAACCTATTAAACCGCCGCCATATCGAGTCATGCCGGGTAGACCCAAGAAAAACCGGAAGAAAGCGACTAAAAATGAAATGTACTAACTGTAGTACATATGGGCATAACAAGAGAAAATGTCCCCAACCTTTACGACAATCGGATCCACAACCGAAGGTAGCAAAATATTTATTAATCCTTGCATTAAACTATTTATTAATAATGGAGATAGATTAACTGAAATTTAACTTGTAGGGAAAAAGAGGAAGACCCCTGAAACCGAGTACTCAACCACCTACTGGAAAAATTACCAAGGGTAATAGAGAAAGACCGGCAAAGAACCTTAGGCACTCAATGAAGGCTGCACCTGGCCCAAATACAGAAGGTGCACATTCCATGGAAGGAACACACACTACCATGGAAAGCAACATACCAGTTTGGTTGGAGTTAAAAAATTGAATGATGGATATATGTTCAAGATTTTTAAGATATTTTGGAACCTGGAACCATACATGTTATTGAAACTTAACCTTTTGGAGTCATACAATGCTTTAGTCATTTTGTCAATGCTTTATTGAAACATTTTGATGACATGTAGCCATATGGAACAAGTGGCAGAATTGAGCCTCTGATCTTTTTGCAAATGCATTTGTTAAATGTCCCACACCGGAAACGTTTGGATGAACAAAGTGTTATATTAACACACGGGCTACTCCTCCTATAAGGTTGACCTTTTAGGATGGAACCCCGGGTCTTAACATGGTATCAGAGCGAAATCGATCCATGGTGTGGGGCCCCTTATGAATCGTGATGACACGATTATAAAAATGGCCGGATGAAAAAAACGGACCGATGAAAAAAATGAATGATTGCACGATCTAGACGAAATGTCTGGTCGTGAGGAGGGGTGTTAAATGTCCCACACCGGAAACGTTTGGATGAACAAAGTGTTATATTAACACACGGGCTACTCCTCCTATCAGGTTGACCTTTTAGGATGGAACCCCGGATCTTAACAGCATTTGTATTAGTATATTTGGTGGCAACATCAAGTGTTCAAGTGTCTGCTAAAAACTACGTGTCACAATTCATGCAAGCCAGAACCTGCATGAATTCTTCTTTTTAACTCAATAACCTGTGTTTTTTAAAAGCTTTGGAGTGACTACTTATGCTGAACTATATTGTCCAAGATTTGAATGAAGTGGATTTCTTGATTTCTTCTTCCAAGATGTTACCTAAGTTTTAATTTCGAGATTGGTTTTTTTTTTTTTTTTTTTGAAAAAAACATGATTTACAGTTTTGGTGATTAATTCTGTATGTGTGATATTGGGAAAGTAGTGCGTATCAAGATATAAAAGTTTTAACCTTTAGTAATACTTTGTTAATTTTTTTTATTTCTAAGGAATACAGGTGTAACTTTTTCTTTTCACAGAAATATTTGCATTTGAATGGTGATGTACTATCATGACTAAAGGGATTGAATTCTTTGGTGTAATGTTTCGTTCAAACTTCCAAAAGGTGAAATTGCAGTTTCACATTTGAACTATCATTACCAGTCTTTGAGTTTGACTGGTGAGGCTGGATTTTACAAACAAGGAGACTTGTACCTCATGAATCAGAATATTTGAGCTTCTTTCACATGCCAGGTAAGCAATTAACGGACTAAAATGGACGGAAGGGAACATATACTAATTTCGTCTTGGATATTGAAAGGATGACTTTGTTTAAGTAATTATGTATACGATAGACTAGTTTTGTCACAAACTCTAAACGCTAGATTTTTTTGTGTAATAAGCCATTATTAGTTTAAAGAATTTATAATTTATTTCACACACCCGTGTATATGGAAGAGCTCAAGCGTAAAAGAAGTCTTAACGAGTAAAGTAAGAATTAATCTCAGCTATCCAATCCCTCAAACCGATGCACAATAATTCTTATTTAATGCACTTTCCGAATAAACCTTATCTGATGCACTTTTCCAAACATCTAGATGTAGTGGCATTTTTGTAAATATTGAAAAATGATTCATATAAAGTTCATTGTGCGGCAGGTTAACTCTTTGGACATCTGAGGTTTATTCTTATTTAGACATTAGCGAAAAGGATCAGATAGGCATTCACATGAATTCCTGAAGAGCGCAGTTATCTTCAAGAATTCATTTGAATGCCTTCCCGATTAAAGTTCTAGCTGAAATTTGGTATGAGTAAACTAGACTTAATGAATAAGATGCTCAAAAAATTTCATTATAAAATTCCATAGGGAACCGCCCCAAATGGAGACGGCCGGACAGAGCCCCCTATATAAGGGGTTATTTGACCTTTTTATGTGAGTGCAAGGGCCCATCTGACCCTTTTCCCTAAACATTAAGAATTTTTTAATTGATTCCATATGCATGTATCTGCATGTTTGTAGTTTTTTTCCCAACATATGCATTTTTATGTCTTGAGTGGGGCAAGTCAAGACAGTGTCGCACATGACAATACTAATATTTGAACCCATCTCATTGTGTGATCGGAACAGGGTAGACCCGCCTTATTTGCAAGAGGGGATGGGCTAGACCCGCATCAAATGTCTGGGGGCAGGACGGTCCTTTATGGGCCAATTACTTAACATGCCTATGTAAATGGGCAAACACCTTCCTTACCTATCTATGTAAGACAAAGACGCCAGATCCGTGATTATCGGTCATGTGGTCAAATCAAGAGTTTCCACGATGGTGTTAAATCAAGTAAGGTTTCTTCATACACATTATATACACCAACACTCATATGTGGGTTACATTTGTTTGATAACTCATATTCTTAGCTTGTTAACTTAATCAATTAACTTTTTTTTATCAAATACATGTATTGGGGTATTGGGGCCAACACAAGCAAACCCAAACACCCTAGACGGACCAACCCACATAGAGGGCCCAATTCCCATCTCAGATGCCAAAAGCTCTTTTGTCGTGAACCGACCATGCATGTTCAATCGAGGCAGATCCCAAAACTTGTAATTTATCGCTGCTAGTTGTCTTCCTGCTGAGAGCTTCACCAAGCAGTTGCCGGGAAACTAAGAATTGATGAGGAACACATATAATGCTCCAAATATGGGAGGTTTTATGGTCGGAGTCATCTATTAAAAGCTCGACACGTCGCCCCCTACTCCTACTACCTTGTAGTATAAATACTTCAATTTATTTCGTTGTAAATAGTTGACAAACTTGCTTTCAATAGCTTAGCTTCTCTTTTAGGTACTTCAGTAAACTTCTTAGCTTAGAGTTAGAGGGTCAAGCTCGGACTCGGTAAAGATGTGATGTAGTTGTTCTAAGTTCATCAATAGAACTTGGCCTATTTTATTTTTCTCTTTCTTGTCATTGCCTTTGCCTTCACCGTTGCTAAATTTATGCACCAAATACTCGAAAACTCGTAAAGGATCCTACAAAAGCCAATGAATTATGTCTGGCCCTTGAATCGGGAGGCTTTTGATTTTGATTTGAGTAGGCATAGTTAAAGTATTTTGATTTTGAATGATTTGTAATAGTTAATGCTTCATTTTCGTTCGCTTTAGGCTTAATCTTTGTCCGTTTTGTGTTTAGTGAGTCAGGTTGCTTTGTATGAGTAACTGACTCTATGTCCATTCATAAGGGGTACAATCATGTCTATGATAGCTGTCTGAATGTTGTTTTGAGGGCTGGCAAAGTGGTTAGGTTTGATCAAACCGAACCAAGGCGGGAAATGGTGGTTTGTTTTGGTTTTACTTAAGTAAATCGTTTGGTAACAATTATGTCAAACTGAATTGTTTGGTTTGGTTTAAAACCGAAAAATCATAAATCGAACCGAACAACTTGTAATACACACATTTTGTTTTTTTTCTTTACTCGTCATCTTTAGGATATAAATAAATAATTTAGACATGAAAAATACAAGTTCAGGATATACTCCCTCCGCCCCACTAACAATGAGACAAGAGGGAGTGACACGCAAATCAATAAAAAGTGGTTTATGTGGTTGATATTGAATTGATAAAGTAAGAATAAAGTAAGGATGATTTAGAGCCACACAAACTTACCAAATAAGGTATGAGACAATCTTAATGGGACGAACCGAAATGGTAAAATGAGACTGTAACACCGTCCCCAAATATATTTACTTCTATGTAAATAATGTATTGAACCTTATTAAAGGATTAATGAATTTACGAAGTTGTAAATTTTTGTTATTTTCTTTCGCGTGAATAGTAAATTGCACGTGGGGCCCACATCGGGAGCGGGGGCCACCCAACATTCCCGAGACCGCATATTTTATTCATCTTGGTCAAGATAATATTTATATGGTGGTGGATATTTTACTTGGGTCGTGGAAAGGTCCAGAGTTGACCGATTGGTCAAAAGAGGCCCAAATTACCGGTACTGGTAATTTAACAGATAACTGCCCGAACTGAATTTCGGAGGCGTATAAATTAAATATGAGGAATGTATATTCATTATAAATGTCTTAATGAGTAAGAGCACATAATATATTTTATTTGACCCGATAAAATAAAATATATTTAAAACAGTCCGAAAAATACAACTTTCGGGGCCGATTATACACATCGGGACATAATGGGATGACCTCCCACAAGGGTGGGGGGCACCCCACGTTTTTGTGTGCTCAAAATAAACAAGAAGGTGGCTGAGTTGACAAAGGAAGGAGTGGAGGAGGTGCTTTTGGCATCTAAAGTACATGGAGGACCCCCCTCCCTCACTCATTTGTCAATTATGACAAAAGTGAGACATCCCCTCTCCCTCCAACCATTGAGCTCGACCAAACCATCCAAGGGAGAGAGAAGGAGCTTCAAACTCACCTCCATTGCTGCAAATTTGAGCTCAAGCTTTAGTGCTCAAAGGAAGAAGATTAAAGAGGGAAAAAGTTGGGAAAAGTGTGAACAATTAAGGTAATGACCTTATATTAACTTTTCCTTTATTTTTCTTCCACCATATGAAGTATATATCATATGAAGAACCTTTAGTATGATTCCATATGTTATAAGTATGGATTCATGGGTTGGAAGGTGGTTCTACGTCCAAAAACGGACTTAGAAGCCAAAACGACCGGTTCACCGGAAAATAACCTTTTGGAGGTTATTTGTATTAATATGAGTTTTATGATTATAAAACCTTGTTAGGCACTTGTAAGGGGTATTTCAAGTGATTTCACAAAGTTGGAAAAGTCGCCGGAATTGTCGCCGGAGTTGACCAAAAGTCGCCGGAGTTTCACCGGAGTTCAACCAAGAAGGGTAGAACTTCATACACTAGTTCAAGGTGAGTGGACGGCTTAATATCTTATAACTTTTGGGTTAATTATAAGATTACCTAAATAAATGTTATAAGTGTTCATAATGATGTTTAAAAGATATTTAAACATGTGATTAGCCAACATAGTTAAGTGCGTATGAAAAGAATAATTGTTTATGCATGAAATATGATATGAGAAATTATATATAATGCATATTTGCTTTAAGAGTAAAAGAAGCACAATGGATGTTATTAACTTAATTATATGATGAATTAGTTAATAAGTGTAAGACTTGAGATGGCGGTCAACAACAACGTTGACCGATGGTAAATGGATTAATTAATATCGGTTGATATTAGTTAATTATACATCTATATGGTTGCATGGATTTGCATGGATTGTGATACATAAGCTTTATGTAGTGAATTAGTTATGAATGACTAAATATGATATAGACCCTATCTAGCGTGATATGTGGTAAGTCATAGGTCGGGTGGAGTACCCAAGGATCGGGCGGTTATCCTCAAAACTCGGTTGTATAGGGTGGAGTACCCAAGGATCGGGCGGTTATCCTCAAAACTCGGTTATATAGGGTGGAGTACCCAAGGATCGGGCGGTTATCCTCAAAACTCGGTTATATAGGGTGGAGTACCCAAGGATCGGGCGGTTATCCTCAAAACTCAATTATAGGGTGGAGTACCCAAGGATCGGGCGTGTATCCTCAAAACTCATAGATTACATTTAATGATCTAGGACCGGGCGGTGTCCTTATGATAATTTATTTGACCAAGGAGGAGTTCTATACACTCATAGGTATATGGGTGGGTTGGGATTTAAGTCAAGGATATTGGCTACTATTATTTTCCCAAATAAACAATGACCTACGGGTCGGGTATTTCCAAGTGTATGTATACTAATATGTATTTCAATCTTGGGGGAAGGACTATACGTATATGTATCATCCTATGTTTGGGTCTTATACTTGAAACGCTAGTTATTCTATATTTAGCCTGCTACTCGCTCGGTACTTGTACTGACCCCTTCGGGGGGCCCCACCATTTTCAGGTTGAAGCTAGGGCTTGCTACCTGCACCTTTCTACGAGTGACATCAATCAAGGAAGACGTGGTTCGTGCTTCCTCATTTTATTTCAAATTACCAAACATTGCTCATGGATATTTTTATTTGTCATAAACTATTCTTTTGGGGCTTGCATGCCCATGTTATTGGCCGGTTGTGGCTTATGACTTACCGTTGAATATTTCCGCTATTCATTGGTTTAAATGTGATGTTGTTATGTATGTTTACTACTGAGTATGGATGGATTATTTTCTCGAACGCCTTGTGTAATCAAGTGAGGTTGACTCGCGGGTGACGTCACTTGATTATGCGGCGGTTGTACACGTGCTTGGATTGCGGTCTGGGGCGTGACAATTAAGTGGTATCAGAGCCATCTCAGTTCTAAACTATATAATCAACCTCTCACATGAGATTTTATGAAAGAGTTTTTACCGAAAACCATGAGCATTGGATTTTGACGTTATGGGACTATTGGAGCCTAAGTTGCAAGGCCTCTAATTGTTAAGACGGTACCCTTAACAATTGGTATGGTGGTGACTTAGACCAATACGTGTCTGTAACGTTCTTCCGTCAATTGACATTTATAGGAGTCTAATGACTCATCCATATTTCTTTCAGAAATGGAGGGCAGGCGAATGCGGACCAGGAACAATCCGAGGGGGCAGGCGCCGGTAACATCCCAAAGGGGAAGCCGGGCTGCATCTCGGGGTTCAAGAGGAGGCCGTGGAGGCCGTGGAAGCCGTGGAGGTCATCAAGCTCAAACTGTGAGTGATGGCCATGTAAGCTCGGTGTATGAGACAGCATGAGGAGACCCCATATGATGGGGGTGACACATACACCGATGAGGACAATGATGAAAGTGATGCCCGCTTCGCCCAAATGGGTGAATTACTTGAGTGGTATCAAAAGGAGAAACAGAGGAGAGACCTTAGGCGCCAAGCGAGGCGTGGCTCTCGTGGTGGTTCGGGTCAAGGGAGCCGGGGAGCTTCCGTGGCCACCCCAGCGGCGTCACAAGGTGGGCGTGAAGGAGGTTTTGTTGTGAGAATCTCCAAGTACCTCAAGGAGGCTAGGGCCTTGGGGTGTAGGTCCTTTGACGGCACCGGTGACATTACCGTTGCCGCCGATTGGATTAAGAAGGTGAAGGATGCATCAAGAGACATGCAAATCACACCGGACGTGAAGTTGACTGTCGCTTCACGGCTACTTGAAGGGATAGCCTCTACGTGGTGGGAGAGCGTGGAAGGGAAGTACCATGGGGAAATAACATGGGCGGACTTTGAGCTAGAGTTCTATGCTCAATACTACTCCGAGTACGAGGTGAATGTGAAACGGAGAGAGTACACTAACCTCAAACAGAAAGATGGCGGCACGGTTAAGCAGCTGGAACAAGAGTTTAGAACCTTGGCGAGGTTCTTGCTAGAGTACGCGGTTGATGAAAACCGCATGACGGAGCACTTCTGGGATGCATTACTCTTGGACATCCGCGACCGAGCTACATACTCTCGCCACATGTCATTTAGCGAGGTGGTGGAACAGGGTCTTCTTGGAGAGGCCCAGTGGAATGAGAGGAAAGCAAGGGACGCCGAAGAGGCGAAGAAGAGGAAGTGGAATAATTCGGGACCACCCGATCATTCTCGAAGAAACAACCACGGGGGTGGTGGTGGTGGCGGTGGTTCATTCAAGGCGCCGGCCCCACCGGCAAAGAAGAACAGGGATGCGAGGTGGCACGGACCTAGGCCACAGAACTCGGGGCCACCTAGATGTCCCAATTGCTCAAAACAACACTTTGGGAAGTGCAATGAACCACCGAGGTGTTTTAAGTGCGGGAATGCGGGCCATATGAAGGCCAATTGCCCTCAATTGATGCAAGAGAGTGCCTCGGGAGCCGGGGGAGGGACCATGACGGGAAGGAACCGTGCGGGACCGTCAAACGGCGGCACGGGAAGAGGCGGCGCATCCACAAGTCATGCCGCATCCGTCAACCAAGGTGGGACCCAAGCCCGAGTGTACGCGATGACCGAGGCGGATGCGAGAGCAAACCCGGACTCCGTTGCAGGTAATACACGTATTCCCATGTATTTCTAGGCTTACTTTGATCATATCCGTCGTTGAGATTGAGTGCGGGCCACCCCGGGGTCGAACCGGGTGAGTTAGGCCAAATCGGACTGGAAACAGCCACTGCTGGCCAGGCACGCCCGCAGGCACGCCGTGCCTGGCGTCGTGCCTGGAGGGCAGTGGCACCCGAAGAGAAAGAAAAAAAAAAAATTTGGGCCAGGCACGGCCGCAGGCACGCCGTGCCTGGCGTCGTGCCTGGAAGGCAGTGTCGCCCCGAAGGAATTCGGCCAGGCACGGCCGCAGGCACGCCGTGCCTGGCACCGTGCCTGGGAGGCAGTGTTGAACAGGAAGGATCCGATGCACGCACGGCCGTGCGTGCCACCCGGGCACGCCGTGCGTGGACCCCAGAACCCGGAAAACGGATTTTTCCGCCCCGTTCTTCTACGTTTGGACTCCCGTTTGATTCCAAACATTAGTATGAGCCTAATAACCTCCTAAAGATGTGTAAAAACATTAGAAAATGTATCTTACATGGTGTATAAATGTAGGAACATTAAAGATCAATGGTAGGTGTGCAAGGATCCTCATCGATACCGGGGCACAACGCTCATTTGTGAGTGAGGCGTTCGCCGAGGGCTTTGACGTGCCATTGACACCTATGACTCAAACGTTGCTAGTCTCCACACCGTTAGGAGACGACGTGGAGAGAAATCATTACTATCCGTCGTGTGAGGTAGAAGTGACGGGTCAACCTTTGACTTGTGATTTCGTACCTCTAAGCATGTTGGAGTTTGATGCAATCCTAGGAATGGATTGGCTCGAGAAACACCATGCCCGGGTAGATTGCTACACCAAGGTGTTGGAGCTCGAGGATGATCAAGGGAACACGCTATGTTTCGAGGGAGATCGGGGGAAATCTAATGCTTGTATCATATCCGTGATGAGAGCACGAAAGATGATGAGGAAGGGATGCCACGCATACCTTGCATATGTGGTAGATGATACGAAGAAAGAAGTCGACATCAAGGATGTTCGAGTCGTGTGCAAGTACCCGGACGTCTTTCCCAAGGACCTACCGGGGCTTCCACCCGATAGAGAAATTGAATTTGTAATCGAAGTGGAGCCGGGAACCAAACCCATTTCGATTCCTCCTTATCGAATGGCGCCGGCCGAACTCCAAGAGTTGAAGGTCCAACTACAAGAATTACTGGACAACGGGTTCATCAGACCCAGTCATTCACCGTGGGGAGCACCCGTACTCTTCGTAAAGAAGAAAGATGGTACACTAAGAATGTGTATCGACTACCGACAGTTGAACAAGGTCACCATCAAGAACAGGTATCCTTTACCTAGGATTGATGACTTGTTTGATCAACTTCGAGGGGCCATAGTATTCTCAAAGATTGACTTGAGATCGGGGTATCATCAGTTGAAGATCAAGGAGAGTGATATACCTAAGAGTGCATTTCGCACTAGATATGGTCACTACGAGTTTCTTGTGATGTCATTTGGGTTAACCAATGCACCGGCAGCATTCATGGACTTGATGAACCGTGTGTTTAGTGAATACTTAGATCAATTTGTGATAGTATTCATTGATGACATCTTGATATACTCCAAGAGCGAGGAAGAGCACGAACACCATTTGAGGCTTGTACTTGATCGGCTAAGGGAAAAGCAACTCTTCGCCAAGTTCTCCAAATGCGAATTTTGGCTCAAAGAGATTGGTTTCCTCGGTCATGTCATATCCGGTTCGGGTGTTGCTGTGGATAACGCCAAGATAAAAGCGATCATGGATTGGGAGAGACCCAGGAATGCGAAGGAGATACGTAGTTTCCTTGGCCTAGCGGGATACTATCGTAAATTTGTTGAGAAATTCTCCGTATTGGCGTCTCCATTAACGAAGCTCACAAAGAAAGGGGCCAAGTTCATATGGGACGATAAGTGCGAGAAGGGGTTCCTTGAATTGAAGAAACGACTTACCGAAGCACCAGTCCTGGCCCTACCCATACAGGGTATAGGGTACGACATTTACAGCGATGCTAGCATCCAAGGGCTTGGATGTGTACTAATGCAAAACGGTAAGGTGATTGCCTATGCTTCTAGGCAATTGAGGAAACACGAGGTGAACTACCCTACTCACGATCTAGAGTTGGGGGCGGTGGTGTTTGCATTGAAGATTTGGAGACATTATCTCTACGGGGAGACGTGTCACATTTATACTGACCATAAGAGCTTGAAGTATGTATTCACTCAGAAAGAGTTGAATATGAGGCAGAGGAGATGGATGGAGTTGATCAAGGACTATGACTTGATCATCGACTATCATCCCGGAAAGGCCAATGTAGTGGCCGACGCACTGAGCAGGAAGAGTACGTCAGGGACGCTACTCACATGTCTACAAGCATTGAGGGCACACGTGGAGGTATCCACGAGCGGGGCACTCATTGCTAGATTCGAGGTGAGGCCTACATTGCTGAGTGAGATCAGTAGATGTCAGGCCATTGATGAGGAATGTCAGAAGATCCGCGAACGGATCCTTGAGGGGCCCGTCGAGAATTTTCGGGTACGTGATGACGGCCTTTTATTATTTAAGGATCGTGTGTGCATACCAAAGAATGAGGAGCTCCAGAAGGCTATACTTGAGGAGGCTCATTCTTCAGCATATGCCATGCATCCAGGGGGTACTAAGATGTACCGAGATCTGAAGGAAAGTTACTGGTGGTCAGGCATGAAGAAGGATATCGCAGAGTTTGTGAGTCGATGCCTTACTTGCCAGCAAGTTAAGGCAGAGCATCAGCACCCAGCAGGGCTCTTACAACCACTCGCCATCCCAGAGTGGAAGTGGGAACATGTGACCATGGACTTCGTGGTGGGGCTGCCACGAACAGTGAACAACTACGATGCAGTATGAGTAGTGGTTGATAGGCTCACCAAGAGTGCACACTTTCTGCCTATCAACATTACTTATCCTCTTGAAAGATTGGCCAAGCTATACACGGAGGAGATTGTGAGATTACATGGAGTCCCAATATCCATTGTCTCGGATAGGGATCCACGATTCACATCCCGATTTTGGCCAAAGTTTCAAGCATCTTTGGGGACTAAACTGAAGTTTAGCACAGCTTTTCACCCACAGACGGATGGACAGTCCGAGCGGGTGATACAGATTTTGGAAAATATGCTTAGAGCATGTGCCTTGGAGTTCCAAGGAAGTTGGGAAAAACATTTGGCTCTAGTGGAGTTTGCTTATAACAACAGTTATCAAGCAAGTATCGGCATGCCTCCATATGAGGCATTGTATGGGAGGAAGTGCAGAACACCGTTGTGTTGGGACGAGGTTGGCGAGGCCAAACTCGAAGGGATAGAGCTGGTTGAGATCACCAAGGCCAAGGTAAGGATCATTCGGGATAGACTGAAAGCTGCTCAGGACCGGCAGAAGAGTTATGCTGATAAACGGCGGAGACCGTTGGAGTTCGAAGTCGGTGATGAGGTCTTCCTAAGAATTTCTCCTTGGAAGGGCATCATTCGATTTGTATCGAGGGGAAAGCTTAACCCCCGATACATCGGCCCATTTGAAATCCTTGAAAGGATAGGGGCCGTGGCTTACCGTCTCAAGTTGACACCGGAACTTGAGAAGATACATGACGTGTTTCATGTATCGATGCTCAAGAAGTACATACGAGACCCATCTCATATTCTTGAGAAACCACCGGTAGAGATCCGTGAGGACTTGCAATATGCGGTGGAACCAATGAAGATTGTTGGCCAACAAGTGAAGAAGCTGAGGAATAAGGAAATTCCTATGGTAAAGGTTCTTTGGAGGAGTGATCGAGTCGAAGAAGAAACTTGGGAGACCGAGGTCTCAATGAGGGAGCAATACCCATTTCTCTTCGATTAAGATACTTGGATTTCGGGGACGAAATCCCAATTAAGGGGGGGTGAACTTGTAACACCGTCCCCAAATATATTTACTTCTATGTAAATAATGTATTGAACCTTATTAAAGGATTAATGAATTTACGAAGTTGTAAATTTTTGTTATTTTCTTTCGCGTGAATAGTAAATTGCACGTGGGGCCCACATCGGGAGCGGGGGCCACCCAACATTCCCGAGACCGCATATTTTATTCATCTTGGTCAAGATAATATTTATATGGTGGTGGATATTTTACTTGGGTCGTGGAAAGGTCCAGAGTTGACCGATTGGTCAAAAGAGGCCCAAATTACCGGTACTGGTAATTTAACAGATAACAGCCCGAACTGAATTTCGGAGGCGTATAAATTAAATATGAGGAATGTATATTCATTATAAATGTCTTAATGAGTAAGAGCACATAATATATTTTATTTGACCCGATAAAATAAAATATATTTAAAACAGTCCGAAAAATACAACTTTCGGGGCCGATTATACACATCGGGACATAATGGGATGACCTCCCACAAGGGTGGGGGCCACCCCACGTTTTTGTGTGCTCAAAATAAACAAGAAGGTGGCTGAGTTGACAAAGGAAGGAGTGGAGGAGGTGCTTTTGGCATCTAAAGTACATGGAGGACCCCCCTCCCTCACTCATTTGTCAATTATGACAAAAGTGAGACATCCCCTCTCCCTCCAACCATTGAGCTCGACCAAACCATCCAAGGGAGAGAGAAGGAGCTTCAAACTCACCTCCATTGCTGCAAATTTGAGCTCAAGCTTTAGTGCTCAAAGGAAGAAGATTAAAGAGGGAAAAAGTTGGGAAAAGTGTGAACAATTAAGGTAATGACCTTATATTAACTTTTCCTTTATTTTTCTTCCACCATATGAATTATATATCATATGAAGAACCTTTAGTATGATTCCATATGTTATAAGTATGGATTCATGGGTTGGAAGGTGGTTCTACGTCCAAAAACGGACTTAGAAGCCAAAACGACCGGTTCACCGGAAAATAACCTTTTGGAGGTTATTTGTATTAATATGAGTTTTATGATTATAAAACCTTGTTAGGCACTTGTAAGGGGTATTTCAAGTGATTTCACAAAGTTGGAAAAGTCGCCGGAATTGTCGCCGGAGTTGACCAAAAGTCACCGGAGTTTCACCGGAGTTCAACCAAGAAGGGTAGAACTTCATACGCTAGTTCAAGGTGAGTGGACGGCTTAATATCTTATAACTTTTGGGTTAATTATAAGATTACCTAAATAAATGTTATAAGTGTTCATAATGATGTTTAAAAGATATTTAAACATGTGATTAGCCAACATAGTTAAGTGCGTATGAAAAGAATAATTGTTTATGCATGAAATATGATATGAGAAATTATATATAATGCATATTTGCTTTAAGAGTAAAAGAAGCACAATGGATGTTATTAACTTAATTATATGATGAATTAGTTAATAAGTGTAAGACTTGAGATGGCGGTCAACAACAACGTTGACCGATGGTAAATGGATTAATTAATATCGGTTGATATTAGTTAGTTATACATCTATATGGTTGCATGGATTTGCATGGATTGTGATACATAAGCTTTATGTAGTGAATTAGTTATGAATGACTAAATATGATATAGACCCTATCTAGCGTGATATGTGGTAAGTCATAGGTCGGGTGGAGTACCCAAGGATCGGGCGGTTATCCTCAAAACTCGGTTATATAGGGTGGAGTACCCAAGGATCGGGCGGTTATCCTCAAAACTCGGTTATATAGGGTGGAGTACCCAAGGATCGGGCGGTTATCCTCAAAACTCGGTTATATAGGGTGGAGTACCCAAGGATCGGGCGGTTATCCTCAAAACTCAATTATAGGGTGGAGTACCCAAGGATCGGGCGTGTATCCTCAAAACTCATAGATTACATTTAATGATCTAGGACCGGGCGGTGTCCTTATGATAATTTATTTGACCAAGGAGGAGTTCTATACACTCATAGGTATATGGGTGGGTTGGGATTTAAGTCAAGGATATTGGCTACTATTATTTTCCCAAATAAACAATGACCTACGGGTCGGGTATTTCCAAGTGTATGTATACTAATATGTATTTCAAACTTGGGGGAAGGACTATACGTATATGTATCATCCTATGTTTGGGTCTTATACTTGAAACGCTAGTTATTCTATATTTAGCCTGCTACTCGCTCGGTACTTGTACTGACCCCTTCGGGGGGCCCCACCATTTTCAGGTTGAAGCTAGGGCTTGCTACCTGCACCTTTCTACGAGTGACATCAATCAAGGAAGACGTGGTTCGTGCTTCCTCATTTTATTTCAAATTACCAAACATTGCTCATGGATATTTTTATTTGTCATAAACTATTCTTTTGGGGCTTGCATGCCCATGTTATTGGCCGGTTGTGGCTTATGACTTACCGTTGAATATTTCCGCTATTCATTGGTTTAAATGTGATGTTGTTATGTATGTTTACTACTGAGTATGGATGGATTATTTTCTCGAACGCCTTGTGTAATCAAGTGAGGTTGACTCGCGGGTGACGTCACTTGATTATGCGGCGGTTGTACACGCGCTTGGATTGCGGTCTGGGGCGTGACAGGGACAATCTTAGCGGGACAGAGGTAGTATCATTTTAACTTTTACACATTTCATACATTGATTATGACAAAATTAGTTAATACGACATATTTGTATTTGTTATGTTTTGTACTATATCTGTATGAAAAGATATTTGGCGATAACAATAACAAAATGCATTTATATTTTTCACATGATTCATTTGAGTGACATTATTATAAATGTTAATCAACTATAAATTTGTTTTTTGTGAGAAGTGAATCTTTGTTTCTAGCGATCGAAAAGATGTTAGAAGTTTTAATTTATAAAATTTTACTATTTTTTTCTATCTTTTATTTTGTTTTACATTTTATTTAAATAATAAATAAAAGAAGATGACATGGACTACTACTTCCATGTTCTAATCCTAAAATATAGAACTTGATCAAATAAAATAATAAACACAAGAAATGAAATCGAGCTAAACTGTGCCTAATAATTTTTACTTTGGTAAACCGAACTTCAAACAGAACCAAACCGAAACTTTACTGAAACTCAAATGATTTTAGTTTGGTACAAATTCTTCCAAACTCGAATAAGCCAAAACCGAAGAAAACCGAACCGTAAACCGAATCGCCCACCCCTATTGTTTCGCATATTTTTTTTTCCTCCGTAATTATAAAAACCGTTTTTATCATAAAAAATAGAAACAATCTCAAAGTCTCCCTAATCCCTATTGGTTGCATCACATGATTTTATTCTCATAAGCGTTTTAAGCCAAAATAAGTTAGGAAAAATTGATAAGAATAATCCCACCTTTTACTCATCTTCTCATAATAATCCCATATTTAAATAATCCCGAAATAATCTCACATTTGCACCTCATCTTCTTTCATTGGACCCTTTATTTGAAAATCTTATATAAATAATCCCACTTTTGTAGGTCATCAGGAGGTCAGGGCCCAATGAAAGAATATTGAATGAAAATGTGAGATTATTCTTGTCAATTTTTCCAATAAGTTTTACTCCCACCCTGGACAAAAATAGAAAAGGCTAGGCCCAATTGCACAATATAAAGTGAGGAGCCGGTAACCCTAATATCTTGTACCATTATATATAACAGGATTTCATGAGACCTTATACGCATTCTCAACAGCTTCTCTTCTCAATCCTTTTATGAATTTCGACATTGTCGTTGTATCGCTGCTAATTCTCTCGGTTTACCATTCTTCTTCTTTCTTGAAAATGTGAAGAAAATTAATGGGTGTTGATGCATTGATATCATATGATGATGCAATACTGCAACAATATGAGGATAAAATTCCGTGATTCATTTGTATTTAAGTCTCTGATGATGATATGCATTCTAGTTTCGTTTTTTTTTCTTGCTCATTTGAAAAATTCCATGATCTATTAGTTGAGAACGTTCTGGTTTGTTTTCGACGGGTCTGGTTCGAGATTTATCATTTTGGGAAGTGATGAACACTATTGGTCCGTGTTTCTGATTACTGTGACTGATAAACCAATTTTTGTATCTGATCTCCAATTATTTCGTTTTTATCCCATATAAAATACGGAGTAATTTACTCCATCAATTATTAATCGAATATGTGCTCGATGATTTGTTGCCTTCGAGGCAGTATACGCTATTCTGACATTTAGAATGAAAGATGCAACTTTCTCATGAGAGCTTCGCTCGAAATTTGTGCTTATTTAGATTTTTTCTGACTGTCTTTTTGCTATGACGATACATGAAAGATTCACATGTCAGACTTCAGAGATTTCTTTTAGGAGTCGATGAGAAGATACTTCATGATTTCTGAGCATCAATTATACTTGTATATTTCTCTTTTCTGAATCGATTTTCCAAATTTATATTAATTCGAGGGCATTATGCTATTCATGACTGATTATCAATCTGAATTTGTCTCTTTCAAATTTTGTAAGTATTTTACACAGAAAATCGTTTTCCCCAATGAAGATTATGATATATTGATGTCAAAAGTAGTGGACTGAATCATATTAATCTCTGAATTGTTGATAAATATTTGGGTCTGAGGGGAGTTCTATTATATATTACGGGCTATGTTGTATCTTTCCATTTCGATTTTCTCTAACAGGTTTATTTTGACCCGGTGATCTAGCCTAAATTGTATGCGGCGCAAAGACAACATCCAGCAGGGAGACGTTGGCAGCATCTTCAGGAGGACCCTCGGATATTCAAATCAGAAATTGTAATGAGAAATTCAGTACAATCCTTTGAAGTCGAGCGTCGATCAAAGGATTTGCCCCTCATACAAACAGAATGCTGAGAAATTTAGATCACATTATTTGGTAGGAAGTCTGTATTTTTATGTCAAAATGTAGATCGTGGCTGGGTATCTGTGTATAAAATTACATGCTCCGTATGTGTTTGTACTCAACTGTTGAATCACAAATCACTTTCTGGTTACTTTGTTATCAAAGTATTTCATTACTGAGAACGTAAATTTATTTTGGAAGCTTAACAAATACCTTGGAGCCCGTTTGGTAGCACAAAAATTGGCTGTTTTGGCTGCTTCTGCTAAAATTTATGAAGTTCTGGTTGTTTTGGCTGATTCTGCTGATTCTAGAAAAAAATATTTTAAAAATATATTTTATTAATAAAATAAAGAAAAAATTAAATGTAAAAATAGTTGAAATGGTATCTACAGTAATAATTTCAGCCAATACAGTAAAAAAAGTAATTCCAACCTTACTTTTTCTGCTTATTACACAATTCAGCACGTGAAAGTAAAAATTACGTGTGTGGTGAAAAAGTTGGCTAATAAGTCTGATAAGTTGAAAAAAGGGGTCTCCAAACGGCTCTTGGTATAAAAGCGCCCAATTGTACTGTACACTTCAGAAAAAGTATCAAATGGGCAATTTAATTGATAAAAATTCAAATGACCTTGATGACCTTGATGATTTACTTGTGTAACCTGCTGCCAAGTTCACACACTTAAAAGTTGATAGTTTCCCTTGTCGTAAACGAAATTGAATAAAAAAGATCAATTTTAAAACAGTGTAAATTAACATTTGTCATTCAAAATAAAGAGAGAAGCAACGAGGAGAGTGAAAGAGGAAGAGCTGTAAAGAAAGACCTATATAAGGTTGGCTATGATGGTCTCATGTCTGAACTTTGTTTGAGGTCTTGTGCTCTAGAGTTGCCTCAAATCCTCGCTTATGTATTTGAACTCATGATCCACATACGTACAAGACATTGCAGTCCAAGTATATGCTATCATCGTGTACCTTAGCTAGGTCCCTTTGCCAACCAACGGCATCGACACTCAAAGCAGCCCTAATCATTTACACAAAGATCAACCATGAATAAAGAGGATTGTCCTTGTCCAATACTCCAATGTCCCCTCGGTTGTGCTCTTAATTCAAGACCAAACAGGTAGAGATCTTCACCAAATATTTCTGATATAGCTATCTCACGGAGATCTCGACCTCTCTAGAATAATATTGAGCTCCAAATATCTTAACCCTTAAGAGAGTAATTCATAGCTCAAATGATCTTCAAGTTTTCAATGGTGCCCATACACAGATACACTTACGCTCACAACAAGTGACATCACATGATTTCGGCTTTGCCCCCCCTATATCCCCTAGAGAATGACTAGTAAGGATGGTTTTACCTGGACTGTAATTTGTCCCAGATCAGAACAGACCAGATCAGACCAGACCAGACTTGGATAGTTATAAAAATACAAAGAAACCAGACCAGATCAGTTCAGACCAGACCAGACCAGCAAATTACAGTCCAAGTAAAAACATCCTAATTAGTTAACAGATTAAATATTGAGTAAAAACATTACTCTAGCACTGTTAGTTGACGCAAGACTAAGCATTGATTAGTTGATAACTAAAACTAATCCTATAGGACTAGAGGGTTGGCACTTGGAAAAAGGAAAAATTGATACTAATAATCCCAACTATTGATGGTTCGCTCATAATAATACCAACTATCGATTATTTTGGAATAATCCTAACTTTATGGACCATCCGCCAATAATGGTCCGACGTGACCGACTATAATTAAATTCCTATAGTTTCTAAAGTGGATGTGAAGAGATATTGCAGGTAATCCCTATAAATAATATCAATTTTTAATTTTTACGCTTAATTTCTATTTAAATTCATCTCTTATAGCAAGTAATGTCCGGTCACGGACCATTATTGGCTGACGGTCCATATAGTTGGGATTATACAAAAATAATCAATAGTTGACATTATTGTTTGCGGATCAGCAATAATTGTGATTATTATTTTCAATTATTCCTTCTTCTCATTTTTTAATGCTTTGATGCCAAGATATATATTCCACAAATGAAGAATCTTTAATGTGAAATCTAATCTCATTGAATTAATCTCACTTGTCATTGAAGTGTAATTGATTGAATAAATGTTAAGGCACACTTCTTCCCCTTGTTTATGATAAGGATTCATTTTATAACCCACTACTTATGTATCATTATATCTGAGGAGTAGTGGCGGATCCAGAAATAAAAACTATGGAGACGGCATATAAATGAAATATATCTAAATAAAAATATACATGTAATAAAATTTACATCTAATCTAAAGTAATCTAAACTATTCGAATCTCATCTCAGTTCAAGGATGTTGGCCTTAACAAACATATAATATATTAGGTTTGAAAAATTTGTCAAAAAAACAATCTCTAAGAAATTAATAACTCGCTGAGAAGGCTTTATCATCTTGTATACTCCATACTAGCTATATTCTAAGCAGTTAGGATACAAGTCAAATTGACTACAAATAATCATCTCACGAACCTTCTTTTGTGAGAATTCATGACCATGTGATTGGCAATGCCCTTTAATATGAAAAAATGGCACCTATATTACTACCCATGTTTTCATTTCAAAAAATATGACACTTTTTACACATTCCAAAAAAGTGACTCATTAATGAATGACATTTATTATACTAATAATCCCTAATATCAAGAATTCTCTATGCATCGTGATTTCCCCAAATAAACTCCCAACCCCATTGAAGTCGCCCATATCTCCGTGTCCAACAACCGCAGATCTCAATACCTCAAGCAGGACAATACATCTTTGTATATACCAAAAACCATGTAAGATAGTCGATCGTTGCTTAACCTGCTTCAGTTCTCGTTCACCGCCGCCGATTAATCTTTCAAACGAAATCGCAATCGCCGCCGCTTTTCTATTTCTTCTCCTTTTCTATTAGCCATTGACGCCATTCATGAACAATGGTAGATTGGTAGGTGTCGGGGGATGCAACTAGGGTTTTCAATGGGGCCGTCGTCCCATGGTGGCACACGGTTAGGGAATCAGAACACAGAGGCTGGGTTTTAATTTTTGGGGAAATTATGGGCTGGTGGGCGGTGGCGGGGCCGCGGGGTAGCAGGGGAGCGGGGCTGCCATGGGCTGGTGCCTGGTGGGCGGCGGAGGCGGCGGCGGTGGCGGGGGGGGTTACTGGGATGGTGCTATTGGTCACTGGGGTCTGGGCATTGCAGGTTTGGGGCTTTGGGGGCGGGGACCTAGGCAAGGGGAGTTGCAGAAAAAGTGAGGGTGGGTGGTGGCTAGGGTTTCGAGACGGGTTGCTCAGCGGCCGGCGGTGTAGGGCACTGTCACTGGATTGGGTGGTGACATATTTGTTGGGTTAGTCACTGTGTGTTGAGTGGAAGCCTCTAAAAAGTAAAAACGAGCAAAACGGTGGTTGTGATCGGAGATGGTAACCGGGTAGTGACAGGTCTGGTTGTAAAGTACTCCTATTTTTTAGTGACTCTGGTTAAATCTTCTGGTCATGCTTGAAAGTTACTGCATGATTTTAATTTAGTCCCAAATTCAGTCACTATAAAATATTCAGTCACTGTACTATTAATTTTTCAGTCACTATTAAATTCAGTCACTATTAATTTTTCTGACTGTATCGGTTACTATGGCTTCAATACTACTTTCATCCGTAAGCAATAGTAACAATGTAAAATATAATAATAAGCTATCACCGGGATACGGTCAAGTCACTGAGCGGTAGACCGGCAGTCACTGTCACTAATTTAAGCAGCGGTGTCACTAAACAGCAGTCACTGAACTATGGTCACTGCGGCCAGGGCAGGTCAATAGGTCACTAGGCGGCGTCACTGTTCACTTGACGGCAGTCACTGAGTTTTATATCATATTCAGTCACTAAAACAATCATTAAGTTAATCACTAAATGTGCTCTATAGTCACTTTGTTCACACTAAATACGTAATAATATACCTTCTCTGAAATTATTATGAGTTAGGGAAAAGGGGCAAATAAGCCCATGTACTAACCAAAAAAGGTCAAATAAGCCCTTATTTAGGAGACTATGTCCGGCCGTCGCCATTTGGGGTGGTTCCCTGTGGAATTTTTTGGAGAAATTTTTTGAGCATCTTATTCATTGAGTCTAGTTTACTCATACCAAATTTTATCTAACAATTCAATCGGTAAGGCATTCAAATGAATTCTTGAAGATAACTGCATTTTTAACTGCACAGTTATCTTCAAGAATTCATTTGAATGCCTTCCCGATGGAAGTTTTAGCTGAAATTTGGTATGCGTAAACTAGACTGAATGAATAAGATGCTCAAAAAATTTCAACAAAAAATCCCACCAGGAACCGCCCCAAATGACGACGGCCGAACAGAACCTCCTAAATAAGGGCTTATTTGACCTTTTTTAGTTAGTACGTGGGCTTATTTGCCCCTTTTCCCTATGAATTATGGGATGTTCGGTCACTATGAAATCCATTTAATGTCCCTATGAAAACCAAATGCAGGATCGTTTATTTACCCCCAGTGCATATGCCTGTGATGATGATGACATAAAAAAACTTAAATGCTCCTAAGTTAATTCTTTCCGTTACCATATACGTGTAGCCACAATTGAATGCTCCATAATTTTTGCATGGTAGTTATTAATTCCAAACCCACGTGATGACAACTTAGTCACATTATTGGGAATTAGTTTTTCAATTCACTTTTTTGTCATTCGGCTTATTATTAGTAATATTGATAAAAAAAGGCCCTTTAATATCTCATTTCCCCCCTAATTTATTTCCTTGATTAGATTTATATTCAAATTTTCCTCTTTTAGCATATTCCAAAGAAGCCCATTCAAATGTACTTCTTAGCTGCACATTGAGAGGTAACATTCACTTATATTTTTGTTGAACTAATATCCTATTTATATACTTTTTATGGATATCCTATTTGTATACTTAAATTTTAATTTAATCATCTAAAAAGGCTCACTAAACTCTTTGCGCTTCTTTGTTATGAAGCATCGGTCAGTTCATGCAATTTTGGACGCGATTTTCACTATGGGTCATCGGGAACAGTCTCTATGTGATTTAGTACACGGATAAGACAACATACATTCGACCCCCCTTAGCCCACCGTAGGTGGGAGCCTTTGCGGCACTGGAGTGATGATGATGGTCGAAAACAATTGTTTTATCTATTGTATCCTGTGCCTCATGGTAGCTGTCGACGAGGTCAACAACCCATCGTGAAAAAGGGACTGCAGTGCCGATAAGAGCATAATTTAGGGCTGGGGTCTAGGGGATCGTTGAAATTGCTGGCAAGTGTTGCATGTATGTGCCATGTTTGCACGTTCTTTGGCCAACTCGGTTAAAAGTACCTCTACAGTAAAAGTTTTCTGGACATAGTGTGGGGGCCTTGATAGGCCGAGCACCCGGAATCATGTACTTCTTCGATGGTCAACTTGACCTCATGTTGATGCAAACAACTCAAAAGTGTGCAATTGTAAGATCTTTTGTATAATTTGTCCTGGATGACAATTAAGATATGATAAATAATGAGACTATGCACTATGGGAGAAATCCTTGAGATGTTTTAAAAATTGAATTGATATGGATCCTTGAAATTACTTCTGGATTGTTAATTTCAGATATTGAATAAGATAGGTGTTGGTGCAATTATTTGGCAATATATTTCGCATTAAAGAGAGTTGATCACAAAAGTTAAAGAGGCTTAATGATGGCTGTTGTAACGGATTTGTGTTTATTGCTGGAGTTATCAACGATATTAAGGCTGGAGGTTACTTATTTTGAGCTGGCCAGCATTGATGACGAGTTGCGAAACCGACGACGGGTCGGAACCGTTACGTCAAACCGCCAAAACAGACAAATGGAGTCATTGAAGCGTCAAGAATATCATTTTTAAATATTGTAACGTTTTTTGTACATTATTAGGCTCCTTAATGTGATTAAGGAGGGTATTAAATGTGTTTGACCAGCTTTTATGACGGATTTGAATCCGTCAGTACGTAACGGATGGCCAATCCGTCAATAACGGAAAAAACCATCATTAGAGCTTTAATTGCTTTTCTTATAAATAGAATAGCATCATTGTAATCAAGGAGCTGAAACATTCGAATAACACACAAGTTTTCCTTCCTGTTCACTCTCTTGTCATCTCCTTCTCTATTCTTGTTCGAAGCCCTTTCTTTATACAAATTCCTTTTTAATTAGTTTTAGCTTATCAATATTTTGCTTAAACAATTTGGCGCCCACCGTGGGGCATCGTGCAAGAAAGAGTTTAGATATGACAGGAACAAATCAATTGTTGATTGAATTCCATGAGCAGCTAGAGACGATCCGAGAGGAATTCCGGCGTGAGGTGGTGGAGAAAATGGCCCATCTTCAACGGGAGAACGATGTACTTCGGTCCCAGGTACAATCTGCGGTGTCATTAGCCTCAAAATCAAGACTCAATCGGAGGAGTGACATAATGACTGCTGCAACAAGGCTAGATCTCGGTTTCTCCCCCGCAGCGACGGATCCACCTGCAACATCGACGGATCCAGTCTCTCTTACGCTGGGTCTGTCACCAACACCAACCGGGGAGCCATACTCAACGGTCATCTCGCAGGTTATTCCTTACACGCCTCTCATACCAGCAACTACACCACCAGCCAGCATTCCGGCTTGTTATTTTCCAGAATCTATTCGAGTCAGACCGAATGGATCGGGCCTACATTCAGCGACCCAAAGCATGCCTATGACAACTTTGTCCTCCGCCCCGACAGACCCGTCGATTCCCCATTACAGGAGCAGAACCAGTGGGGGCCCCGGTCCATCCCGTTCCAATCCGTCAACTGGTGTGACTTTTACCCCAACGGAACCGTTTACTCCTCACTACAGTAGCAGAATTTATGGAGAAGCTGGTCCGTCAAGTTTCATGCAGGACGCTAGGCAAAGTGGGCCTAGTGTATCATTCTTAGAGCCCCGACCGCGGCGCTCTGACAGACCTGACGGGTCAGCAACGTCGACGCTTCTTGAGCGACGTCCCGAGGTGATCTTCGTCCCATCTCCAACCCGTCCTGAAGTCACCCAGATGGCAGGACCGACGTTTTCATTACCAAATCATCCAGCTGTGGCAGATCAGATGTCTATGTTGATGGAGCAAATGCGTCAAATGCAGGACAAAATCAACATGCTACCAGGAGTACCCCCACCTTTGGATAGAGCGTCAAGGACATGTTATGCAGAGTCCCCATTCAGCAGACGCATCACCAATGTCGAGATACCCAGGAAGTTCGTCGCCCCTGCCATGAAGATGTTTGACGGAACGTCCGACCCATTGGAACACGTCGCTCAATTCAAACAGCGCATGCTAGCCGTAGCACTCACTCCGGACCAGAGGGAAGCGTGTATGTGTCGAGGTTTTGGAACGACGCTCTCAGGACCAGCCTTGACCTGGTTCGTCAACCTGCCGAACGAAGGGATCGATTCGTTCGCAGAATTGATCGACTCGTTCACGCAGCAGTTTGCAAGCAGTCGTACCCTGGAGAAGCAAACGAGCGACCTATACCGGATTATCCAACAGCGCGATGAATCTTTGAGAGATTACCTTCATCGTTTCAACAGGGAAAAGGTATCAATCTCAAGATGCGACATACCTACGGCAATCGAGGCGTTCAGGAGGGGATTGAAGAATGATTCTGAGTTATACAGGGAGTTGACAAAGTTTCCTTGTCGGACATTTGAAGATGTCCAGACTATAACCTTACCCTTTATCCGGTTGGAAGAAGATTTGCGGGCACAGCCACACTTTGACGGATATGAAGGGGGGCACCGCAAGTCCAATACGTCCAGACGGCATGATTACCGAACCGGCAAACCTTACGCCAAAGAAGAACGACCTGTTGCGGCAACGACACATTGGTTTGACGACCCTGATCTACCACCAGTTATCCTAGATTATTGCTTTAATGTCAGTACGGCAGGGCTCATCAACGCACTGGAAAGGCTTGGAGAGAAAGTCTGATGGCCAAGGAAAACCGACAAACCAGTTGGAAAGCGAGACCCGAGTAAGCATTGTGATTTCCACGATGACATCGGACACAATACCGAAGATTGCGTCGCATTGCGGAAGGAGGTCGCGTATCTTCTAAAAAATGGGTATTTAGCAGAGATCATGTCAGAACGGACTAAAGCCCTTTTAGGACGAACTGACAAGTCTTCAACTAAAGCAACACGACCTCCATCGCCTTCGGCTCCCTGTCAGGTAATTAATTTTATTAATGGCGGGTCGGATTTATGTGGCCTAACGTATTCTGCTGCCAAGAGACACGCTCGGGAGTATTCTCGAGATAAGTCATTGCAGGTATGCCAAGTTGAAAGACGACGTGACGACTGGAGAAACACTGCCATTGCTTTTGAGGAGTCAGATATGCCAGATCCTATGCAACCCCACCATGACACTCTGGTCATATCCCTTAGAGTAGCGAACTTTGAAGTGAAGCGAGTCCTTGTTGACAACGGAAGCACGGCCAACATAACTACCATGCAGATGCTGGAGCAGATGGGAATCAAAGAGGATGACATAGCAAAATCAGGATCTACCCTCGTCGGTTTCAATGGAGAGCCAAGCCGAACCATAGGTAATATCTCTCTCCCTGTTTACGCTAACGGTCTTAATGTGCAGGTCAGGTTCGATGTAGTCCAAGACCTCCCAGCTTACAACATGATTTTGGGGACGCCATGGTTACATCAAATGGGAGCCATTCCGTCGACGTATCACCAGGTCGTCAAGTTTCCGACGCCTTGGGGAGTAGAGTCCATTCGAGGAGACCAGGTGGTAGCCAAGTCTTGCTATCAGACGGCCATGAAGCCTACATCAAATCCTCCAACTTCAGCATAGCAATTAAAGGGTGACCCAGCTTTGGAGGAGGATGACGAAAAAACGGAAGAAGTAGTCATCAACAACGAACATCCAGAACGGGTCATCCGCATCGGGACAAATTTGCCAGCAAGCCTCAGAGCGGAGTTGGTCCAGTTTCTTAGACAACATAAGGACGTATTCGCTTGGAGTCATAAAGACATGACGGGAATTGACCCAAAAATCATCACGCACAAGTTAAATGTCAATCTGTCATGTAAACCCGTCAGACAACGAAGAAGACGTTTTGCAAGGGAGCGGAACGACATCATAAACCAAGAGGTCGAGGCTCTTCTCCAAACCGGGAAAGCTAGAGAAGTCAGGTATCCAGATTGGCTAGCTAACGTCGTTGTCGTCAAAAAGAAGGCAGCAAAAGGAAAAAAGGCAAAGTGGCGAGTGTGCGTGGACTTCACCGACTTGAACAAAGCATGTCCAAAGGATTCATTCCCCATGCCACACATTGACGTATTGGCTGATGCGACTGCCGGACATGAGATGCTCTCGTTCATGGACGCCTTTAGCGGATACCACCAGATTCAGCTACATTCTGACGATCAAGAAAAGACGGCCTTTATTACTGAGACAGGTACGTATTGCTATGTTGTTATGCCATTTGGTCTAAAAAAATGCAGGTGCAACGTTTCAAAGGCTCGTCACCATGATGTTCAAAGATCAAATTGGAAAAACCATGGAGGTATACATAGACGATATGATCGTCAAGTCAAGGAAAGCTGAGGACCACGTTGACAACCTGACGGAATCATTCAAGAAGTTGACGGAATACAACCTGAAGCTTAATCCGTCAAAATGCGCCTTCGGAGTGTCATCTGGGGAATTTTTGGGCTACATCGTCAGTGAACGTGGAATAGAAGCAAGCCCAGAGCAGGTCCGAGCTATCATTGACATAGAATCACCAAAGTCAGTCAAAGATGTGCAGAGGTTGACAGGGCGAGTTGCTGCTCTGAACCGCTTCATCTCCAAGTCATCTGACAGGTGTCGCCTTTTCTATGACGTACTTCGTAAGAACAAGAAGTTTGAGTGGACAGATCAACACGAGCAGGCACTCCAGCAATTGAAGGAATATATTACAACCCCGCCATTGTTGACAAAACCAAAGGAGGGCGACGAGCTTCAACTGTATTTGGCCGTCTCAGAACATGCTGTCAGCGCCGTGTTGACCAAAGAAGATGACGGAATGCAGACACCGGTATACTATGTAAGTAAGTCATTGAATGGACCCAAAACCAGGTATGCTTTACTTGAAAAACTGGTTTTAGCTTTGATTACTGCATCGGTTAAATTACGTCCATATTTTGAATCACATACTATTTGCGTGCGGACTAACTATCCCATGAAAGCAATCATGAGGAAATCAGAGTTGTCAGGTCGCATGGCCAAGTGGTCAATCCAGCTGGGAGCCTATAACATTAGGTACGAGCCACGAACTGCCTTGAAGTCCCAGACGCTTGCTGATTTTGTGGCAGACTTTAGCCCTAAGCTCCAAACCGAAGCCGAAAAGGAAGCATGCATCATCACAGACGGTCTGCCTCAACAGAAGTGGACATTGCACACAGACGGGGCGTCGAACTTAAACGGAGCAGGCCTGGGCATAGTGCTAAAGTCGCCACAGGGGGACACAATGCTCCAAGCCATTCATTGTGATTTTAATGCCACAAATAATGAAGCGGAGTATGAGGCATTGATCGTAGGCTTAACTTTGGCAAGGGATTTGGGTGTCAAGCTACTCCAGGTAAAGTGTGATTCCTTGCTAATAGTTAATCAAGCTAATGGTGTTTATGCAGCAAAGGGTCCCAAGATGACGTCCTACCTGCAAATCGTCACGGAGTTGATAGCATGGTTCGACGAGATCACACTTGAACAAGTACCAAGAGAAGAGAACACACAGGCAGATGCTTTGGCTGCGATCGGATCATGTCTGGGGGCAGAGGTCAATAGCAACATCCCTTTCGTTCACCTCACAGGTCCGGCAATTGACAGATTGGAGTCCGTCAACACTATCAATACGTCCTCACAAGATGACTGGATGCAGCCATACATAGCATATCTGAGACACAACACTCTGCCGGTTGACAAAAGGGAAGCTAAGGCGTTCCTTTCCAAGGTAACTAAATTCTTATTAATTGATGATGTTCTGTTTAAAAGATCTAAAGCAGGTCCGTACCAAAGATGTTTGGCACCTCAAGAAGCCGCCAAAGTGTTAAGGGACCTTCACGAAGGGGAGTGTGGAAACCATGCCGCGGGAAGAAGTCTATCAAACAAGGCTCTCCGATTTGGGTACTATCGGCCAACAATGCGGCATGATGCAATCATTTTCACCCAGAGTTGTCAGGCTTGTCAGAAACATGGGCCAATACGTCACCAGCCCTCGGAATCGCTTCATCCGGTTCTCTCACCCTGGCCTTTTATGAAGTGGGGAATGGACATTGTGGGAAAGCTACCCGAAGCTCCTGGACAGAAGGTTTACATGTTGGCAATGACAGACTATTTCTCAAAATGGGTGGAAGCTGAGCCATTCCGTCAGGTACGTGATGAACAAGTAATATCTTTTATCAGACGTAATATACTTTGCAGGTTTGGCATTCCGTCAGAGATTGTGTGTGATAACGGATCCCAGTTCATAAGTGCAAAAACCCGACGCTTCTGCGAAAGATACAACATCAGGTTGGAGACGTCAACTCCTAGGTACCCGCAATCCAATGGACAAGCCGAGTCTAGCAACAAAATCATTGTGTCCAATTTGAAGAAAAGACTGGAAAAAGCGCAAGGCAGATGGGCTGACGAGTTACCCCTGATATTATGGGCCGACAGAACGACTCCAAAGAATGCGACCGGACAGACTCCTTTCTCCTTGGTGTATGGCTGTGAGGCGGTCATATCAGCGGAAGTTGAGGTACCATCCTCGAGATACGGGCTTATGACTGAAGAGCGGAACAGCGTCGAGTTGATACATGATCTTGACACTATTGACGAAATTAGAGAGCGGGCCAAGATCCGTCTACAGTCCTATCAACAAATGGTAGCTAAGAGTTTCAATAAGAACGTTCGGGCAAAAGTGTTCAAGAAAGGAGATTGGGTTTTGAGAAGAGCATTTGGAAATGAAGCAAGTGGAAAATTCAGCCCCAATTGGGAGGGTCCGTACAAGATTGTTGACATAATTGGACAGGGGGCATATCGCCTGGAGTCAATTGAGGGTAAACAAGTCCCTAGAAGTTGGAACGCGGTACACCTTAAACTTTTCCATTTCTAATTTTGTTATATTTTATTTATTTAAGACAACCTACTAACTTAATCATCGGAGGGCCATTGGCTTAAGGCCAACGACCAATCCTAACGACGTTTTGAGTGCAGGAAACCGAATGAGGCGTCACGTAAATCTCTTTGATACGTCGCGCAATAAGTCCATGACGTATCGGGTACGACGGATCTGTCAAAGCGTCATGGCTTTAGTTCAATAAATTTTGGATCCTTTATGGAATCATGCTGTGGTCGTCTTGTTTAGAAAAAGAGGTGACGTATTCAGTGTAAAGTATACATTTACGCTTCAAGATAGATTCATTGCTTTTACTGACTTAACCATCGGAGGGCCGTTGGCCCAAAGCCAACGGCCAGCTTTGACGGTTTTTAATGGATGCAGGAATATCTCAAAGCATAAGATCAAGCAGTTACCGAGGCAACTAAGATGTCAACCATGCGCATGCCGGTTACATATTATACACTAACATCAAATGGGAAAGGGCTGGGCTGCCCATGAGAAGATCATGGATAACAGTCCCAGCCGGCCCTTACAACATATATATTTTTGGCCAAAACTTACACACATATATGACAACGCACGTGCAACCAAAACATATATGACACCGCACGTGCAACCGAAACGTATATGACAACACACGTACATAAAAAAAAAAAATACAGAACTACACAACGAAAGCACACGCTCCAACAGAAGGAGACAATACATACGACAAACGTAATGCCATATTTAAAGTTTTTGCAGGATATGAACCAAGTTCACACAACACATCTCGTCATCTTCGACGATGGACGATGTTCCCGTCGCTAGATGAAGTGTCGACGTCAATGTGAAAGATGTTGTAGAATTTCTGTCACCGAGTCGTCAAGACAATTTTGGAGGAGAGAAGATAACATGTCAGGCTTCAGATTTCGTTGTTTTAGTTGAGGAGACGGGTTCGATCAACAGTAATTCCGAAGAAAGACGGAAACATTTCATCAACCAAAGCTGTCAACATGTCACCACAAGTCGTCGATAGAAGCAGAGAACCAAGAGGTGAAGTGTTGCTCTTTCAAAATTTCGACAAGTTACCGCTTAATGATCTGACAATGCATTGTGCGCGCCAACTTCTCGAAAGGGGGCAATTGTTGGTGCAATTATTTGGCAATATATTTCGCATTAAAGAGAGTTGATCACAAAAGTTAAAGAGGCTTAATGATGGCTGTTGTAACGGATTTGTGTTTATTGCTGGAGTTATCAACGATATTAAGGCTGGAGGTTACTTATTTTGAGCTGGCCAGCATTGATGACGAGTTGCGAAACCGACGACGGGTCAGAACCGTTACGTCAAACCGCCAAAACAGACAAATGGAGTCATTGAAGCGTCAAGAATATCATTTTTAAATATTGTAACGTTTTTTGTACATTATTAGGCTCCTTAATGTGATTAAGGAGGGTATTAAATGTGTTTGACCAGCTTTTATGACGGATTTGAATCCGTCGGTACGTAACGGATGGCCAATCCGTCAATAACGGAAAAAACCATCATTAGAGCTTTAATTGCTTTTCTTATAAATAGAATAGCATCATTGTAATCAAGGAGCTGAAACATTCGAATAACAAACAAGTTTTCCTTCCTGTTCACTCTCTTGTCATCTCCTTCTCTATTCTTGTTCGAAGCCCTTTCTTTATACAAATTCCTTTTTAATTAGTTTTAGCTTATCAATATTTTGCTTAAACAATAGGCATGTATTCCAATGAGTCATGGACTTTGATCATGCTCAAATGAAATGATGAAGGTATCTAGGTTGATATGTGGACAGTCCGAGTAGTCTGATAAAGACTAGTCCGAGTTTATACGAAATGATTATGTGATGGTATGTTTTATCGTAGTAATTGATTCTATAGTCATATGTGGATATAGATAATGTTATGGTAGACGAGATGTGAATCCTATAAATGATATCCGCGTAGGATAAGCGATGTGTGTAACCTCTAGAATATAATTTGAATATGACACGTGAGGTGTGTAACCTCTAGATAATATTCTTATATGATACATGAGATGTGTAACCTCTAGATGATATTCATGTAGGATACACGAGGTGTGTAACCTCTAGATGATACTTGTGTATGACACGCGAGGTGTGTAACCTAAATGATATTCGCACGTGATACGTGAGGGGTGTAACCTCTTGAAAACGTGTAACTCTCCCTATGGAAATCAAGTGTATATTAGGGGGCATGGTAACCCTCCCGGTGAACATGGTATGTAAGTGTGGGCCGACGAGCTGTTGATGGGGATTATTTTGAAATACAAATGGACCTACGGGTTGGCAATTCGACTTGATATATATATATATATATATATATATATATATATATATATATATATATATATATATATATATATATATATATATAGAATAATGATCATGTGAGAAAATCATCTTAGGAGAGAAATGAGAATAATTTATAGTCATTCGATCTTGGATAATTTTAGCACTTCATTAAGGGCAAATAAGAGAATTTGACACCATATTAAAGTTACACGGTTACTTCTCTACAATCTTGCAATTGTTTCCATAACTGACTTCCTATAATCTTGCATGACCAATCATCCTATTTACTTTTATTGATTATTTACGATTCTTAAGAGAGTTTATATCAAATTATTTTAAATTTGCTTAGCCAATCAAAATAAATTCTTTTATCTCATTTGATTCTTCCACACCTTCATGATTCCCAAATTCAGTGTCACAGAGAAAGACGCCCCCTTTTCATTTTTTGTAAAAAAAACTCGGTCATTTTATCACTTTATGTTTACATAAATCTTCTATTTTATTTTAAAATAGTTTTCCATTTATTATTATGCTTTATATTTTATTTAAAAATTGCATCAACATAATTGTATATGTTGCACCTTCTTAGTATTATAACTGCACTGCAACATTTGTGTAAATTTTTAGAAAGTTTGAAACACTCCTCTTTATATTTTAATGCACATGTTTAAAGTGCATGTCATTTTCAGTAAAAGCATCAATGTAAGATTTTAGAAAGTGTAATATGCTAGTGCACTTTTGTATATACTTAAATGCACATGATTGCATGCCCATGTATTCTTTTACACCCGTGTTTATTTATTTTTATTTTTTAAAATCATTTTAATTATAAAGATGTATGAAAGTGCACAATGGTATGCGTAACATGAAGTAAATATTATAGCAAGTGCAAGCCAATGTCATAAATGTGCAATTTAAAAAAGTGCAAATTAATACAATAAAAATGCTATGTGTCTTTAAATTTGGTTCGTTGATAAATAATGTTGATTTTTAAAACAATAGTTTTTCTAAAAAATATTACTAAAATAAAACTCATTCACATAAATATGACTAATATTTGTGGTGCATAATCTCTATCTCTACATCTACAAACTAATAAGGGTGAATGAGGGTTAACACCCTTTTGGGTATAAAATTTTGTTGGTGTACCTCTATGGCATTATTTGAGTGTAAATTCTGCTTAAAGTATTGTACCATTCACGTTTCCTTTGTCCGGTCTTTGTGGCTTTCCATTAATTAAAACTCAAAATCTCCCCGTCAGTATTTGTTTCCGTCTACATCTTTGTTTTGACTTCCAACCCTATCAATCTGTATATATGCTCGACTGTTACATTGAAAACTACATCCCAAAAGATGAAACGGCGGCATCCCACTCTAACAAGTAACAACTGCAGTCAGTGTTAAGAAAACCAGTTACCTCATCTGCATCTGCGCTGAATCGGTGTTTCTACTTTTCACGGCAGGTCAATTTTTTTTGTTTGGTTCAATCTAATATTATTTTCACTCAATATCATCATGTTTGCTACTCTTCTTCCGATGTTTGCAGGCCCTCCGTAGTGGTAAATTGGTGATTATGGAGCCCTATGATTGTTTCCTGAGTGTTGCGATCATAAATTCATTGCCATGGAGTGTCAATATAAATTTCACGACCCTGTCCCTCGTTTTGCTGTAAGTCATTTACCATCCTCAAATTTGTACAATCTTTTTAATTAACTTTTTATACAAGTCAGTTCTATAATAGCCTCTAAGTTCCTCTCATAAAAGTGGTTATCAAGTGGGGTCTATCTTGTTTCTATCAAATTTTAGTTTCAGTATAGTATATATTATTTGTCCACATTAATTGATGTGTGTAGATCATTTCCATTTACCTATGTGGTTGGTTAAACACACACACTGATATTTGAATTCTCTTGTCAATATTGTGCATGAAGGTGTTAAGTAGGGCTGGAGAGTAAAAAGCTAAGTTTTTTAGTTGTGCTTACAACACTGTGTGCAACACAAATCCTTTTAACGCATATATTTGTTGCTTTTAGTACAGTCATATGCATGCAGTTCTTGGTAGTATCTTTAATGTGACACAAATCAAGCATGATATAGCAAACTAATGTGCAGCAGTTTCCATTCACATTTGGGAAAATGTACATAACAGATGGTTTATGCACTTTAACTGTTTGGGATATTATCCCATTATCTGGGTCATTTACTCTATGTAATCTGCATATTTAAGCCTTCATATTTCTTTGCACCTTGAGCTGTTTTCTTAATAGCAACTTGGCATGCTAGAAAGTCCCCACCTCTAAACTCATATAAAATGATATTCTATGACACATGAATTGCTTCACCCAAATATCTAATAAGAAGAAATATAATATCTTAGTCTGAAGACGACTCCTTCCCGCAGGTACAGGTTCTTGCAAACATTTCTAAACTTACAGAAGTACAGGTTCAGAACCACATTTCATTTGCTGAGAAAATAAACCCACACTAAAAAAGTGCAAATTAATACAATAAAAATGCTATGTGTCTTTAAATATGGTTCGTTGATAAATAATGTTGATTTTTAAAACAATAGTTTTTCTAAAAAATATTTCTAAAATAAAATTCATTCACATCTACAAACTAATAAGAGTGAATGAGGGTTAATACCCTTTTGGGTATAAAATTTTGTTGGTGTACCTCTATGGCATTATTTGAGTGTAAATTCTGCTTAAAGTATTGTACCATTCACGTTTCCTTTGTCCGGTCTTTGTGGCTTTCCATTAATTAAAACTCAAAATCTCCCCGTCAGTATTTGTTTCCGTCTACATCTTTGTTTTGACTTCCAACCCTATCAATCTGTATATATGCTCGACTGTTACATTGAAAACTACATCCCAAAAGATGAAACGGCGGCATCCCACTCTAACAAGTAACAACTGCAGTCAGTGTTAAGAAAACCAGTTACCTCATCTCCATCTGCGCTGAATCGGTGTTTCTACTTTTCACGGCAGGTCAATTTTTTTTGTTTGGTTCAATCTAATATTATTTTCACTCAATATCATCATGTTTGCTACTCTTCTTCCGATGTTTGCAGGCCCTCCGTAGTGGTAAATTGGTGATTATGGAGCCCTATGATTGTTTCCTGAGTGTTGCGATCATAAATTCATTGCCATGGAGTGTCAATATAAATTTCTCGACCCTGTCCCTCGTTTTGCTGTAAGTCATTTACCATCCTCAAATTTGTACAATCTTTTTAATTAACTTTTTATACAAGTCAGTTCTATAATAGCCTCTAAGTTCCTCTCATAAAAGTGGTTATCAAGTGGGGTCTATCTTGTTTCTATCAAATTTTAGTTTCAGTATAGTATATATTATTTGTCCACATTAATTGACGTGTGTAGATCATTTCCATTTACCTATGTGGTTGGTTAAACACACACACACTGATATTTGAATTCTCTTGTCAATATTGTGCATGAAGGTGTTAAGTAGGGCTGGAGAGTAAAAAGCTAAGTTTTTTAGTTGTGCTTACAACACTGTGTGCAACACAAATCCTTTTAACGCATATATTTGTTGCTTTTAGTACAGTCATATGCATGCAGTTCTTGGTAGTATCTTTAATGTGACACAAATCAAGCATGATATAGCAAACTAATGTGCAGCAGTTTCCATTCACATTTGGGAAAATGTACATAACAGATGGTTTATGCACTTTAACTGTTTGGGATATTATCCCATTATCTGGGTCATTTACTCTATGTAATCTGCATATTTAAGCCTTCATATTTCTTTGCACCTTGAGCTGTTTTCTTAATAGCAACTTGGCATGCTAGAAAGTCCCCACCTCTAAACTCATATAAAATGATATTCTATGACACATGAATTGCTTCACCCAAATATCTAATAAGAAGAAATATAATATCTTAGTCTGAAGACGACTCCTTCCCGCAGGTACAGGTTCTTGCAAACATTTCTAAACCTACAGAAGTACAGGTTCAGAACCACATTTCATTTGCTGAGAAAATAAACCCACAATAACTAAAAAAGTGCAAATTAATACAATAAAAATGCTATGTGTCTTTAAATTTGGTTCGTTGATAAATAATGTTGATTTTTAAAACAATAGTTTTTCTAAAAAATATTACTAAAATAAAACTCATTCACATAAATATGACTAATATTTGTGGTGCATAATCTCTATCTCTACATCTACAAACTAATAAGGGTGAATGAGGGTTAATACCCTTTTGGGTATAAAATTTTGTTGGTGTACCTCTATGGCATTATTTGAGTGTAAATTCTGCTTAAAGTATTGTACCATTCACGTTTCCTTTGTCCGGTCTTTGTGGCTTTCCATTAATTAAAACTCAAAATCTCCCCGTCAGTATTTGTTTCCGTCTACATCTTTGTTTTGACTTCCAACCCTATCAATCTGTATATATGCTCGACTGTTACATTGAAAACTACATCCCAAAAGATGAAACGGCGGCATCCCACTCTAACAAGTAACAACTGCAGTCAGTGTTAAGAAAACCAGTTACCTCATCTCCATCTGCGCTGAATCGGTGTTTCTACTTTTCACGGCAGGTCAATTTTTTTTGTTTGGTTCAATCTAATATTATTTTCACTCAATATCATCATGTTTTCTACTCTTTTTCCGATGTTTGCAGGCCCTCCGTAGTGGTAAATTGGTGATTATGGAGCCCTATGATTGTTTCCTGAGTGTTGCGATCATAAATTCATTGCCATGGAGTGTCAATATAAATTTCTCGACCCTGTCCCTCTTTTTGCTGTAAGTCATTTACCATCCTCAAATTTGTACAATCTTTTTAATTAACTTTTTATACAAGTCAGTTCTATAATAGCCTCTAAGTTCCTCTCATAAAAGTGGTTATCAAGTGGGATCTATCTTGTTTCTATCAAATTTTAGTTTCAGTATAGTATATATTATTTGTCCACATTAATTGACGTGTGTAGATCATTTCCATTTACCTATGTGGTTGGTTAAACACACACACACACACACACTGTGCATGAAGGTGTTAAGTAGGGTTGGAGAGTAAAAAGCTAAGTTTTTTAGTTGTGCTTACAACACTGTGTGCAACACAAATCCTTTTAACGCATATATTTGTTGCTTTTAGTACAGTCATATGCATGCAGTTCTTGGTAGTATCTTTAATGTGACAAAAATCAAGCATGATATAGCAAACTAATGTGCAGCAGTTTCCATTCACATTTGGGAAAATGTACATAACAGATGGTTTATGCACTTTAACTGTTTGGGATATTATCCCATTATCTGGGTCATTTACTCTATGTAATCTGCATATTTAAGCCTTCATATTTCTTTGCACCTTGAGCTGTTTTCTTAATAGCAACTTGGCATGCTAGAAAGTCCCCACCTCTAAACTCATATAAAATGATATTCTATGACACATGAATTGCTTCACCCAAATATCTAATAAGAAGAAATATAATATCTTAGTCTGAAGACGACTCCTTCCCGCAGGTACAGGTTCTTGCAAACATTTCTAAACCTACAGAAGTACAGGTTCAGAACCACATTTCATTTGCTGAGAAAATAAACCCACAATAACTACTTCACTGTCATCTTTTTATATGACAAGGGTACATGGCTTGCTATCACAATCTATTTCAATTCCACCAACGTATTTTTGCAAGGCCATATTACCTATTTTGTTTGGCTAGAAACAACCTCGTTTGAAAATCCACAATTCCATATGTTTTCCCAAACTTGATAAGGCTTGCATACTTAGAAATAAACATAGTTTTTAGCTAATCAGCTTTGTTCTCATAGAACTATGGTTCCTTCCCTTTGATTCTTTGTTATTCAAACTGAGTGCATATGATAGTTATACTAACTATATGCACTAAATTCCAATAAAAAAGATGGATTTTTTTCATCCTTTTGCAAACATGCACTTTCAGACCTTACTCCCAATTTATTAATTTTGTTTGAATTAAAAACAAGTTTTATACGTAGTAGTTTATACCAGATGCCATCACTTTAGCTAATCTGAAATATTTTTACACTACTCAATTAGCATGACAGGTTGATATAAATGGTATGCCAGATGGATGAATACTCCGTTATAAGGTATATATATGTCGTGGCCGGATAAATGGATTGGCCAACATAGAAATTTAGGCAGATATTGTGTACTAAGATATAATTTTTACTAACTACAGTTTTTATAATCTCTATAGCAGCAAGTGTTTTGCATTCTCGTGTACTTTATTTGTTTTTGCATTTCATTTGCTCGTGATTCTCTTCCATCAAGCGTTTGATTGCTTGGTTACTATGACTTTCCCCCTGATTTCTATGTGCTTATTGCCCTAATATTTCCTAATTCTTCTACCCTTCTCCCCCTATCATGGCGTCTGATGGGGTTTTGGACGCCTGGATAAGTGTTAGTAGTGTACGGTTTGTTTTTAAGTACAAGGACATTAGTATATTTTTTTAGCTATTGCTTATTACGCAATTGAAGAATTTAGAGAAGCCATAGGTTTCTAAAACGAGCAACGATGGATGTTTTACATGGAGGAATGATGATCTACCGTTTTTTTAATTGTTTGATCTGTACAAAGTAAAGGCGGTGATATCACACAGATTTGAGATAGAAAAATAGAACTAGATATTTAAAGAGCAGATTTGAAGAGCTAAAGATCAAATCAGCTTAACGAATTAAAGATAGAATGCTTCTCTGTTAGGCAGAGAAATTAAAGTGACGAAAGGAGAATTGGTCCGGAACAGTCAAACATGGATATGAAACCCAACTATAAACACTTCTATATGCTACTGTATTCAAATTATTAGTTCCTTCCATGATTAATTTTTCCTAGGGCTGGGACTTTGGAACCAAGAATTGGAGAACCGAACCGGGCCGAACCGGGCCGAATCGGGCCGAACCGGGCCGAACCGTTATGATATGGTTCGGTTCGGTTCCAACATTTATTAGTTATTTATTAATGGTTCGGTTCCCGATTCCTGAAAAATATATATATCTGGAACCGTTAAGAAACCGTTATACTTAGTATATAATAATTAAAATTTTGTATATTTCTTATAAGAAGACCGTATAGAACCTTTAATTTAAGATTTTATAGAACCGATAAGGAACCGAACGATTCTTAACAGTTCGGTTCTTATCATTTAACGGTTCCTAGTCTTTAAAAAAATTCTTGCAAATCACGATTACATTTGTGCCAAAAAGACGTTCAACATTTGAAATTACAATATAAATATGTTGAACATCATTTCAAACCTCAAAAGTTGAGTTTAAAACATAAATACATAACAATTTGGAAATTTTAGTAAATAAAACAAAACAAGATATATTCACTACAATCGGCGACGTAATTAGCCGGAAAAAAAAAGTTCAATAAAAAAATTAGGTTTTTTTAATAAAGACATCATCATCATTGTCATTACCTAGTGCTGCAAAGAGTAAAAATGATATCACAAAAGAGTAAAAATTAATTAGGTCTTTTGTCTAATATATCATGAGTGACTATCCGACCCTCTGGAGTTTAGACCAGATAAGAGGCCTAAGAAGCCCAAGAGAACCGATTAAAATGAATAATAATGCTCAATACTTAAATAAATAAACTAAAATAGTGAATGTGATATAAAAATAGATAAGTAAATATATATATTGAAATATATATGCTTATAAGAAATATACAAAATTTTAATTATTATATACTAAGTATAACGGTTTCTTAACGGTTCCAGATATATATATTTTTCAGGAACCGGGAACCGAACCATTAATAAATAACTAATAAATGTTGGAACCGAACCGAACTATATCATAACGGTTCGGCCCGGTTCGGCCCGGTTCGGCCCGATTCGGCCCGGTTCGGCCCGGTTCGGTTCTCCTATTCTTGGTTCCAAAGTCCCATCCCTAGGAAAAATTAATCATGGAAGGAACTAATAATTTGAATACAGTAGCATATAGAAGTGTTTATAGTTGGGTTTCATATCCATGTTTGACTGTTCCAGACCAATTCTCCTTTCGTCACTTTAATTTCTCTGCCTAACAGAGAAGCATTCTATCTTTAATTCGTTAAGCTGATTTGATCTTTAGCTCTTCAAATCTGCTCTTTAAATATCTAGTTCTATTTTTCTATCTCAAATCTGTATGATATCACCGCCTTTACTTTGTACAGATCAAACAATTAAAAAAACGGTAGATCATCATTCCTCCATGTAAAACATCCATCGTTGCTCGTTTTAGAAACCTATGGCTTCTCTAAATTCTTCAATTGCGTAATAAGCAATAGCTAAAAAAATATACTAATGTCCTTGTACTTAAAAACAAATCGTACACTACTAACACTTATCCAGGCATCCAAAACCCCATCAGACGCCATGATAGGGGGAGAAGGGTAGAAGAATTAGGAAATATTAGGGCAATAAGCACATAGAAATCAGGGGGAAAGTCATAGTAACCAAGCAATCAAACGCTTGATGGAAGAGAATCACGAGCAAATGAAATGCAAAAACAAATAAAGTACACGAGAATGCAAAACACTTGCTGCTATAGAGATTATAAAAACTGTAGTTAGTAAAAATTATATCCTAGTACACAATATCTGCCTAAATTTCTATGTTGGCCAATCCATTTATCCGGCCACGACATATATTTACCTTATAACGGAGTATTCATCCATCTGGCATACCATTTATATCAACCTGTCATGCTAATTGAGTAGTGTAAAAATATTTCAGATTAGCTAAAGTGATGACATCTGGTATAAACTACTACGTATAAAACTTGTTTTTAATTCAAACAAAATTAATAAATTGGGAGTAAGGTCTGAAAGTGCATGTTTGCAAAAGGATGAAAAAAATCCATCTTTTTTATTGGAATTTAGTGCATATAGTTAGTATAACTATCATATGCACTCAGTTTGAATAACAAAGAATCAAAGGGAAGGAACCACAGTTCTATGAGAACAAAGCTGATTAGCTAAAAACTATGTTTATTTCTAAGTATGCAAGCCTTATCAAGTTTGGGAAAACATATGGAATTGTGGATTTTCAAACGAGGTTGTTTCTAGCCAAACAAAATAGGTAATATGGCCTTGCAAAAATACGTTGGTGGAATTGAAATAGATTGTGATAGCAAGCCATGTATCCTTGTCATATAAAAAGATGACAGTGAAGTAGTTATTGTGGGTTTATTTTCTCAGCAAATGAAATGTGGTTCTGAACCTGTACTTCTGTAGGTTTAGAAATGTTTGCAAGAACCTGTACCTGCGGGAAGGAGTCGTCTTCAGACTAAGATATTATATTTCTTCTTATTAGATATTTGGGTGAAGCAATTCATGTGTCATAGAATATCATTTTATATGAGTTTAGAGGTGGGGACTTTCTAGCATGCCAAGTTGCTATTAAGAAAACAGCTCAAGGTGCAAAGAAATATGAAGGCTTAAATATGCAGATTACATAGAGTAAATGACCCAGATAATGGGATAATATCCCAAACAGTTAAAGTGCATAAACCATCTGTTATGTACATTTTCCCAAATGTGAATGGAAACTGCTGCACATTAGTTTGCTATATCATGCTTGATTTGTGTCACATTAAAGATACTACCAAGAACTGCATGCATATGACTGTACTAAAAGCAACAAATATATGCGTTAAAAGGATTTGTGTTGCACACAGTGTTGTAAGCACAACTAAAAAACTTAGCTTTTTACTCTCCAGCCCTACTTAACACCTTCATGCACAATATTGACAAGAGAATTCAAATATCAGTGTGTGTGTGTGTGTTTAACCAACCACATAGGTAAATGGAAATGATCTACACACGTCAATTAATGTGGACAAATAATATATACTATACTGAAACTAAAATTTGATAGAAACAAGATAGACCCCACTTGATAACCACTTTTATGAGAGGAACTTAGAGGCTATTATAGAACTGACTTGTATAAAAAGTTAATTAAAAAGATTGTACAAATTTGAGGATGGTAAATGACTTACAGCAAAAAGAGGGACAGGGTCGAGAAATTTATATTGACACTCCATGGCAATGAATTTATGATCGCAACACTCAGGAAACAATCATAGGGCTCCATAATCACCAATTTACCACTACGGAGGGCCTGCAAACATCGGAAGAAGAGTAACAAACATGATGATATTGAGTGAAAATAATATTAGATTGAACCAAACAAAAAAAATTGACCTGCCGTGAAAAGTAGAAACACCGATTCAGCGCAGATGGAGATGAGGTAACTGGTTTTCTTAACACTGACTGCAATTGTTACTTGTTAGAGTGGGATGCCGCCGTTTCATCTTTTGGGATGTAGTTTTCAATGTAACAGTCGAGCATATATACAGATTGATAGGGTTGGAAGTCAAAACAAAGATGTAGACGGAAACAAATACTGACGGGGAGATTTTGAGTTTTAATTAATGGAAAGCCACAAAGACCGGACAAAGGAAACGTGAATGGTACAATACTTTAAGCAGAATTTACACTCAAATAATGCCATAGAGGTACACCAACAAAATTTTATACCCAAAAGGGTATTAACCCTCATTCACCCTTATTAGTTTGTAGATGTAGAGATAGAGATTATGCACCACAAATATTAGTCATATTTATGTGAATGAGTTTTATTTTAGTAATATTTTTTAGAAAAACTATTGTTTTAAAAATCAACATTATTTATCAACGAACCAAATTTAAAGACACATAGCATTTTTATTGTATTAATTTGCACTTTTTTAAATTGCACATTTATGACATTGGCTTGCAATTGCTATAATATTTACTGCATGTTACGCATACCATTGTGCACTTTCATACATCTTTCTAATTAAAATGATTTTAAAAAATAAAAATAAATAAACACGGGTGTAAAAGAATACATGGGTATGCAATCATGTGCATTTAAGACCAATGAATATTTTTATGTGACGTTCGACGGGCTGCTAATTGGCCCCGCCGCGAGCTGCTACGTCTAGTAACCCCGCACGATGAGCCAGACTGAGGGTCACAGTGACCCATAGGCCAGTAATCGTGGGTGTTAGAGAGAAAGCCACACAGATGGCTATGTATATATACTGTCGGGCCGTGCAGCCCGTTATCATGCTTATTGCGCAGCTGAAGCCACTCGACGCGCTCGAGCGAAATGATTAAAAGACGCTCGGCCCGAGTCTTGAAGACGTTCAGGGCCAGCTAAAGAGGGGACCACCATGGTTGAGAACCGTGGGACGAGCATCTCCACCCCAGAGACCGATGGCCTAGGAAGAACACCTAGAGGCCGAGGGTCTAGAGGGAACTGCCACGGCGAAGAACCGTGAGACGATCATCCATCATCCAGAGGCCGAGGGCCAAGAGGAAACCATCACGGCTGAGAGCCGTGATACGAGCATCTCCACCCCAGGAGCCGGTGGCCTAGAAGAGACCACTACGGCCGAGGGTCGTGGGACCATCCTTACATCACTACTGACCTCACGGTACGACATGTTTATCACCTGAAGACCGGTATCATCCCCGCGCTGCGCAGATGAGAGCCATTGCACGGATACACTTGATCGGCTTCTCATTGCCGACATCATTATATCACGACCGGCCTCTCGGCACGGCGTGTTTATCTTTTGAAGACCGGCCTCGTCCCCGCGCTGCGCGGATGAGGACCGTTGCTTGATCTTGGTCAGCATCTCATTGCTGACATCATTACATCACGACCGGCCTCCCGGCCCGGCGTGCTTATCATATTTGAAGACCAGCCTCGTCCCCGCCCCTCGCGGATGAGGACCATTGCTTGCCTCTTTCTGATCGGCCCCCAGGCCGATACTTTTACATGGCTACCGACCCCCTGATACGGTGCCATTATCATACTTGAAGACCGGCCTCGTCCCCGCTCCTCGCGAATGAGAGCCGTTGCTTGGATTTCAGGTCGGCCTATAATTGCCGACATCATTACATCACGACCGGCCTCTCGGCACGGCATGATTATCATATTTGAAGACCAGGCTCATCCCCGCGATGCGCGGATGAGGACCGTTGCTTGATTTCAGATCGGCCTCTCATTGTTGATATCATTATATCACGACCGGCCTCTCGGCACGGCGTGTTTATCTTTTGAAGACCGGTTCCATCCCCGCGCTGCGTGGATGAGAGCTGTTGCTCGGATATATCAGCCTGATCGGACACTATTGTCATCTCCCTATCAAGACCGACTGCTCAGCGACATTATGATCATTGTATATCGGCTCCCAACGCCGACCTTCTTGAGTTAGCGATCGGGCTCACCCCTCCCCTCCAGGAGGGTGACCATCGCCTTCGCATGACATCCAGCTATTCCATCGCCTCGTCATTTTATTCATTTTGGTATCCCACCACCATTATGTGTGACATCACTTGTGGTCATTCTTAGAACCGACGAACGTATTTTCCTCCCTCAAAAAAAAAAAAAGATGGGGAGAAGGGGAGACAAGCTCCTATGAGAGAGGGAGTCTTGACGAGGTATGCCAGATCTTCCTTCGCCGCGAATGACGAACGTCTCCTGACACGGAGGCCAGTAGGAACGTGGGGGGGGGGGGGGGGGGGGGGGGGGGCTAGACGAACCAAAGGGAATCTCGGCAAGATAAACCAGTTCCTCCCATTTCCCGTGGATCGACGAACACCTTCTGCCAGAGCAGAAGGCTAGTAGGGCCACGAGCATGGGACGACGAAGCAGGGAACCCGCGATAGGGTAAACCAGTTCCTCCTTGCGATCGGTGGATGCCGAATGTCTTCTTCGAGGGAAGAAGATTAGTAGGATCACGACAGGGACGAACGAAGAAACGGGAACCTTGACAGGGTATACCAGTTCCTCCCCCTTGATGGACGGATGACGAACGTCTTCTGCGAAGCCAGAAGACTAGTAACACACGACTGGGGACGAACAGAGATAGGGAATCCCGACGTGGATAAACCTGTTTCTTCTCATAGTTGGGATGACGAACGTCTCCTGCGAAACCAGGAGACCAGTAACTCACGAGACTTCGGAAGAACGAAGACCAGCTCCATGGATCAGACACGAAGAACCCGTTCTTTACCGGAGTCTGTTGCGTGCCGAGTGTACACCGCTTAGCGGTCCATACATAGGATCACAGATACGGTAGACGAACGAAGACCAGTTCCATGGATCAGACTCAAAGAACCAGTTCTTTACCGGAGTCTGTGACGTGCACTTGTCGTGATGTGCACTCAAAATAATAATCAATACAACACAAATACGTAGTATAGTGAAGTAAGGTTCGTATCCACAGGGAAAGGCACACTTCTCTTTTTATAGAATTAGAAATAAGTAACAAGGGGTTTTTTTTGATTGGTTTATGAACTTAAATTATATTTAAACACGAAGATGAACGAGTTATGTGGTTTAATTAATGAGAAGAAGACTTGGCTTTGCTTTTATCCACTTAATGAAATGTTCGTCGATCCCGGTTATATCTTTAACTATCTTCCTCTCGAATACTCAATCGAGGAGTATATCCAGTTCATCGAGTGTAGTTATTAATAACGAGACGCGTTCATTAATAAAACTTACTACCGAGTCAATATAGAACAAGCGCCGTATATTAACTTGATAGTAGCAATAAAATCAAGATGAAAACGATTGAGATTGATAACCTCAACACAAGCGGTTTATTGGTTTAATCAATATAATTAATTCCCCTTGGCTTATTAACCATGAGAAGCATGCATTAACAACCCAAGTTTACTACCGTGAAAGGACCGAATTAATAACAAGCGTATTAACCGACCGATTCTAGTAATAATTAATATATGAGACAAAACTAGTTGATCCTTTAAGTAATGTTCAAAATATTAATATGAAATATGAATAGGAATTAATTAATACTCAAGGAAGAATATTAAAGAAGATGAATCCTACTATAGTTAATATCAAGATGTTAACTAATTGTCATCTTAGTAACACTCCCCAATATTAACATAGAGGAAGAAATAGCTATTACTATAACTAATGTCAAGATGTTAACTAATTGTCATCTTAGTAACACTCCCCAACATTGATATAGAAATAGTATTTAAAGGGAGAATTAATATTCAAGGAAGAAGATTAAAGAGAATAACTCACAACTTACAAATTCATTAAGCTTCAAAGTAGCAAAACCAAGATGGAAGAGTTTAGCTCCTCATTTGGAGACTAAACATGATAGAAAATATAAAGAAAACACTAATCTAAACTGAGCTAAAGAGTATATGTGAATTCGTTATTTTATGGGAAGGAAATGGGGTGTATTTATAGGCTTTTGGGAGCTGCAGGGCTGTGTACCCGATCGGGCTTCAAGGCCACTCGATCGGGTACTTAGAGAGCTTCCCGGAAGCCAGAAAATTGGGGCATACCCGATCGGGTATGTCGGTCACCCGATCGGGTATGACACCCGAACGTGGTTAAAAATCTTCCCGCATGATGCCTTGTTCCCGGATTTGATCCGATTTGATTTTTTAGAAGGGTACCCGACCGGGTATAGGTCATACCCGACCGGGTACAACATAAAAAATCAGGATCTTTATTTGTCTTGAGATTTTTGCATCTTCCTTCCACTTTCCTTGATCTTTTAAGGTCCAATCTTGATCCTTTGGATGATCTTTGACCTGTTTAGCTCAGAAAAATCCTAATCTAACCAAATTACAAATAAAAATGAAAATAAAGTGTTACACCAAAAGTGTGTAATTTCCACAACTAGAACTAATAAAAACTAGTTAAAAATACAAATATACAATCGGAAATTACATGAATATCAACTCCCCCACACTTAGCTTCTTTACTCGTCCTCGAGTAAAGTCAAACGTTTAACAGTTCCAAGTCCTCAAGAGTTCAACAATCAATAAGAAAAAGCAAAAGATCACCAAGGATAAAACATGAGTTTTACATTGAATGTTTAGCTCAATGAACAATATCTTCTTGGGTTTTATGGCCTTCTATGCTCATCTCTTTTCTTCTCCTATTTTCATGTTCAAGAGATTAAATGATGTCCTGTAAAAATATCTCTCTCATATCTCTCATTTTGCCTAGGAGCCTTTTCAGGTTTTCATCCTAGCATCTTTTTATTTTCCACCCTTTCCACTCACTTTCCTTGATTTTTTGTTTTTTTTTCTTTTTTTTTTGAGCCATTTTTGCTTAGATTGCCCATTTTTGGGTTTTCAACCTAACTAGCATGATTATTTTTTTTTGAAGAAGAAAATAATGCCAGTTTACAAGGTATGAAACATAACTACGTACCAATGAGTGACTCCCCCTCACTTAGCTCGAAGCACTGTCCCTAGTGCTCGTCTCCGTCATTTCAGCCAGAAATGGGCATCCTCATAGCCCGGAATTGGTTCCCTCGCAATGGAACTTGCGGTTGGTTCCTCTTTGGTGCCATCTTTGCCCCCCCCCCCCCCCCCCCCCCCCCCCGTTTTTTTAGCTTGGATTCGGACTTGGGGTTCTTGGGGTGGGATCTCGGATTTTTTTTTTTTTTTGGTTTTATGAGGAGAGGGTAGGAGTGATGGGTATGAGTGTGTAGAGGAATGGTGCGAAGAGTGTTTTGGTGGTGGTATGAGAGGATTTGGTTGAGTGTTGGGTGAGTTATGGAAGCTTGAAGGTTCGAAAATGGTGGGTTTGGGGTGAGAGATTCGAGTATTTGAGTGTTGGGGAAGATGAAGGGATAGATTTGGGGTTGATTTGGGTTAAAAAGCTCGAGTACCCGATCGGGTGGCCCGATATACCCGATCGGGTAATTTAATTCGAAGGTCATTCTGGTTTTCCAGATTAATTCACCCGACCGGGTGACTTGAATACCCGATCGGGTATTACGTCGTTTTTTTTTTCTGCTCCAGGGGTTCTCACCCGATCGAGTTTGGGGGTACTCGATCGGGTAATTTAATTCGAAGTAAAATCTTGAATTTTTGGAACTATACCCGATCGGGCCTTAGGGATACCCGCTCGGGTACCCTCTTGAAAATTTTCTTACTTCCCGATCGGGTTTCTTCGAAGCCCTGCCTTTTCATATGTACCCGATCGGGTATAGCAATGGTGCCCGATCGGGTACCCTACCCTGGGACGTGTTTTTGTCCAGTTTTAACCTCTTTTTAGCGCGGATCCGATCGGTTAAGTGATGAAGACCGATCGGAGGTTTTCCCAGGCTTTTCAAAACATGGTTTTCCCTCATTTTTCTTTTGAGAATTTTCCCCATTCCCTCAAAGTTGATATTCAAAAACAAAAATTTTTAAAAAGAAAAGATGAAAGATGCGTACCTAAGCATGGGTTGCCTCCCAAGAAGCGCCTTAGTTAACGTCGTGGCACGACGTTATATTTTTTTTTATTGTTTTTATGTGGGATCGTGAATATTCCCTGTTTCATTCTTTTTCTTCGGCCTTTTCCAGTAAGGCCGAGATTTCTTCTTTGTTATCACCTCAAACACAAGTGATTTACTTTCGTATTTAGGTGCCTCTTCTTTCAAAATAGATTTTTCTTGTTTAATTCTTTCCTTAAAAAGTGAGGTCTCCTTGGCTTGTTTTCCAACAAAAACGTTTGGTGTTTGTGGTTCAAAAACATTTAGAGAACAAAGGGATTGGTTTTTAAATTGTTTTTTCGTAGAATCAAAGATGTTGAATTCTACCTTTTGGTCATCAAACTCCAATGTTAATGAACCATTAGATACGTCTATTTTTGTTTGGGCAGTTTTTAAGAAAGGTCTCCCCAAAAGGATGGGTGTAGTTTGGTTATCGGCTTCTATTTCAAGAATATAGAAATCAACAGGGAAGACCAAATTTTCAACTTGTACTAGCACGTCCTCTACTACACCCTTTGGGTATGTGCAAGACCTATCTGCCAATTGGATTACCACCCCGGTTTCATGCATAGGGCCAAGTTTTAGGGACTTGTATAATGAATATGGAATAACATTGATTGAAGCCCCTAAATCCAACAAGGCCCTAGGAAATAAAGTGTCCCCTATTTTGCATGGGATAGTGAACATGCCTGGGTCATTGCATTTTTCCGGGAGTTTCCTCTGGAAAATTGCTGAGACACGTTCACTAACCTTTACCTCTTGTTTTGCCTTCAATTTATCTTTCCTTTTTATTGTGCATAGTTCTTTTAAAAACTTTGCATAACGGGGAACACTTTTGATCAATTTGAAGAGTGGGATGTTTACCTCAGAATCGGCGAAGGTTTCGTAGAGGTCCCGATCATTCTTCAACTTTCTTGTGTCCTTCAGTGCTTCGGGGAATGGAGGAAGTGGCTCATATGATGAAAGTGGAGGGGATTTAGTTTTCGTTGGTTCCCCCTCGTTTGGTTGAAAATCTTCTCCAGGATCAACCCCATTTTCAGATTGTTTTTCTTCCTCATGCACCTCTTTCAATGTTGGCTCATCCCTCAACATGATTGCATTAACATGTTGTCTCGGGTTTTGCTCCGTTTGAGATGGGAGTTTACCCGAGTCTTTTGCCTCAAGTCGGCTCACCGCAATTGAGATCTGGCTCATTTGATTTTCCAAGTTTTGGATGCTAGATTTCGTTGTTTCTTGGAATTGAGCCACACTTTGTTGCATCGTTGAAATATTTGTGGCAAGTGCTCGGATCATGTCTTCGGTGGACATATTTGAGCTTGAGGTTTGGCCTTGGTGATTTGGGAAGGATTGTTGAAAGGGCTGATTATGTTGTGTTTGAGGGTTCCCATATCTCAAATTCGGGTGATCTCTCCACCCGAGGTTGTAAGTGTTAGAGTGTGGATCGTACCTCTTTTGTTGATGAGAGTGAAAACCCAAGGCATTGACTTGCTCTTCTTGGAGATTTGGGCAAGAATCGGTTGGATGCCCCTGCTGTGTGCATATGCCGCAGACCTTGACCTCTTGGGTTCTAGGATTTAAGAGGAAATCCTTAACCAAAGAAGTCAAGCCGGCCATTTGACTTTCCAAAGATGAAGATGATTCCGCTGCGGCAACTTTACGGATTGAGGACCGCCCGTTGTAATGCCTGGAATTCTCGGCCAACTCCGAGATCAAGTTTGTCGCTTGTGAGGGGGTTTTGTTGACAATGCCACCCCCACAAGCGGCATTCACCATTCTTCTATCATCATCAACAAGACCATCGTAAAAGTAGAGTATGAGGTCTTGCTCAGTGTAGCCATGATAAGGGCAGCTAGCACATAACTTTTTGAACCGTTCCCAATATTCATATAAAGTCTCATCATCTTTTTGATTGATGTTACTTATTTGTTTTTTCAAAGATGATGAGATGGAGGCGGGGTAGTACCTTTCTAGGAAGCATTTCTTCATTGCTGCCCATGTATCTATGCTTCCCGAGGGAAGATAGAATAGCCAATCCTTAGCCGTGTCTTTCAGTGAGAATGGAAAGGCCCTCAGCTTGATCTGTTCTTCAGTGACATTATTTGGTTTCATACTAGTGCAAACTATATGAAACTCCGCAAGGTGTTTGTTTGCATCTTCGCCCCTTAGGCCATGAAATGAAGGGAGTAGATGAATGAGGCCCGACTTGAGCTCAAATGTAGCACCTTCATCAAGAGTGGGGAAGGTGATACATAGAGGTTGTTGATTTAAGTTAGGAGCCGTGAGCTCCCTCAACGTTCTTGTTTCTTGAGCCATAGTGATTGGCTCTTCGTTCTCGCTGGAATAAGAACTAGCACTTGATGATTCCTCCGAAGAAGTATTCGGAAATAAATTCCTAAACCTCTCGAAGGCTTGTTCTGTTTCGGGATTTGTTTGGTAGGTGATTTGGTTTATAGATCGGTGTTTAACCATATACTCAAACAAAGCTCAGAAATAGAAAATAAGAACTCTTTATATTTTTTATTTAATTACTTTTTTTTTTTGAAATAAAATAAAAAGAACAATAATTGCCTTTCCCCGGCAACGGCGCCAAATTTGACGTGCACTTGTCGTGATGTGCACTCAAAATAATAATCAATACAACACAAATACGTAGTATAGTGAAGTAAGGTTCGTATCCACAGGGAAAGGCACACTTCTCTTTTTATAGAATTAGAAATAAGTAACAAGGGGGTTTTTTTGATTGGTTTATGAACTTAAATTATATTTAAACACGAAGATGAACGAGTTATGTGGTTTAATTAATGAGAAGAAGACTTGGCTTTGCTTTTATCCACTTAATGAAATGTTCGTCGATCCCGGTTATATCTTTAACTATCTTCCTCTCGAATACTCAATCGAGGAGTATATCCAGTTCATCGAGTGTAGTTATTAATAACGAGACGCGTTCATTAATAAAACTTACTACCGAGTCAATATAGAACAAGCGCCGTATATTAACTTGATAGTAGCAATAAAATCAAGATGAAAACGATTGAGATTGATAACCTCAACACAAGCGGTTTATTGGTTTAATCAATATAATTAATTCCCCTTGGCTTATTAACCATGAGAAGCATGCATTAACAACCCAAGTTTACTACCGTGAAAGGACCGAATTAATAACAAGCGTATTAACCGACCGATTCTAGTAATAATTAATATATGAGACAAAACTAGTTGATCCTTTAAGTAATGTTCAAAATATTAATATGAAATATGAATAGGAATTAATTAATACTCAAGGAAGAATATTAAAGAAGATGAATCCTACTATAGTTAATATCAAGATGTTAACTAATTGTCATCTTAGTAACACTCCCCAATATTAACATAGAGGAAGAAATAGCTATTACTATAACTAATGTCAAGATGTTAACTAATTGTCATCTTAGTAACACTCCCCAACATTGATATAGAAATAGTATTTAAAGGGAGAATTAATATTCAAGGAAGAAGATTAAAGAGAATAACTCACAACTTACAAATTCATTAAGCTTCAAAGTAGCAAAACCAAGATGGAAGAGTTTAGCTCCTCATTTGGAGACTAAACATGATAGAAAATATAAAGAAAACACTAATCTAAACTGAGCTAAAGAGTATATGTGAATTCGTTATTTTATGGGAAGGAAATGGGGTGTATTTATAGGCTTTTGGGAGCTGCAGGGCTGTGTACCCGATCGGGCTTCAAGGCCACTCGATCGGGTACTTAGAGAGCTTCCCGGAAGCCAGAAAATTGGGGCATACCCGATCGGGTATGTCGGTCACCCGATCGGGTATGACACCCGAACGTGGTTAAAAATCTTCCCGCATGATGCCTTGTTCCCGGATTTGATCCGATTTGATTTTTTAGAAGGGTACCCGACCGGGTATAGGTCATACCCGACCGGGTACAACATAAAAAATCAGGATCTTTATTTGTCTTGAGATTTTTGCATCTTCCTTCCACTTTCCTTGATCTTTTAAGGTCCAATCTTGATCCTTTGGATGATCTTTGACCTGTTTAGCTCAGAAAAATCCTAATCTAACCAAATTACAAATAAAAATGAAAATAAAGTGTTACACCAAAAGTGTGTAATTTCCACAACTAGAACTAATAAAAACTAGTTAAAAATACAAATATACAATCGGAAATTACATGAATATCAGTCTGTTGCGTGCCGAGTGTACACCGCTTAGCGGTCCATACATAGGACCACAGATACGGTAGACGAACGACGATTAGCTCCCCAGATCAGGTAGGAGGGACATCGCCTAGATTTATTTCAGGCTCACCATTCCTTCCCGGATGGAGTCCTGGCAGACGATCGACTTCTCACAGCCAATCAGGAGAGAGACTTGTCACATCACCAGCATGGACGAGGGCCGTGAGACGATTACCACTCACCAACAGGCCAAGGGCCATGAGATGATCATCACTATTTTTCTATATCACGATCGGCCCCTCAGCGCCATCGTGTCTAAATTCACGGTTCGGCTCGCCCATTCCCTCCAGGATGGCAACGACCGTCTTATGCAGTACGATCGGCCCCTCAGCGCCATCGTACCCAGCTCACGTTCAGCTCGCCCATCCCTTCTGGGGTGGCGACGAACGTCTTATGCATCACGATCGGCCCCTCAGCGCCATCGTGTCCAGATTCACGGTTCGGCTCGCCCATTCTCTCCAGGATGGCGACGACCGTCTTATGCAGTACGATCGGCCCCCTCAGCGCCATCGTACCAAGCTCACGTTCAGCTCGCCCATCCCTTCCAGGGTGGCGACGAACGTCTTATGCATCATGATCGGCCCCTCAGCGCCATCGTGTCCAGATTCACGGTTCGGCTCGCCCATTCCCTCCAGGATGGCGACGGCCGTCTTATGCAGTACGATCGGCCCCTCAGCGCCATCGTACCCAGCTCACATTCAGCTCGTCCATCCCTTCCAGGGTGGCGACGAACGTCTTATGCATCACGATCGGCCCCTCAGCGCCATCGTGTCCAGACTCACGGTTCGGCTCGCCCATTCCCTTCCAAGATGGCGACGACCGTCTTATGCAGTACGATCGGCCCCTCAGCGCCATCGTACCCAGCTCGGCGTTCAGCTCGTCCATCCCTTCCAGGGTGGCGACGAACGTCTTATGCATCACGATCGGCCCCTCAGCGCCATCGTGTCCAGATTCACGGTTCGGCTTGCCCATTCCCTTCCAGGATGGCGACAAACGTCTTTATGCAGCACGATCGGCCTCTCAGCGCCATCGTGTCTGGCTCATGTTCGGCTCGCCCATCCCTTCCAGGATGGCAACGAACGTCTCTCATGCATCACGATCGGCCCCCTCAGCGCCATCGTGTCCAGATTCACGGTTCGGTTCGCCCATTCCCTTCCAGGATGGCGACGAACGTCTTTATGCAGCACGATCGGCCTCTCAGCACCATCGTGTCTGGCTCATGTTCGGTTCGTCCATCCCTTCCAGGGTGGCGACGAACGTCTTATGCATCACGATCGGCCCCTCAGCGCCATCGTGTCCAGATTCACGGTTCGGCTCGCCCATTCCCTTCCAGGATGGCGACGAACGTCTTTATGCAGCACGATCGGCCTCTCAACACCATCGTGTCTGGCTCATGTTCGGTTCGTCCATCTCTTCCAGGGTGGCGACGAACGTCTTATGCATCACGATCGGCCCCTCAGCGCCATCGTGTCCAGATTCACGGTTCAGCTCGCCCATTCCCTTCCAGGATGGCGACGAACGTCTTTATGCAGCACGATCGGCCTCGCAGCGCCATCGTGTCTGGCTCATGTTCGGCTCGCCCATCCCTTCCAGGATGGCAACGAACGTCTCTCATGCATCACGATCGGCCCCTCAGCACCATCGTGTCTAGCTCATGTTCGGTTCGCCCATCCCTTCCAGGATGGCGACGAACGTCTCTTATACAGCATGATTGGCCCCTCAGTGCCATTGTGTCGAGTTCATCTCCGGATCGCCCATCCCTTCTAAGATGGCGACGACCATCTTATGCAGCACGTCTGCCTCTCGACGCTGACATGCCCAGTTTATCGATGAGAGCCACCGCTTTCTATCACATCTCACATTCCTTCTCTCATACATTGCACCCATACATTACATGCATTCATGCATTCATGCATCATACCTCATACATTCATACATACACATGTGCATCATGTTTTGACAGTATCGCGACGTCGGTTTATAGATGCATGGACCTCTAAGCTTCTCCGATTGGAAAGCTCGAGTCAGAGTCCTTTACTCCCGCCTGATGCATTCAGGGGGAGTGTGCCCGTGGAGGAGCACCCTTCGCCCGACCCCGTCGGGAAGGGGGGTGCCTCACCGGCAGATTACGTTCAGGAGTGCAGACACCCACTCATATATTATGATTATTCGAAGACACAGTTTCCAGCAAGACAGAGGAAGAGCGCAGGCAAGAGTATATTTTCTCGAGCAGATTCGCACGCTCACTACTCAAGAAACTGGGGGACTTGTGTTGGGATATATTATCCCGGCCTATTACTGTTCAGGAGCCCAAGACATTATCCAGTACGGAGCCCGAACAGCTAGGTCCATTTCGGCCCATTCTTGCCCACTTTGGCCATTAGGCCCGACATCGGCCCGTTTGACCCATTAGGGTGGAGTACTTCCCTCACCCCTTTCCCTATTTATAGGAGGTTTTCCCTCCATGTAAAGGATCTTTTTCCTTCTTCCTTTAGCTCTCTAGATTAGATGATACTCCATGAACGGGAACTCAAATTGTACTGTGTAATGGTGAGGAGAGATTAATGAGAAAGAGAGGGCTTGGACATTAGCCTAAAAAGTCCCGTGGTTTTCTCCCTTTCGGGTTTCCACGTAAAAACTGTGTGTTCATACATATATTTACTATATCGTGTTAGATTAAACTCAACACTCATATAATCATTAGATATTATGTTTTTTTTTGTAGAAAAATATCAATAATAAAGTAATTAATAGATAAATGAAGATATTTGTATTTTTTAGTCTCTAAATATGTTCACATACATTCTAAAAAAATTACTCCCTCCGTATCTAATTAGTTGACCCATTTTCTTTTCACGGAGTTTAAAACAATCACTGTAGACTTTATAAAAAAAGTAAAAGGTTTTTGGTAACGTAGCTGTACTGTAGCAGTACTGTAGTGGTATTGTATCTGCTTTTTGCGCAGGGTTCTTTCCAAAAAAGGAAAGGAAACAATTAATTTAATATATAAAAAAAGGAAAGTGTGACAATTAAATAGATACGGAGGGAGTATATATTTCAAACTTATTGATCAAACATTCTGTTGAGGTTTATTCCTTCAACCCTTGGGTCCAACACGTAAGCCCAAGGATTTCGAGTGGATTAGTGTGTACATGAGATGCAAGCAAGTAAGGTGGGCTAAGAAATGTATGCAATAGTGGACCGAGTATTATTAGAACCTAGTAACTTCCCGATACAATGCACTATGCTAAGGCCCAATGCCGTTCGTCTTACACCTCAGTAGAAGACCTGCGGTTACGGGCTAAGAGCAGATAATAAGCTAGAATTCTAAGACAGATAAGTTGTCAACCTTTACAATGAAATAAATGCTACTATTTATACCACCAATGGGCAGTTGGCTATGCTGACGTGGATACCTGTGAATGGCTGAAGCCTCAACCACCAAATCTCCAGCATTAAATGCGCTTCCCGCCAAGATGTCGATTTCCCGCCCATTTGTGGAGAATGTCCCCCTGAGATTGGGTCCTGCTCTTGGCAATATTGCAAAGGGTTGTGGGCCGTGCGTCGTCTGACCCTTATGTAGAATGTGTTGATTAGTTCCTGGACAAGATCTCCTCTGAGCCGTGGGTCAGGGGTGGTGACGTGCGTCCCCACAGCCTTGGATCTTGAGACGTGATTACTCGTATTCTGTATAGACATTCATCTGTGCAATGTTGGCCTTATTGGGCCTAGACGTTCGTCCGAAGAAGGGCTTAATGGGCCAATCCTTTAATTGGGCCATTAACCCAACACGTCCTTTAAGACAAAATGATAAAAATAAATTGGGGTTAGAAAGAATTTAATCCTGACCGTCTAGCCCGCCTAGGCGCTCGACTGACGTTTTCCACCGATTACAACGAAATCAGGGTGCCCGACCACCGCCTAACGACTAGGCAGACGCCTAGGACAAATTTTATAACCATGCTGGAATGATAGTGAGGCTGATCTGATCCCATTTTTAAAAAATTAACACATGCTTTTAGTGGGTTTAAGGATGTTTTAATTAGATTGAGTTTTTTTTATCTGGTCTAATCCATTTAAGTGCGGTCTGATTTGGTCTAGTACATGTATGATCCTATGTATTTTACAACTATCAAAGTCTGATATTTTAAATTCTGATCTGATCTGCTTAAATATATGATTTGGCTTGACCCAATCTACTATTGAAGTTTAAGTAGAAACGTTCTAATTTGAAACAACAATTGCGTGCAATGTCACACACTTCATCATCGGCTGATTCTGCTTAGATTTATGAATGGTTGAAGTGGCTGATTTAGCTTATACTGCTAATTTATGAAAAAATTATACTAAAATATATTTTATTAATAAAATAAAGGAAAAATTACATGAAAAATAACTAAAATGATCCTCTACAGTAAATTCCGCCAATACAGTCACAATTGTAACTCCAGCTTTACTCTTTTTTTACACAATTCAGAGCCCGAAATAAAAAAATACGTTTTTTGTGAAAAAGTTAACTGATAAACGTGATAAGTTAAAAAATAGGGTCACCAAACAACCTCTTAAATTGTTAGAGACAAAGGGATTATTTTAGTGAATGCATAGGCAAAACTCGTGTCTTATAGCCAAAAGAAACATCAGAAAATTATTTTAGTGAAAGCATGGATCATTTCAGAAATTAAGTCTTGAAAATCAAATTAATTTCTAAAGTGTTAGGCATCATTATTAAATGGAAACGAAATATTGACATATTTCTAATATCATTTGAACTGAAAGAATAAGTAGAGATGTACTGCTTGTGACATTCCATTGGTACAAAAAGGGGAAGTTAAACTCTAAATTGTTTTAAATAGCAAAAGGAGACTTCTGGCATAGATAACGGTCTAAAAAGAAGTCCATATATCTAATGCTAAGGATATTATGATAACACACAAGATTTACACAGGGAAATCATCACAGATATCAGTCGCTGCCCGTGTTTCAAGGGCACTACCACATGAACAATAACAACAATAAATTGGTCAATAAATAAGTTTGTATTCTTGGACTTATCAGTGATGAAAACCCACTCTTCATTTCCCATGGTGTTAAGTCATCGGTTACAGCTTGCAGCAGAAATTGCATGGCGATCGCGGGAGTTAAGACCGTATCATGGCTAATGATATTCAAGAACATCAACCTGAACCGGCCAAATTCTGAAATATTCAGAAGTCGATGTAATTTGGACTGATATAATCTAATAATCATATCTTTCCACTGCAAAAAAACATGAACTGGACATATATCCATCCCTAATTGCACTGCCGAGGTCGGAAATTCTCATCAGACAGAAGAGAGCCAAGCAGACTCTCCAGTCTCTTTGCCCCTGCAGAGGGTTTAAGAAGCGTGAGATCACCCACACCATAGCACGGGTGGGTCCCATTGCCGGCACACCACCCACCCGGGATGAGCATGTCTTTACCGCGGAACAGAAGGTCAGAATCGATCCTGTCAAGCACAGGGTCATCATGGTGGAACTTTCTAGCAAAAGGGGCGTTGCTGTCAACCATCCTTTTCATGTCATCGAGGGTGAGGTAATGAGGATGCTGTTTGGGAGGGTTATCCCACGAAATGAAATGGAGGTCACTGTTGACCGTGGTGTTCTTAAACTCTCGTGCATTACATATGACCGTGTGGAAATAACCCTCAGGGGATGATAAGAAGTTTGCGTAGTACATAAGGACGGTTCGAGGTAAATTGTCCCATCCCCATATACAAAAGTCAACAAAGGGCCGAGAGAGGACCATCCACGCAGATCCTGTAATCATGTAATAAAACAGTATCATGCTGGTTGGCCATGCTTATATCTTCAATGGCATTCACATAGGAGATCACAAACTAACTTTATCATAAGGACCCGTTTGGTGGAGAAGGTTAGTTGGCTATCATAGTTTTATCTGCTGAAGGGAAAAGCATCTTATGACATCCACTTCAGCCAAATAAGTAAATAATAAGCTAGTTTACCATCTGATAAGGAAAAATAAGCTAGAAGTGGCTATCGAAGGGAGCCCCTAAGAAAGGGAAAAAATGGTACCCTCTCAACATCAATGCCAAAATATCATAAAAGCGATCTTTAGCCTAGAGAAATGACAGGGTGAAAGATCTATGTACCAATGAGGATGAATGCTACCCAATATACTATTTTTATCCAGCCAGAGGAAACACAAGGGCTGTCCATGGCCTTGCACTTTTTTGTAAACCTAAGAAAGCAATTCCTTCTTTGAGCTAGACAAAGAACTATATATCTTACTCATTTTCATGAGTTAAATAAAATAAAGGTTATAGTAAGAGAAATATGTTGTTTTTTTACATCCCCTTATATCTTCTCCTTTCTACACCCACACTTTATACACCATCCTCAAATTTCTTAGTGAAACATTTATGTGTTAAATTGAAGACTTACCACCATTGGCCTTGAAACATAAAAGGTCTCGCTTAGCATGTTCTCCAACAAAAAAGTGGAATATCAACCCACACAACCTCATTTAAATCTAACAATTCTAACACATTTTTTTGGGGGCAGAAAAGAGATAAAAACTACAAAGGGAGGGGTGGGGTGGGTCGGTGCTTCAAGCCAAAGCTATACCCAAGAAAAGTGATGTAGATTATCACCTGTAAAGAGCTTGAAAGCAGTTGGCACACTTCTTCTTTGTGTAATCCAGAAAACATCAGCCTTTTTTGACATATACAGCCCCGGATCAATTATAATCGGCTTTGCTCTTTGATACCTTTTATTAAGAACAGAAAACCCAGAACCTAACAATTAATTAATCAATCCTTAAAACCCTTTTCCCCAAAACAAAACAAAACAAAACCAAGAGGACCACTTACTCTTTCCAACCAATATTGCTTGTATGATCGATGAAATTAAGATCCCGGGGCAAATGAGAAAACGTATAAAGCAGATCTGTAATTAATCACACAAAAAATGAATAAACTATTAACTAAAAATCCAGAGTTAATGTGATTTTTGCACCGATTAGCAGCAACAACCATAACTGCATTACCATCTTGAGTCACTAATGGGTAATCTGAAGCACTGAGGTTGATAAACCAGTCCCAATTCCCGCCATCCTTCAACAAGATGGCGGCTGCGTGTAGGGTGTTGGCCACCATTGTGGGGCCCCGGTAGGTTACCAGATTCGCCTTACCGATCATCCTCACATTTTTCATTTCGGTGAAGATCGGGTGTTCCTGGATGTAGCTTCTCAGATCGAGCCGTTCTTCTGTCGATGATTCGGCGTCCAGGTGGACCACGTACTGGTTGTTCGGATGGTACAAAGCCTGAAGTGTGCGCTTGAGCATGTTGCCGTCGCCGGCGGAGCCGGAGATGAGGTAGGCAATTCGGGGCGGGGGAGGGAGGGTCGAAACGGGTATGGGTCGGAGCTTAGATTCGATGAAAATGGAGGCGGCGGAGGCGGAAGCATAGTATCGGTAGAGCGGCAGAAGAGGGGTGCCGTCGGAGGAAGTTAGGGTTGTAAGGAACAACAGGAATAGAAAGATGATAGAGCCTATAGCCAGAGGAAAGATCCACTTCCGCTCCATTTTATGTGGGTGCCTCACATTGAGGTAATAGTTCTTCAGCTTCTTCATATCTACCCACCAAACCCGATAGATACACCAACCGGAAGATCAAATTTGCCAAATTCCTTTCCTTTAATTTACAATATAAAAGAAAACTTCTCTCCCCACAAAGATGGAGTCTTGTGAATCAGCTATGCAATTGATCAATCAAGAACGGCATTGGGAGGAATGGGCAGCTCCAAAAGCAACTCCAGTTATCTTCTTATTCATCCATCTGGGCGTTTTCCTTTAACATATTCATTCGTGTCGGTGGGGGTAGGAGACTATTTGGCTGAATAGCAGTACGGAAGAGGGAAGGTTTACTGGGTTTGTAGTTAAATGAAGAAATTTATTTAAAACTTCTAGAATTTCAGATCTTCCCATCCGCCCGTGACTAGATATAGTCTTTATAGTAACAGCACCGATCTCATCTATTCTTTGAGTCTCTTTAAAGATTTGATGGATTCACGTTTTCAAGCCTAATTTTTAAATAGGAATTTATATTTTATATTTTCAAGCCCAAAAACACGTTTCAAATACGAATTTATATTTCATATTTCTTAAATATGATTAAACTTTATTTTTCACTCCATATCCAGGGCCTGTTTGATAGTTTACACATTAAAATTTAGCATACAAAATTATTGCATGTAAAGTGTATGACACTAATTAGTTTGCATGTAAAATAGAAATACAACAATGTGTGTAATCTATTTTTAATAAATTACACCCAATCTCTTTATAATTATTTGTTTGGAAGACAACTTACCCAGTTACCCCATTCAACAAATTAAACGCCAATGACAGGATGCTGAATTGTTCAACTTAGCCATGAAATTACTACTTCATATTCCATAAAAATTTACATCACCAATAGCATATGCGTTATGCATTTATTTACGTAAATCTAAATGCTCAATTTGCGGGAGAAATACTTTGCAGGGGATTGGGGAGCACCCAACTTATAAACCTAGTTTCAACTTTCAACAAACGGAATAAAATATTTACATCCCTACATTTTACGTACAAAGTGTTTACTTTATATCATACCAAATGGGCCCTTAGGGTAGTCTGTTGACGGGGGCAGCGAGCAGTATGAGGGCAAGGAATGAAGACAAGATCATTAGAAGCGATAAAGTCTCGAGGATGAGAAGGCTACCAAAGAGGATGTGAACATAGACATTGAACTTTTTGTCCCAAAATATGGGAAGGAGGCGAGTCAGCTCGTCAAAAATACTGAAGGTGATTGCCAGAGTTGGGCTTGCAAGCTGGAAGATGAGGAAGAATTTTTTTTTTTTACTATGATAGTCATAATAAGTATATTTCGGCGTGTTGTTACTTGTAGCCAGTGGCGGATTTACTATGGGGGCAGTGGGGGCAGCTGCCCCCTCTCAACCCCACTCAAGTGCCCAACCCCTATATATATATTTAATTTATAATCAAATTTATATTTATATGCTATCTTGGAATATAATATATTGTAATTACGAAGCTTATATTGAAAGTCTATTTGTCCCCGCGGAAACACATGTATCCTATGCGTGTTTAGATGTCCCCAAAGATCAGGGGTTCAAAACCCATATTCTTGCTCTTTTTATTCATTCCTTTTCTTTTATCCTCTTTTATTCCTATTCTTCTTTTAAGTTTTATAAGTGATTTTATATAATCCTATCAATTTTTCTCAAATTTGATAGATTAACTACTTCATTACAATATTTGGTTATCATACTTCCTTCTTTTTTAATTGTAAAATACTTTTCAAAAACTTAATTTTTTATACATTAATAAATAAAATGTAATCAAAGTAAAAATATGTGAATAGTGCAAAATCACCAACGTTGCAACTAAAAGAGAATGTATGTATTGTAATTTATAAAGTTTTGCAATTACATTTTTACACTAAATAGAAACTGATTTATAGATATAATTAAGCATTCACAATTTACATTAATACTAAATATAAAAGATATATGTCCCTTATTCAACTCATATATTTTTTAACATATTTTAGAAAATTAAAAATTTATGACTAATTTATTTTTGAAAATTTTCTAGTATGTTTTCATGTTTTTCATCGAACAAATATTTTATTATTTATAACGAATTTCACAAAAAAAATCTTATTGTATTCAACTGTATGTGACATGATTAAGAGAATGTATAATGTAAAGTCGCCCCCACTCACCATCATTCCTGGATACGCCACTGCTTGTAGCACTTGGGGTTTGGGGTGGTTTATTTTGGTGAGTGTTTTATAGGTGAGAGGCATAAAGGCACCAACAACCGACTTTTTCAAAGCTCTCACATGGTTAGTAAAATAATTTACTCTTTATAGGGTGACTATTTCTATGTCTGATTAGGCAAGTGAGGAGTTGGGTAAGTATTTTGGATAAGTTTATTTCAATATAGACGATTTTCTTTAAAAATGTATTTTACTTCTATTGAGGAAATGAAGTCGGTTATATTTATGATGGTCCGTTCGTTGATTGTTTTGGTACACTAGAAAATAGTGGCAAGTTTTGATTTATCAAAATTTTAAATATAACAACATAACATTTTAAACTTTGACAAACTTATAAGTTTTTAATGGGCCTTAAAATATTTAAAAACACCGTACCTCATGTAAACTACATCGTTTTCATTAAATTGATAGTTCCACATATATACAACCTTAACCAATTAGTTGACTTCTACTTCAACAAATACGGAGTATTTGACCTCCTTGCGCCTTGCGCCTTGCGCCATCCCTTTCTACTCCTTTCTTCTCTTACTTTTCCTATTTCCCCATTTGTTTAGAGTTCAACCACTTTCATCACCAAATCAGTCGTCACCATGAGAAGGAAAATAGAAGGTATTGTTGGGGTAATTGGCCCAACACAGGATCAACCCAATACCCCTGCACCAGGATTGACCCCATACCCCAGGGCCGCGCGGCGTGCGTCGCATGGCACAATGTCCTTGAGTGAATCATCTTGGCCATCGTTGGAAGGTTCTCATCCCGCAGACTCAAGATAATTTGTGGGAGACACGTTTATTGCACCATATATGAAATATTTTATGGTTGGGGGTTAGCCACTCAAGGTTCGCCACATCACCACCACCAACCCCATGGTAATATAAATAGAAGCATTTATTTCAATGTAAAAGGTTGACAACTTGTATTCAATAACTTTAGCCCTTCTCTCTACTTCTTCTATGTAATCTCAGCTTAGAATAGAGGCTAAATGCTCAATTTAGTAAGGTGTGCTATAATTGCTCTAAATCTTGAATAAAACTTGGCCCACACTAGTACAAAAAAAGCCTTTTAACATCGGCTAAAAACAACATTTCACATCGGTTCCTATTTAGGGAATTCTCTCTAGATGGGTTAGCATCCAAAGTTATATAATAAAAGAAAGAGAGAATTCCCTAAATAGGAGTAGAAACGTTTTGAAATTTACGCCTTTTTTACTCCTATTTTGGAATTTCAAAACGTTTTTACTCCTATTTAGGGAATTCTCTCTTTCTTTTATTATATAGATCGGCTATAACCCATCTAGATAATCTCGGGATTTTCTTTTCTTTTTAATGATGTACTTCGCTTATAACCGTAGTGATTACAATTTTTGATAATTCTAAAAAGTACCCGTTTTTCTTTTTCACATCGGTTGTATCAGTAACCAATGTACAATATTTTATAAAATGTTAAAATATACCCCGCGGTCCTATTTAACATCAAGTATAATTACAACCAATGTTACAAAAATTTTATGATAATTGTAAAAATGACCCCATGTCATTATTTCACATGTGCTGTAAGATAACACATGTAGAAACTGTGATGTTAAAAGGTAATTTTGCACTAGTGCCATTTTCCATTCTACTCTTTCTTTCTAGTACTTGTGCCAAAAAAAAGTTAACTAAATCCAATAAAATATATCAAACCCATTAAAACTTCTATGAAAGCCCGAGTGAAGGTGTTTGGCCCTTGGACCGAGAGAAACAAACCTCAACATTGGCACGTCTATGGGAAATTGAACAAAATTCTCCCGAGTAGGCTCTCGTGCTAAGCAGCACTTTACGAACACAAGCTACTCTAAACAAGCAAAGTGGTTAGATTCTCGTCCGAACACACCAGGGATCTGTCTGTACAGTTGCGCGATAGCAGGAGGCCGTGGACTCTGACTTGCAGAGCCATCCGAGAGTGAATGGTACCGGGGCGATCGTGGGGATGTTACCCATTTGATTCCTGCTGAGGCCTGCAGTGACCCACGACTCTTGACGGAACTCGCTGACACTATGCGAAGCATGGCCGATCAAAATGATGCGAAGCAAACCGTCTACTCCACTGAGACAGAGCGCACCCCCATCTCCTATTCGATGTATGCAGTTCCTTAGGGAGAAAACAAGGGAATCTGATGCCTCTCACACCTCAGTCCACACGACAATTGACAAAACACCGACTTCTCGAAGGCTTGGAGATCGAGGCCGCTTGGGCACAGTAAAAAACATGAGGGATGCCACGATAAAGAGAACATCAATGATCCCCCGCAACAGCTATCAAACAAGGGAACCTACCCCCAAGGTTCAGGATGAAGGTCGCCAATGTAACACAATATGACGCTCCACTATCAAACAACCACAATTGTCCACTAGCGAAAAAGTTGGCCGCCATAGTATTAACGATAGGATGTGATGATGCCATAGGAGTGGAAATATGGTTTTCCCAGATAAATCATTGCAACTTGTAACACTGTTGCAAACCGTGATCTGAAATGGAGCAAAAATGGTAGACAACATTGGGCGTGGAGGATCTGGACAGATGACCAAAATGGCCACCACGACGACCGTGACCTCCTATCGACGTCGTCCATAGTGTTGAGATGGACGAAGATCATAAGTTGGTGAAGCCATGTTGGTAGCATTGGCGGTTGGAACAATTAATTGATTTGCGGCCGCAGGTTCTTGAAGTCCAGTTTCATGTTAAAGTAAGTTTTGTTGCAGTTCAGCCAACAGGTGAGTCGACGAGCGTGCCCGGATAACAGATGTAAGATCATTGTATTTCGGTTCGAGGCCTTGAGAGTGTTTATGACCGAGATTAGGTTTTGAGCGAGGACCAATGCCTCAAATATGGCATACATCTCGGCGAGATAGTCAGTTATGGATCGACTACCCCGTGTGGTCCGAGCAAGAGAGGTCTTGAGAGATATGATTCAGTCGCGTGACGTACTGGCGTAGTGAACACCATCTTGTCCCATGCATTGTGAGCCATGGTAGTCCGATGATATAAGGAATTATATCAAATGGCACTGATGATGGCGTGATCTTGTCGATACCAAATGGCATAACAAGGGTTGAGTTGTGTTTTGGAATCATCGAGATATTTATCCAGGACAGTGATGGTGCAATCAACATAGCCTTCAAGACCAAGTCCAACAAGGGCTGAATATACCTGACATTTCCAGACAAAAAATTGGAGTAAGTAAGTTTGATTGGGAAATGGTTGGTGGCTGTGAGGGAGATGACTGGGGTGGTGGCAGTAGTAGCCATTATGAAGAACAGATCGAAAAAAGTTGACTCGATAGAGTCTGGATCGTGATACCATGAAAACGTATGGAAATAATAGTGTATTGGATTGATTGATTGCGATGTACATCGATGGGTATAAATACAACACACGTGTACATAAGATAAAACTCTGCTAACTAATATGCCCAAGTATTAGTAGTGTACATATACTCCACTTACGGATACACATACATAATGTGCATACATATACTTAGAAATAATAGGATAAATTATGTTTCATTAATAAGGAACAGGAGATAAAAATATATACTCCATAAATCAGAAAATTGGAAAAGTAAGAGAAAAAACCAATTAATTGGCTGTAATGCACAAAAAAAGGAACCTAAGCGGTGTTTCATTTATTCCGTGTTTGGAACTAAGACAATGGTAATATGTAGTAGTTAGCATACTTCATTTATTTCGTGTTTGGAACTTCAAAAATGGTAATATGTGGCTGATAGATAATATTCCATATCAATATAAGATCTAGAGAGGAGTCAAGATGAAGCAGATAATGAATGTATAAGATGATGAATGTCCTCTCTATCATTTACAAGACCAAGTTATATTATATAGAGGACCTCATGACCTAGAAAATGTCATGGGCCGATACTAATCTAGCGGGCTAGACCCAATACAAGAAATACATCATCTCGAATACCTGGTACATGATAGTATATATGCATTAGTGGCAGTCTTTGTTCTAAAAATCGTTCTAGGCGTCTGACTAGTCCCCGCCTAGGCGCTAGGCGGTGGCCGGTCGCCCCGATTTTTGTGTAGACGCTCCGACTAATTTGTTTGCCGTCTAGGTGAATTAGTCGACCGCCTATGGGGCCTAGCTGCCCGCCTAGAGCGCCTAAGCCTAGGCTGACTAGATTCGCCAAACATTACTTTACTTTTTAATTTTAATTTTCTAAGCGGTATACGTACCTTATATTAGCCATGGATATAAAGAAATGAAGTTGTAAATAAAGATAAAACTATATATGTTTCAATATATGCCTAAATTTCATCATTATTTATATTTATAACATAATGAAGTTAAGCGATTAGTTATCATATACCACGTATGATTAAATGTGATAATTCTATCATTCATGTTTGTTAATGTATATATATGTGTGTGTGTGTGTATTTTATACACACAAAAATACAATATTACTTATCATATTTATGCAAATATATAGATAAAAATGTAATTTATTTGTCTCCGACTAGTCCCCGACTAGGCGCCCCGCCTAGCCGCCTAGGCGCTAGGCGCTGGAATGGCACCCGACTAGCGCCTAACGCCTTTTAGAACATTGGTGGCAGTTAGCATATTGTTTTAGTTTTTGTAGCTAACTTTTTTGTTTCTATATATTTTGTTTCATGGATTTTATTCTCTCATGGAAAAATCAAGAAAGAGAATCTCCTCCTTCTCTCTATAATTCCAGCATTTTGACTTCCTAAGATGGAATTCCAGCAACAACATCGCCGGATTCCTTATCCGGTCAAATATGAACACACGTTCTACCCACAAAGCACCTCCCTGGAATCTATCCTCACTGTCAGAATCCCAACAGGAGCAGGACCAGTTACAAGGGACACAACAACTACAACTACCAGTTAGCTTCTCAACGGAGCCAGGAAGACATCCCACCGTATTCCACCAGCTTGCAGGAACTGACCTTTTCTACCGGGAGCTAAGAAGATTTGGGCCTATCTCGGTGATGGATAGTCTACCCGGGGGGTATCTTATCCGAGGGGTTATTGCGGGAATAACTTAGAGAGAAGTCAGAGCAAGTAGGAGGAGAGAGAGTCGATTTTATTAAATGAACTCGAGATGTGGAGTTGAAATGTAGGTTGTGTCGATTACAAGGAGAAATGGGCTGCTATTTATAGCAGCAATAAATGCGATGAGAGGACACGTGTCAGTAATCCAACGGCCGAAGGGTCACATCAGCCTAATGGCACCGGCAGTGGTACGTCAACCGCATTGAATGCGGTTGGCGGATGCGACGTGGCATTAAATGCGGTGGTTGGCTGTCTCTAAAAGGAATCTTCGATGATTGAGCTTGTTCAGCCGAAGGCTCCTCGTGTAGCCGAAGGCTCCTCGTGTAGCCGAGGACTCCCTGTGTAATCGAGGGCTCCCTGTGTAGCCGAGGGCTCATTGTGTAGCCGAGGGCTTCTTGTGTAGCCGGGGGCTCCTCGTGTAGCCGAAGGCTTGGTTCAGCCGAAGGCTTCCCCTGGTGCTGAGGGCATGAGAATTCCGAAGGCTCATGTCTCCGCCCGTTTTCTCCCAGCAGCTTCTTATGCCAGAGAAGGCTATCCTGTGAGTTTTGAAGCCTTCGGCCAAGGAGGCCGAAGGCACCCCAGTGTGTATTCTGGGCCACTTTGAGGCTTGGGCCGTTGTATTTGGGCCTGAGTTGTTTCCTGAGCTCAATGGACTTGTGTAGGAGAAATAGGAGTCTATGGGCCGGGGGTTCCTGGGCCATATACTCCATCAGGAGTCCCTCACTCCTTTTGCCGAAAGGTACTTGAGGGAAAAGGAGTAGATGTGTTGCTTCTTCTGGAGGCTTCATCATTTTGCTGGGTGTCTTTGCTGGAGAACTTGTCTTCTGCTGATTGCCGAAGGCTTCCCCCAGTCCCTCACATGTCGAGGGTTTTCTGAGGGAAGTATAACACCTGTATGACTGCAGAAGGCTTTCCTCAGTCCCTCACATGTCGAGGGTTTTCTGGGGAAAGCATAGGTGTATTGCCTGCATGTGTTGTGATGAGGGCTGCTTCGTTTCCGCAAGTGACTTGTGGAAAATTTCTGACATTTTGCTTTGCCGAAGGGTGTAATGGTGTACGCACCCGAGGGCTACATGTGTTATCTGTAGATTTCTTGCATGTGGGAATTTTTTTTTTTTTTTGTCATGTGTGATTCCCGAGGGGTGTATCCCAGTTCCCCACTCCTTTAGGCCGAAGGCAAGTCGGGCTGAAGGAGTTATGATAAGTTGATGCAAACCCGAGGGGTGACAACATTGACGAGCCAGGTGCCTATGTTGGAATTCATTGGCTGAAGGCTGTAGTGAATGATAGCCGGAGGCTATAATTCGAGGGCACTCCAGTGCTTGCGAAATATAGCCGTTGCAATATAGCCGTTGGAAGAGTAGTTGACGTGGCGTGTTCTCGTTGGTTGAAGGCGGGCGGTAGCCATCCATTGGCTGAACCGGCGGCCCGTAATGATGGCCTTTTTAAATCGAGGCCCAGTTCTCGAGGCCGAAAGTCTATATATACCCCAAGCCAAACTCATCCCCTTGCGCGTTTTAGAATTTGAGGCGAAGCTCTGTCAAATTTTCTAGAGAGAGAAAGTCCCCTTTTCGATCAAACCCCAGAATTTTCCTCGATCCAAGGTCAGTTCATCCTTTGTTCTTGTTCCTTAGCGTATTTCTTGCTTCCATTCCTTTAGATCTAGTGTTTAGAGCTTCTAGGAGCCTTCGGTTAGAGTGCTTGAGTAGTATTTTTCCTTAATCCTCTCGAAACTTCCCCGGGTGATATGTCTTCGCAAAGCGACTCACAAGATATCTCGAGGGAGCCGTCGGCGCTGCAAGAAAGTTTATCGGATGCGGAGTCCTCTAGTGAGTAGTCCTCGGCGAACAATGACTCAGCTGTCGCCGAAGAGGTCCAAGATAACCTTCGCACCGAGCTGGAGGCGGAGGAGTTCGAGCAGGTGATCGAGGACGAGGAAATGGCCCTCGCGCTGCAGGTAGAGGAAGAAGAGGAGGAGAAGGAGAGGCAAGAAGTCACTGTCGCCGTCCTCCCCCTTCGCGGTTCTGGTGAGGCGAGCACCTCCCGGCCATTAGATCCGGAGCCCCTCAATGTTGCAGTAGGGAAGAAGAGGAAGAAGACGAAGGCTCCCAAGAAAGGCAAGCAAACCGCCGTGGACTGCGGGAAACCCGTAGGTATACCCGAGGGGCACTCATGGCTGAACACTGCGGCCCTCGCGCTGAAGTCGAGGGCTGACCGGGCCGAATGCTACGTTACCCAGCTGCACGTGGGGCCCTCGGCTACCGTGATTGAACCGGGACCCAATGATCTCCTGTTACAAGCTCCGGAGGGTTGTTTTGCGGTCCATGTGCTGTCGGTTGCCATGGGCCTCCGGTTTCCGCTGCATCCCTTTCTCCTCGAGTACCTGAGGTATGTGGGTTTAGCCCCCTGCCAGCTAACCCCAAACAGCCATTCCTATATAACTGGCTTCCTGCAGCTGTGCCGATCCCGAGGGGTAACCGCGACCCTCGATCTTTTCTTTCAAAGTTTCAACTTGTGTCGGGGGGGGGGGGGGGCACACCAATTCCGAGGGATTCGCCAACCTGCAGCAGCTTGCCCCCTTCAGGCTTTTAGATGACGTTCCTTCGTCCCACAAAGGATGGAAGGATCGCTTCTGCTACGTCAAGATGGCAGAAAATCCATTTCCGGGGGAACTACGCAACCACTTCAGGCGGCACCCGAAGGTGGGAAACGCCGCACTCCAGAAGGAGGGGAAGAAGATTGCGGCTTTGCTGCCGGGGGCCACAAAGCATGTGGCGGTCAAGGACTCTACTCTCCCCGAAGACTTGCTGGCCCTAGGCTTCCGGCGGTACCGCTTTCTGGGCGAAAAGGACGACCAATACCCAGTCCTCGAGAGAGCCTTCGGTGGCAGTGGAGGTAGTTACCGGAGGGTCCGCTTTATTGTACTTAGGATATTTGCATGCTCTTATTTCTCTTCTTTTGTTGTAATTGACCCCTCCGGTTTGACTTCTTTGCAGGTATCAGCATGGATGTCTCCAACTTTGCCGCATTGAAGAAGAAGCTGGCCAAGGAGCCGAAGAAGAAGAAAGAGACGGGGGTTCAGAAACCCGTCGATGAATTCTTCGAGAGAGAGGGGGCCACTCGGGTCCCGGAGGGTGAGGGACCCTCAAAAGCTGTTGGTGCTGGTGCCGGCGCCGGGGGAGCCCAGGCGGAGCCCAAGAGAAAAAATGCCGGGAAGGGCGTGATGCCTCCGGAGAAGAAGAAAAAGAAGGGGGGCCCTGAGAAGAAGGACGCCCCCCTCGTCATTGTCGAAGAGCACTCCTCCTCCTCTCCCTCAGCAAATGCTCTTCCTCCCCCCGGGGACCAAGGCAACAACCTGGCCTGGCCCCGGGATGATGTGCAGTTCTCCATCACCAAGGGAACTGCCATCATGCATGGCACCCTCAACCCGAGGGAGTTCCTAAAGGGTGCCACGCCCCCGACTGACAAGTCGGTGCTCTCGAGGGCGAAGGATGACGCCCTCAGTGCCAAGGTGCTCCAAGCCTCCGTCACTGTAAGTTTCTCTCTTAACTTTTGTTTAGTTGATGGGCCTGGTGTATTTTTACTTTACCAAGCTGATCATTGCTGTATGACGGTTTTGATTTGCAGGCTGCCCTCGGGCTTGGGGAACTGCTCCAGAGGATGGAGCAATACCAGGTGCAGAAGTTGCAGGCTGATGAAGCCCTGGCGGAGCCCCGGCGGCAACTCCAAGAAGCTCAAGAGACCCTCCGGCTGGAGAAGATGGCATTCAACGGCATCCTCGAAAATAATAAAGTGATCGCCAGAGCCGAGGGGAAGGCCGACGCAGAGAGGGCCGCTGTCGAAGCCGCCAAGGTCGCCGCCGAGGAGGCCGAGGCAGCCAAGAAGGAGGCTGTCGCCGAGGCCGAGAAGAACGCCATCGCCGCCTTTGCCGCTGAGGGGTGGAGGGCCGAAGACCGGAAAGGCTGGGTGGCCTCGGTCATAGAGCAGGGGGTGGATGCCTGGGTGAAAGGTCCTGGTGCGGAATGGCTTGCCCGAAAGGGTAAAGATTATTATGACGGCGGTGAATTCTTCACCCAGAAGATGATCTACCGGAGGCTGGCCCGGCATCTAAAAATCGATCCGAAGGAGTTTGATCCGGCAGCTTACGGCCTCCCCCCCTTGCAGCCAGATGTCCGGGTTCCTCTGCCCGAAGGCGAAGAGAGGCCGGATCTTGAGGACTCCGAGCTTATGGGCGAGGGCGACAATGAAGAAACCGAAGATGATGCGGCCTCAAAGCCGAAGGAAGATGTCGTCAAGGATGCATGAACTTAGAATTTCCTCGAGTATAAACTCCTGTAATAGTTCATAGGTTTTCGGCTTCGGCCATGCCTTATAAACAAACATCTTTTGCACTTTAAAATGTTCTTGTTGATGGATGATTGTGCCTTCGTGCTTTTGTGAATGAATGTTTCCTTCGTTTTGAACTTGAATGCATGCCCCTGTTTCTCTTCGTGTTTGTGTATGAATGAATGTATGTTCTCCTTTCCCTTGCCTGGTTTCCCGAAGGCCAAAAGTTTGTGGACTTAGAAAATTTTCTAAGTGAGACCAGACCAGGACCCTTCGGTGATGAGCCATAGGGATTGCTTCCGGGTTGTAGCAATAGGACCGAGGGCTAAGGTGAATTAGATTTAGGAAATTTCCCAAGTGAAGTTGCCTCTAATGCCTCCGGGAAGCTTGGAATCCTTTGTTTAGTAGTGTAGCTTTTGGCTATTGCCAAGTAGTTTGGGAGGCCATCGGCCATGAGTCTGTAGGTGAAGAATTGCCCTACCGAAGGGTCCACATTTGTGGACTTAGTCATTTTTTCACAAACTTTCAACAGGTGTTGTAGCGACCCCTTGAATGTGAGAAATGCTTGAGCCCCCGGTGTCTACAGTTGCCGAGGGGTTCAAGATTATGAACTTGGTGAAATTTTGAGACAGCCTCCCATAGATCTCGTGCGTAGCCCTCGGTTGATGGCTATTGGCAAAGTTGCCGTAAGTGTTATTGACCCTTCGGTTGTAGGTGTTTGATGAGGCCTTCGCCATTCTAAGTCCCCGAGGCAATTGTGGTGAACCCTCCAGCTCATGGTTTGTGTAGGTTTGATTTGCCCCCGGGGGAATTCTTGCACTTCAGGGCCCAATGTAGTGAATCCTTCGGCTATGTAGCCAGATGATTTGTTGTCGAGATATTTTCTTGCGCCTTCGTAGGAGCCTTCGGGAATAAGTATCCGCAGTGTTGAGCCTCCGGGGAGAATAGTATCCGGGGAGTTCCTTCCCCCCTACACATCTTTTTTTTTTTTTAGATGGTGTAGGAGAGGCATCTAGAAACTTGGTTTCTAGGAAAGGCTTGGCCTATATGGGAGGCAACGGAATAAACCGTTGGCTCCCCCTTCGGGAATGACCTTCCGATATCCCGAAGGGTTTGAGGGTCGTTTCCTCGGCCCGAGACATCGTCTGTTGCCTGCTTCCCCTTGGGAGATAGCACGGAAAGCGCCTCGGTTTTGAAAGTCGTCCCCTCAGCCCGAGACATGGTCTGTTGCCTGCTTCCCCTTGGGGGATAGCGCGGGGAGCGTTTCGTTTGTGGAAGTCGAATCCTGGGCCCGGGACATGGTCCGTTGCCTGCCTCCCCTTGGGGGATGGCGCGGAAAGCGTTCCTGGGAAGGGTTTTATTTGTGTGTGGAACACAAATAGCCGGGGGCACTTGGTACCAGCCGGGACCGAGGGGCGTTACACCCCCCGGTTTTTTTTTTTTTTTTTTTATTTTATTTTTTTTTTTTTTATTTTTTTATTTTTTTTTTTGGAGGATATGTAAAAGTTTGAGAAAACACTTGGTGTTTTCAAAGAGTGATGGGGGTGACCCATACACGTGGTACTTGGTACCTAGATTGTTGTTCCCCTCATGAGAGGGAGAGGCCTTGGGCCAATTTTGGTGAAGCGATGAGGGCTTGGCCACTCATTTGTAGGAGAGAAGGCTTGGCCGCTTGTACAATATGTAGGCGATGAAGGCTTGGCCTTTTGATTATTCTTCAAAAACAGATGGGGCCTTGGGCCATTGATATTTACACTTGCTGAGGATGAGGGCTTGGCCGCTCATGCCTTATTGATAGAATTTGACAAGGTGGTGTACATTCCAATGTCTAGGAATCTCTGTCCCATTAGGACGTTTTAACTTGTATGTCCCCGGTTTGATGATGGCTGAGATGATGTAGGGGCCTTCAAATTTGGGTGCCATCTTGCCGCCTTCGGTGGGCAGACTGGCCTCCCTTCGTCGGAGGACGTAGTCGCCCACCTGGAATTCCCGGGAACGGACTTTGGCGTCGATGTATCCTTTGACTTGTCTCCTATAGTTTTCGGCCCTGAGAAAAGCCTGCTCTCGGCGTTCTGAGATGAGATGAAGGTCGAGGGCCATGTTGGCGTCGTTTGCCTCGGGCTCATATTGCTCAACCCTTCGGGTGGGAAGAGTCACTTCTGTTGGAGCCTTAGCCTCGAAGCCATAGCATAGGGAGAAGGGTGTTTCGCCTGTTGCGCGCCGAGGGGTGGTGCGGTAGGCCCATAAGATGTTGTGGAGCTCTTCTACCCAGCCTCCCCCTTCGGCTTCCAGCTTCTTCTTCAACCCTTCGAGGAGGGTGCGGTTGGCATTTTCTACTTGTCTGTTGCCCTGAGGGTAGGCGACGGAAGAGAATGTGTGCTTGATGCCCCAAGCCTCAAGGAGGGCACAGAAGGGGGCTGCCTCGAACTGAGTCCCGTTGTCGGAGATAATTTGTTGGGGGACGCCAAACCTTGTGAGAATATTTTTGAGAACAAAGTGGCGGCACCGGGCCTCAGTGATGCTGGCGAGAGGTTCGGCCTCTACCCATTTGGTGAAGTAGTCAATGGCCACAATGATATACCGGTTGTTGGAGGTACCCCTCGGCAGAGGGCCTACTAAGTCGATCCCCCATCTGGAGAAGGGTATAGCGGTGCTGATGGGGGCATAGTTGACCGCTGGTCTGCCGGGGGCCTTCTGAAAGTGTTGGCAAGCGGTGCACCTTCGGGCTAGGTCAGCACAATCTCTAGCCATCGTGGGCCAGAAGTAGCCCTGAACTATGAGCCTTCGGGACATGGAGAAGGGTCCCTGGTGCGCTGAGCAAGTGCCACTGTGCACTTCCTCCATGGCGACTTCGGCCTCATCCTGATGAAGGCACCGAAGGAGGGTGCCGTTGTAGGATCTCTTGTAAAGCCTCCCGTTTTCGATGGCGTAGCTGGGAGCCCTCAGCTTTGCTAACTTGGCGCGGGCTTCGTTTTGGGGCAATTGCCCTGTGGTGATGAGGGTGATGATGTCGGAGATCCAATCCTCCGGCCTTAGGTTAATATTCATAATGGGGCTTGCGTGGATACTTGAGAGTCTGAGCTCCTCGATTCTTGCAATTTTTGAGAGGTGCTCGGGGGATTCATCCGAGAGCTTGGACAGAATGTCGGCCTCAGAGTTTTGAGCCCTCGGTATTTGGGTGAGGGAGTGTGCCTCAAATACCTTGAGCAACTCCTTGGCGGCCTCTTTGTATTGTTTCATCCTCCCTTCCTTGGCTTCGTACTCCCCGGAAATTTGACCCACGACGAGTTTGGAGTCACATTTGACGTGGATCATTTTAGCCTTCAGATTTGCCGCCAGCCGAAGGCCACAGAGGAGGGCTTCGTACTCGGCCTCGTTGTTGGAGACTTTGAAGGAGAAGCGGATGGCGTAATAGGCGCGGAAGCCCTCGGGTGTGATGAGAACTACTCCCCCTCCGCATGCTTTGGTAGCCGAGGAGCCGTCGGTATAGAGGGTCCACCACTCATCAAGGGGTGCCGAAGGCTCCTCATCCACCGCTGATCTCGCGGTGCATTCCGTTACGAAGTCTGCCAGGGCTTGGCCCTTGATGGCAGGCCTCGGGCGAATATCTATGTTGTATTGGCTGAGGAAGATGGCCCATTTCACCATCCGAGAGGAGTTAGTGGGACTCCTCATGAGGGCGCCGAGGGGTTGATGAGTGAGCACCTGGACTGGATGAGCTTGAAAGTAGTGGCCAAGCTTCTTGACGGTCCAAACGATGGCTAGCACCGTCTTCTCGACGGGAGAATACCTGAGTTCGGCCTCCCGGAGGGTTTTGCTGACGTAGAAGATGGCATGTTGGATGCCGTCTTCCTCTCGGATCAGCACTGAGCTGATAGCCGCGGGGCTAACACCGAGATATAAGTATAAAGTTTCCCCCACCTTAGGTTTGGAGAGCACTGGGGGAGAAGAGAGGTACTTCTTGAGTTCATCGAAGGCCTCTTGACATTCAGATGTCCATTGAAAACCCGCCGTCTTCCTCATGATTTGGAAGAAGGGGAGAGCCCTCTCGGCTGACTTTGAGAGGAAACGGTTGAGGGCTGCCAGGCGACCCGTCAACCGTTGGACTTCTTTGACGTTGCGTGGAGGCTCCATGTCGATGATGGCCTGAATCTTTTCGGGGTTGGCCTCAATACCCCTTCGGCTTACCATGTAGCCCAAGAACTTTCCTCCCTGTACGCCGAAGGTGCACTTCTTTGGATTTAGCCGGAGGTTGAATTTTTGCATGATGGCGAAGATTTCCCGGAGGTCGTCGGCGTGAGTGCCTGCCTTCTTGCTTTTGACGATCATGTCGTCAACGTAAGCCTCCATGGTGCGTCCTAGGACAGCTTGAAAAACCCTAGCCACCATGCGTGTGTAGGTGGCACCTGAATTTTTGAGGCCGAAGGCCATCACAAGATATCAGAAGATGCCTTCGGGTGTCATGAAGGCAGTTTTTTCAGCGTCCTCCTCATGCATGTAGATTTGATGGTATCCGCGGAATGCGTCGGGGAATGACATAATTTCGCATCCGGCGGTCTCATCCACCAATTGGTCAATGTTCGGCAGCGGGAAGGGGTCCATGGGGCATGCCTTATTCAGATCCGTGTAGTCCACGCACATACGGAAGGTAGGAGGCTTCTGTGCGAGGACTACGTTTGCCAACCAAGAAGGGTATTTCACCTCCTTGATGTGTTTGATGGAGAGGAGCATGGATACCTCCTTCTTCACGAACTCCCTTCTCTCGGCCGAGAGGGGTCTTCTTCGTTGTTGTACTGGTTTGGCCGAAGGGTCCACCGCAAGGCGGTGGGTGATAACCCTTCGATCAATTCCTGGCATGTCCTCCGGCCCCCATGCAAAAACAATGGAGTAGGCGCGGAGAGCTTTGGTGATGCCAGCCTTCAGGTCTTCGGGGAGCTTGGCTCCGATCTTCAGGACTCTCTCCGGCTTGGCCGGATCGAGTATCAGGTCTTCGGTCTCCTCGGCAGGCTCAGCCCTCGGCCTACTTTCTTCCTCCTCCAAGGCCTTGGTGGTGATGGTGTCTATACGTAACTCTGTTTTACTAACCTTCTTGGTGAGCTGAAGGTAGCAGGTCCTGGATAGTTTCTGGTTCCCCCTCGAATAGCCGATGCCGGTGGGTGTGGGGAACTTGAGGCAGAGATGCCTCATAGAGATGACGGCCTCCAAATCCTCGAGGGCGGGTCGGCCGAGGATGATGTTGTGTGCGCAGTCGAGGTTGACGACGACGAATTCCACTTCGAGCTTGGCTCTATGGGATCCGTCGCCGAATTCAACCATGAGAGTGATGACGCCCTCAGCGTCAATGCTGTCCCCCGTAAATCCGGAGAGGGGGGTGTTGATGTGCCGAAGGGACCCCCTATCGAGCCCCAACTCTTGGAAAGTGCTGAGATATATGACGTTGACAGAACTCCCCGTGTCGACGTAAGTCCGGTGGATGATGGCATCATTGATCTCAGTGCGGATGACGAGGGCATCCCTATGCGGCAGGGAACCCGAGGGGAGGTCCGCATCTGTGAAGAAGATGGGTTCCCCCCTCGGTCTCTTAGTTGGGGGCGCGTGATTGACTTCCCCAACGTAAAGGGATTGAGCCCACTTCTTTCGCTGGCTGGCGGAGTCTCCACCGGTGTTGCCGCCATTGATCATGTGAATGTGGCGCTTGTACTGTTGATGGGAGCCCTCTCCCTCGTCGTCGAGGCCACCAATTTCACGTTTCTTCCCCTGTGGGTTCCCCAAGGGGATGGTGTTAGGGTTTACCCATTTGTTGGCCTTCGGAGGAGGCCCTTGATGATGAGGGGGGCCCTGGGGAGGAGGGCCCCTGATAAATTGGGACAAGTGGCCCGCCTGTATCAGCCTTTCAATGGCGTTTTTTAGCTGGTGGCAGTCGTCGGTCTTGTGTCCATGGTGGCGGTGGAAGCGGCAATATGGCTCATCAGGGCCGATGGCATAGATCTCGAGGGGTGTACGGGAGTCTCGCTCAATGAGCCCCTGTTGGTCCCGTTTAATATGGTAATCAGTCTAGAGGGGGGGGGGGGTGAATAGACTGATTGGTTTTTCAACTTTTTCTCAAAGTCAAAACTGACTTATCAGAGAAGGTCTGATTCTGATGACAGAGAAAGGCTGGTTCTGATAGCAGAACTGGCCTTGGCAGCGGATTCTGATCTGTCCGGGTAGCCTCAAAAATACTAAGGCAAATGCCTTTCTGATAACTCTGAAAACAGGATCTGCTGAACACAGATTCCAAGTCTTAGAGTTAGTCAGTTAATATCCTAAGTGCAGAAATATAAATTGCAGTAAAGTAAATGACACCGGATATTTTTATAGTGGTTCAAGGAACAACTCGTTCCTCTAGTCCACTGTTCCACTAGCTTTGAAGTAGATCGGTTACAAAGCTAAATCCTAGCACTTAAGAAGCACTCCTCGTCTTCTTCAAGCCTAGATGCCACCCAGGATGCAGTTCCACGTCCTGATGGCTGGTCCTTTCACTCAGCTTCCCGGAAGTATCACCACTTCACTACTGCAGTTACTTGGACGCCCTTCTTTTCAGAAGATCCTTTGAAAAACAGAGTTTTTCCTCCAACTTGCTTCGTTACAAATGATGTTTGATGAAGTTCTTGAAGTGTTGAAGAACAGGATGAACTTTGCTTGTTTGTTGGGGATGAAAGATTTGGAGTTTGAATCTTCCCAACGTAAGCTTGTCTTGTTGAAGGTTGTAGAATTTGAATCTCAAGAGAGCTTGAATGATGGTGTGCAAAAGTTGTAGCAAAGTCGTTTTTCTGTTCTTCGGTGTGTAGCTTATATACTGAGGTTGTCTGCCCGTTGGAGGAGGAGACAACTGCATTAAATGCGCGTACAGTTGACTTGACCGCCGTTTTTGGAAGGTTTCTATTTTTAAAAAAATATCTTCCCGGATTCTTTGGTCAATCATTTGCAATCAATCCTTCAGCGTATCAGGCTCATTTAATGTGCATTAAATGCTTTCCTTTCATGCACAGTCTTCTAGCCGTTGGATGTTTTTACTCGTTGGATTCATAGCTGTTGGATGTTGCTTGAAATCTTCTAAGTGTTAGTCGGGCTCTGATCAGGCTCTTCTGATATGTTGGATTCTGATGGCTATCTGATGAGTTGAGTTCTGATGGAGTTCTGATCTCTGACTGAACTCTGATTCTGATAGGTTCGCTGATGAGTCCCTCTGATCTGTAGATCTCATTGGCTATCAGATGTCCAAGTTTATCAGCAACTCTCATGGTGCAACTCTGATGGACTTCTGGTAAGAGAACTCTGATGGAGCAGTTCTCATAGAGCAAGTCTGGTAGAGCAGTTCTGATGCACTTCTGATCTGATCCAAAACTGAGCAACTCTGATCGTCGACTACACTAATACTTACAATTGAAAATTCTAATACATAAAATCTAATTTGGGGGTACTCTGACTTTCTAATCCTATAGCATCATCAAAATCTAATTACATTTATTCCTTACAATTTCCCCCTTTTTGATGATGCCAAAACCCTTAAACTATTTCCAGAGAAGTGCCTTTCACCATAGGAATAAAAAATTAAGAATAACTTTCATTTAAAATCTTGGTGGGCACTTGGCATAGGAAAATAGTAAGAGTAAAAAACAATCAATCAGATAAATAAGATAAGAAATAACACAAGGTATCAGAGCATAAATAGTCAGAGTGCAAGGTAGAAATAATTTGAAATTGCCATGCAAAATAGAGGCAAGCTGGTTATCTTATTAAGGAAGAGTATTTAAAGCAACAATAGGATAGAGTTTAGAAATCTTCCTCTTCTAGTTGAGCTTCCTTTGCATCAATTTCCTTTAGATCAGCATTTACCTTTGCTCTGATGGAGGCCAGGTTTCTTGGATTCTGACATTCTGACCAGGCAGGTGCAAGCTGACAATCTAGATAGTTTCTGATGGCTTCAGACAGGTCCTTGCCAGGGAGCACTTTCATTCGCCACCAGTCTTCTGCTTCTTGCATTGACCCACCATGGTTAATTATTATTAGTCCATCTTTATCCAAAATGAGATTCTCTTGTTGAATAGGAGTCATATGCTTCTTCATCTCTCTGAATTGAGCAGCATCAGGTTTAGCCAAGTCACTGTTGAGCCATTGGGCCAAAGTGAAAGTGGAGGCTGTCTTCTTTCCTTTCTTGGACCGAGGAGGAGGAGGTCTTTGAATACCAGCAGCAATCTGCTTCTGCCTGGCTCTCTCAAAGTATATTGAAGGATCAGGCTTACCAGAGATAGGGGTCAGGGCTCTGGTGCTTGTGCCTTCTGCAGCTCTGATGGCTTTAACAGGTTCTCTGATATCTTCCCCCTTTTTGGCATCAACAAGATCACCAAGTAGGAGTCCAATTTTTGAGAATTCTGTAGCATTGCTTTCTTTGATTGCTTCTAGGGCACCTGGGAGTGTCTGAGTCACTGAGGCCAGCCCTTCTATCAGCTCTTTCTGTTTATCGACTGCAGATTGAATATCCTTAGTGGTAGCTTCAAGGAGAGTCAGCTTGTGATCTCTGTCCTTTCCACTGTTGATCAGCTTAAGTCCAAACTCTTTGTTTGTCTTGCAGATTTCCTCCACATCTGTCAGATGCTCTGCATTCTTGTCATGTGACCATTGTAGGGTATCAACAGCATCAGAGAGTTCTTGGATGGCTTTGTCCTGGGCTGTCAGGGTCTGAGATTGTGAGAACAGGACAGTATGTAGGCTAGCTACCTCTGTGGCTATGTTATCAACCTTGTCACTAGATGTCTTCATGTAGCTCAAGAAGGTAGTTGCCAAGGTAGAGAGAGTTGTGGATATCTTGGCAAGTTCTGACTCAATGTTGTACTGAACCAAATCCAGATGAGCATCATGCTTCTGATTCAGTACAAGCAACTTGTTGAGTCCTGCAACCATCTGATCTCCAAAGTCTTCAGCTGATTCCACAAACTCCTGAAAGGGGATGAGGACAGCTTTTGGAAGTTCTGGCTGAGGCAATTCATTGGCCTGAGGTTGAGGTTGAACGGGAGATGGAGGAGGTGTAGGGGTCTTCCTTCTGGCTGATTGAAGATCTCCAGCCAATGAGGATGGAAGGAATCCATCATTATCTTCAGTTGAGGAAAGAATCCTTACAACTGGCTCTCTTCTCTGAGTGGAGGCTGCAGAATGCTGAGGGGAAGGAGATTTGGATGAAGGCTTCTGCTGAGGAGAGGCAGATTTGGATTTCTGATGGTGGGAGCTCTGATGAGGTGAGGTTTGAGGGGTAGGGGTTCTCTGACGTTGTGATGGAGGAGGAGGTGAGGGTGAGCGACTTCTGATGGGGGTTATCTGATGGCAGGGTGATGGTTGTTTAGGTGAGGATGACTTCTTAGGAGATGGAGTTTTCTTGGGTGTGGCTATTGGTGAATCTGATGCAGGTTGGGGGTTCTCTGGTGGGGTTGATAAGGGAGTGTTAGGTTTTGGTGAGGGAGATTTAGGAGGAGAGGTATGGGGTTCTGGTGTAATATGAACAGGTGGAGAGGGAGAGTTAGGTATTACCTCAACAGAAGTCTCCTCAGTCTGAGAGTTCCTCCATTCTCTGATCAGTTGCTGCATTGCCAGTGGCACATTGTTGGCAATTGAGGATTCACCGTGAAAGTGAGGGAGGTAGGGATATTTTCTCAGAGATTCCCTCCTTTTCATCTCCACCAGCCATTCTTCAAAGACTGGAATCTCACTCTCTGATAAGGGCTTGACATGCTCTTCTGATGGTGGAGCAGTCATCTTCTCTTTTCCTTTGATGCTTTCCTTCTTCTTCTCCAAGACAGAATGTAAAAATTGAAGATCAAAGCATAGAGAAACATCATCTGTATCTGCCCATTTGAGGACTTCTTCTTCCTCAGATTCAAAGGCTGCAGCTTGGGCAAGAATTTGTTGCAGAGGTCCCATCCTCCACTTCCTCCATGTGAGTACCCTTTGAAACTGTCTGTCCAGAGCAGTAGAAGGGTTTAGCGGTTCTGGTGGAGGCATGATGACTGGCAGATCAGGTGCAGATAAAGGGTGGACCTCTGATTCAGGTTCCCCCTGAGCATCAGAGATAACCAGAGCAGCAGTCAACTCTGGTGCAGGTTCCCCCTGAGGTTCTGATTCCTTGGGAGGAGAGTTGGTCTGCTTCTTCTTCTTCTTCTGGATTCTGATGGGAGATTTGGAGCTATCAGAGTCACTCTGAATGACAGCTCTTCTTCTCCTCTTCTGTCTCATTTTCTTGACAGGGGCCTCTGTTGGTGCATCCTCCTCTGATGCATCCTCCTCTGATGCATCCTTCTCAGTAGTTGCCTTGAGCTTCTGCAGAGGTTTCTTCTTGGAGACAACTTTGGGCTGAGCAGCCAGTTGTTCTCTTTTCTCCTCTAGTCGTTGCTCTCTCTTTAGTTCAGCAGCAACAGCAATATTTAGCTTTGGAGAAGCAGTGAGAAAGATGAGTTTGGAGTGGTCAACTTTGGAGGGATTTCTGAGTACCAGTTCTTGAGCTTTGATCATTTGGGAGAGGAGAAGACCATGGCCCATCTTGGTTGAGAATAAGCCAGTCTTCTTGTCCTTCTTCTTCACTGATTCAGAGATAGATTTGAAGATTACCTTTCCCCAGTCAATGTTCATTCCTCGATGAACTGCATAAATTGCCTTGGCGTTTGCATTGTTCATCTCATCTGTGGATCCGGTCTTGCACCAAAGGCACCTGTGCAGGATGCTGACCAGCTTCTCGTAGTCCTTCTTCAATAGGAACTTCTTCATATATAGTTTTTCAATCCCTGTGACCTCAGGTCTGCAATAGATGTCGACGAAGGTCTCTACAGCAATGTCCACTGTGTCTAGATCAATCAGGGTGGGGGTGTCTGGGTCCTGAGAGTCGAGTTGAACACCAAAGAACTCGTTTAGAGCATCGGCGTCAATCTTTAAGTCCTTGCCTTGAACTTGAGAATGAATGGCTTCACCAGTAATGGTAGCATTCAAGTAGAACTCAGCAACATCCTTCGTGCTGTATTGCTCATACGGATGTGCAACAATCTTGCTCAACTGGGAATCATGCATCCCTTGGATGATTTGCTTCATCACCTTTTGATTTTCGGCTAACAGAGGCAGGGCTGACATGTCAACACGCATGCCAGTTACAATGTTGTCTACAAGTGTTTTGATTTCATCCTTGGAGAGGTCGTTGATGTTGATGAACTTCATTTCGGGTTAAGGAGAAGGTCGGAAGGTTGGAAGTTTTAGAGAGATAAAGCTCGAGGATGAAGAGTAAAAATTGCAGTAGCAATTTAGGTTTTCAGAATGGGTATATATGAATTTGGGTTAGTGGACGTTTGATATAATTTGCAGTTTCGAGGTCGCATTAAATGGATTGTGGGCGGAAAGCCGTTTTCCAAATATGGTAATAACTACCGGGGGTAAAATGGTAACTTCCGGTTTATTGAACAGTCTCGCCCAAAATTTAGAAAATTTTTCTAAGTCCACAGCCACTCTGATAGGAAATAGCAGTCCATGTATCAGATAAGGGGTACTCTGATACAGGGTCCTCTGATGGAAAAAAAAAAAGTATCAGAAGTGATGAGTTCTGATGGATCCACATCTGATGCTTCTGCAATTCTGATTCAAGCTTCTGACGGTTAAGAGTTCAGGTATCAGAGATGGAGTGTTCTGATGAATCCACATCTGATACTTCTGCAACTCTGATTCATGTATCTCGGGGAAGATCATCCATCATTCCCAGTTCTTCTCTCAACTTGTTAAACCTTGCCTCTGAGAGAGGTTTGGTTAGAATATCTGCAAGCTGATCTTCAGTTGGAACATGCTCAATTGAAATGTGCTTCTTCTCCACATGATCTCTGATGAAGTGATGTCTGATTTCAATGTGCTTGGTCCTTGAATGCAGCACAGGATTCTGAGTGATGGCAATAGCACTTGTATTGTCACACAGCAGCTTGATCTCCTTTGCTTGTACTCCATAATCCTTGAGTTGTTGCTTCATCCAGAGTAATTGAGCACAGCAACTTCCAGCAGCAATATACTCAGCTTCAGCAGTGCTAGTTGAGATTGAATTTTGCTTCTTGCTAAACCAGGAGACAAGTCTCCCACCTAACAATTGGCAGTGACCAGAAGTACTTTTTCTGTCCAATCTACAACCTGCAAAATCTGAATCAGAATAACCAATTAGTTCAAAATTACCTCCCTTGGGATACCATAGTCCTGCGTTTGGATTTCCTTTGATATATCTGATAATCTTCTTAGCAGCAACTAGATGACTCTCCTTGGGCTTTGATTGGTATCTGGCACAGATTCCTACTGCAAAAGCTATGTCTGGTCTGCTTGCAGTCAGATAGAGAAGAGATCCAATGATTCCTCTATAAGTTGTAGCATCAACATCCTTTCCTTCATCATCTGGTCCAATTCCTTGAGAGGCATTCATTGGAATTTTGACTGAAGATTTTCCATCTACTCCAAACTTCTTGATGAGATCTCTGGTGTACTTTCCTTGGTTGATAAAGATGCCTTCTGGTACTTGTTTGACTTGTAATCCAAGAAAGTAACTGAGTTCTCCCATCATGCTCATTTCAAACTTCTTCTGCATAACTTGAGAAAATTTCTTGCATAATTCTGGATTAGTGCTTCCAAATATAATGTCATCAACATAAATTTGCACTAACAGAATATGATTAGCAACAGAAATTTGAAACAAGGTTTTGTCCACCTTTCCTTTAGTAAACCCATGGTTCACTAAGAATAGGGACAATGTGTCATACCAGGCTCTAGGAGCTTGCTTAAGACCATAAAGGGCCTTCCTAAGCTTGTAGACACAAGAAGATTGAGTAGGAATGACAAAACCTGGAGGTTGTTCAACATAGACTTCCTCTTCAAGTTCTCCATTCAGAAATGCACTTTTGACATCCATCTGGTATACTTTGATGTCGTTGTAAGCAGCATAGGCTAGGAATATCCTGATTGCTTCCAGTCTGGCAACAGGTGCAAAGGTCTCATCAAAATCTATTCCTTCTTCTTGACAGTATCCTTTTGCTACAAGCCTTGCTTTATTCCTTACAATGTTGCCTTCTTCATCTGCTTTGTTCTTGAATACCCATTTGGTTCCAATGACATTCTGATGCTTTGGTCTGGGAACAAGTTTCCACACTTCATTCCTTTCAAACTGTGTCAGCTCTTCTTGCATTGCATTGATCCAATCTGAGTCTTCTAGAGCTTCTTCCACACACATTGGTTCCATCTGGGATATGCAGCAGGTGAACATGGCTTCTCTTCTAGATGCAGATCTGGTTCTAACACCACTGGTAACTTGACCTATCACTTGATTAGGAGGATGATCTCTTAACCAAGTTAGATCAGGTTCTGTCAGTTGCTGTCTAGGCAACTCTGATGGTTCATCTTCTGATACATCGTCTTCATCTTCATCTTTGTCTATCAGAACTGGATTGGCAGGAGGAGTTGAGAATATAGGATTGTTGATGGCCTCTTCTGATAGTTCTGAACCCTTATCTTCAAGATTGATCTTCTGCAAGGTCTCTGATAATTCTTCTGCAGAGGTACCATCATCAAATTTGACATGAATGGATTCTTCAACTTGTAGAGTTCTTCTGTTAAATATTCTATAGGCTTTGCTTGAGCTTGAGTAGCCTAAGAATACACCTTCATCAGCTTTTTCTTGAAATACCTTCAGATTATCCTTTCCATTGTTTAGAATGTAGCACTTGCATCCAAACACATGGAAGTAGCTGATATTTGGCTTTCTTCCTTTCCACAACTCATAGGGGGTCTTCTGATGATTCTTGTGGATCATGCTTCTATTCTGAGTGTAGCATGCAGTGTTAATAGCTTCAGCCCAGTATCTGATGGGCAGTCCTGATTCTGCAATCATAGTTCTTGCAGCTTCCTTCAGAGTTCTGTTCCTTCTTTCTGCAACACCATTTTGTTGGGGTGTTCTGGCAGCAGAAAGTTGATGGAATGTACCATTCTGATCACAGAAGTCTTTGATCACTTTGTTGACAAATTCAGTTCCTCTGTCAGATCTGATTGTTCTGACCTTCATATTCTTCTCAGTTTGGAGTTGCTTTAGCAGAGATGGCAACTTCTGAAGAGTTTCATTCTTCTTAGTTAGGAACACAGTCCAAGTGTATCTTGAGTAGTCATCAACCATAACAAGAGTATATCTTTTTCCACCAACACTGGGAGTTTCAACTGGTCCAAATAAATCCATATGGATCAGATTTAGAGGACAAGTAGAAAGATCTCCAGCTATGGGTTTGAATGAGGTCTTCACTTGTTTTCCTTTTTGACAAGCACTGCAGAGGGTCTCCTTCTTGTAGACAATGTCAGGCAGACCATCTACAATATGTTCCCTTGCCAGTTTGTTGATGGTTTTGAAGTTCAGATGGCTAAGCTTTTTGTGCCAGTCCCAGCTTAGCTTTGAATTGTCCTTAGCTATCAGGCAAGTTCCATCTTTTGCTGTTTGCCAGTCAACAACATAGATGTTCTTTCTTCTTATGGCTGTAAGAACCACTTCTTTGGTTGTCTCATGTTTGACATAGCATAAGGTCTTGGTGAATTCAACTGTGTAGCCTTTGTCACAGAATTGGCTAGCACTCAGCAAGTTGAACTTTAGACCTTTGACATATGAGACATCTTCAATGATTATCTGGTTCTTGATCAGCTTCCCTCTTCCTTTTGTTTGCCCTTCCTTGTCATTTCCACCGAAAGTGACTCTGGGTCCATTGATTTTCTGGAACTCTGATAGGCAACTCTTGTCACCTGTCATGTGTCTGGAGCATCCACTGTCAATATACCATTCTTTTTCTGAGATGGCTCCAGCACACAGTTCCTGCAAGATTAAAAGGAAGATTTAGGTACCCAAGCAATGTTGGGTCCTGGGGGGTAATGTAGTCTTGGTAGTTGGTACCATTTTGGTCTCATCAACTGAAACCTTGGTGGATGGTACCCATTGTCCACCTGGTAGTTGTAGTAAACAGATGTATGATTCACTTTGGGCAGATGCTTGTGAGGATCATGCTTTCTGTTTGCATACTTCTGCATAGCCTTCTTGGTTGGAAAGAAGTCCCAGATGCTATCAAGATCAGATGAGCGCTTAACTTTAGGCTTCTGAGGTTGACCAGACAACCTCTTCTGCCTATAGTTAATCTTCTCTTGATATCTGCCTTTCTGATAGCAGTTTCTGATACTGTTGTCATGAGATTGTCTGATGAAGTTAGGCCTTTGATTATTATTTTTCTGAAAACTTTTCCTTTGATTAGAGTTTCTGCCATATTCATTAGTTTTCAAACTTTGTTTTGGTTTGGCCTTTAGAGTTTGTTTCTCTGGTATGACCTTCTCATGAACAACTTTAGTACCAGAAGTACTAGCATGGCAACTGGGGCTCAGAGTCTGTGGCACTATGACCTTTTTAGCCTTAGCAATTTTGGTGCTAGGCCTTACAGAAGGCTCACCAGACTCTGGTTCAACATATCCAAGACCAGAGGTGAAGTTATGAGAGTCACCAATATTCTTCATGGAAGATTGCATCTTCAGAAGGCTATTATATCTACTCTCAAGTTCCTCAATGTCTCTTATTCTTTTCAGAAGAGACTTATTTTCAGCTTCCAGTCTATCTCTTTCCTCAGTTAAGAAATTAAGTTTACACTCAGTCTCTTTCCTTAGATCAGAGATTTCAACTTTCAGCCTACTGTTCTCTTCTTTAACAAAAGAATGAGTGGCTTGGATAGTTTGGAACTCTTCCCAAAATAATGACATTGGATCATCATTTAAGGCTGTGCCTACCGAAGAAGAAATAGAGTCAGAAGTAGAGCATACCTCATCATCTGATTGTGCCATGAGGCAAAGGTCTTCAGTTTCTGCATCTAAGCAGCAGAATGCTTCATCAGAGTCGGAGTCTGAGCTGGACTCTGATTCAGAGAGTGGATCTCTCTCAGCTTGTTCTGAAACAAATGCTCTTCTTCTTCTGTGTTGATCTTCTGTTTTCTTTTCTTCTTCATGTCCTTGCTTCTTGGACACTCTTGGATAGGGGCAGTTTGCTTTGAAGTGCCCAGGCTGTCTGCAGTTGTAGCAGAGGTACTCTCCATTGCTTTCAGAGGACTTGGTCTTCTGATGTGGTCTTCTGATGGAAGATGGACTCCTTCCATCTTTCTTCATAAACTTCTTAAACTTTCTGGCAAAAGCAGCCATATACTCATCAGATAACAGAGTAGAAGGGTCAAAGTCACTTACCTTTGAGGTGCTAGCAGTGAGAGCAGTGGTGGTCCTCTCATCAGGAACTTCTTCCTTCTCTTCATGCATCTCAAACTCATAAGCCTTGAGATCAGAGATGAGTTTCTCAGTGGCATAAGTCTTGATGTTCTTGCTTTCCTGGACTGCAATCACTTTCATCTTCCAAGCTGAAGGCAGTCCCCTGAGGATCTTCATGTTGACCTCTTTGATGGTGAGCTCCTTCCCAAGCTCAGAAATCTCACTGATGAGAATCAGCAATCTCTCATGCATCTTAGCAATGCATTCTTCTGGTAGGAGTTTGAAGTCATCAAACTTCTTCATTGCAATGGTCAGCTTGTTGTCTCTTTCTTGTTCATCTCCTGCTCCAATCTCATCCAGCTTATCCCAGATTTCTTTGGCAGTTCTGCACTTCTTGATCCTGTTGAAGTATCTTTCATCAATAGCCTTGTAAAGAATGTCCTTGGCTATATTATCTAGGTTGTACTGCCTTTTCTCTTCCTTGGTCCATTCTGACCGGGCTTTCTCAATCATCTGGGGTTGGGAGTTGTCAATAGAGTGAGCAGGATTGATCTTCATGAACTGGATGAAGGGGCCATTTTCCAAGACTTCCCACATTTCATCATGAAGGGCACATAGATGTGCCTTCATTCTGATCTTCCAATCATCATATTTCTGATCTGTGAACATAAGATGCTTGGCAAGAGAGTTATCCATAATAACAATTAAATAGAGGCTAAGAACAAGTGGATCTTTGTTCAGAGAGTAACCTGAAAGATTACAAGAACAAGGAGGCTCTGATACCACTTGTTGGTCCCGTTTAATATGGTAATCAGTCTAGAGGGGGGGGGGGGGGTGAATAGACTGATTGGTTTTTCAACTTTTTCTCAAAGTCAAAACTGACTTATCAGAGAAGGTCTGATTCTGATGACAGAGAAAGGCTGGTTCTGATAGCAGAACTGGCCTTGGCAGCGGATTCTGATCTGTCCGGGTAGCCTCAAAAATACTAAGGCAAATGCCTTTCTGATAACTCTGAAAACAGGATCTGCTGAACACAGATTCCAAGTCTTAGAGTTAGTCAGTTAATATCCTAAGTGCAGAAATATAAATTGCAGTAAAGTAAATGACACCGGATATTTTTATAGTGGTTCAAGGAACAACTCGTTCCTCTAGTCCACTGTTCCACTAGCTTTGAAGTAGATCGGTTACAAAGCTAAATCCTAGCACTTAAGAAGCACTCCTCGTCTTCTTCAAGCCTAGATGCCACCCAGGATGCAGTTCCACGTCCTGATGGCTGGTCCTTTCACTCAGCTTCCCGGAAGTATCACCACTTCACTACTGCAGTTACTTGGACGCCCTTCTTTTCAGAAGATCCTTTGAAAAACAGAGTTTTTCCTCCAACTTGCTTCGTTACAAATGATGTTTGATGAAGTTCTTGAAGTGTTGAAGAACAGGATGAACTTTGCTTGTTTGTTGGGGATGAAAGATTTGGAGTTTGAATCTTCCCAACGTAAGCTTGTCTTGTTGAAGGTTGTAGAATTTGAATCTCAAGAGAGCTTGAATGATGGTGTGCAAAAGTTGTAGCAAAGTCGTTTTTCTGTTCTTCGGTGTGTAGCTTATATACTGAGGTTGTCTGCCCGTTGGAGGAGGAGACAACTGCATTAAATGCGCGTACAGTTGACTTGACCGCCGTTTTTGGAAGGTTTCTATTTTTAAAAAAATATCTTCCCGGATTCTTTGGTCAATCATTTGCAATCAATCCTTCAGCGTATCAGGCTCATTTAATGTGCATTAAATGCTTTCCTTTCATGCACAGTCTTCTAGCCGTTGGATGTTTTTACTCGTTGGATTCATAGCTGTTGGATGTTGCTTGAAATCTTCTAAGTGTTAGTCGGGCTCTGATCAGGCTCTTCTGATATGTTGGATTCTGATGGCTATCTGATGAGTTGAGTTCTGATGGAGTTCTGATCTCTGACTGAACTCTGATTCTGATAGGTTCGCTGATGAGTCCCTCTGATCTGTAGATCTCATTGGCTATCAGATGTCCAAGTTTATCAGCAACTCTCATGGTGCAACTCTGATGGACTTCTGGTAAGAGAACTCTGATGGAGCAGTTCTCATAGAGCAAGTCTGGTAGAGCAGTTCTGATGCACTTCTGATCTGATCCAAAACTGAGCAACTCTGATCGTCGACTACACTAATACTTACAATTGAAAATTCTAATACATAAAATCTAATTTGGGGGTACTCTGACTTTCTAATCCTATAGCATCATCAAAATCTAATTACATTTATTCCTTACAGCCCCCGTTCTTCCGCATGATCAAGAATGACGCTGACGGGATGCGTCAAGGGAGTACGTGGGTGCTCAAGGAGGACGGGTTGCGCCCATGCCTTCGGATTGTTTTTGTAACCGCCCCCGGTTCTGGCTTGGCCGCCCCGGGGGCGATCATTGTATTGAGCCTCGCGGTTGGCCGGAGGAGGAGGTCCTCCGGGCCGATTCCTGCCCTCATTCTTCTGAGAAGGATCCGTGTTGCGGCGGTCCTTCTCGATCTCCTCTGCTTCAGCATATCGGTCCCCCCGCTGAAGGGCCTTTGTATAATCGCGGGGGGGATCAGTGATAAGGCTCCGGGAGAAGTTGCCGTTGCGGAGGACGGTGTGGAAGAGGGCCATTAGTGTCCTGTCATCAGCGCCTTCGACTTCGAGGGAGGCCTGCCTCCAGCGTTCTAGGAAACTCCGAAGGGCTTCCTCCTTCTGTTGTCTCACGTTTAGGAGGTGGGAGAAGTGTTTCTTTGAACGGTGCCTCCCTGCAAATTGTGTAAGGAAGCGGTGGGCAAGTTCTTGCCAAGAATCAATGCTGCCTTCGGGCAACCGGTTGAACCACTCATACGCGGGTCCCTCCAAGGTGGAAAGGAACCAACGGCATAAGTACTCATCCGATGCCCCCATCATCATCATGCTGTTTTGGTAACGGCTATAGTGCTCTTGGGGATCCGTCTTCCCCTCATACGGCTTGATGGGTTGTCCCCGGTATTTGTTGGGGATTTTGGCCGCCAACACCCTTGGGGTGAAGGGTGTTCTAGTGCGGAGTTGAATGAGGGGCTCGCCTGAGCCCTCGACAAGTTTACGTTTCATTTCCTCCACCTGCGCCCGGAGGTCAGCGTACTCCGGATCTGGCCTAGCTGTGGAAGCCGTCGGCGGTGCCTGACGATTCTCCTCAAGTTGGCGGAGGAGGGCCTCGATAATTTCGTCCTTGGGATCCTTCGGGGCAACCCCTTGGGAGTTGGCCCGGAAGGATTGCGCCTGATTGATTTGGTGTCTGGCGTCATCGGCATGGAGGAGGGCTTTGCCCTTGCTCCGGGGCGGAGGTATGCCCTCGGCTCCCGAAGCGGAAGCTCCACTCTCCTGAGGCCTGCTGAATTCCTGTTTGCCGAGGCGGTCTTGGACCCCTCGGCGTATGGGAGCTCCCCCAAGCCTCTCAAGTGCAGAGGTCCGGGGTTTCTCCTTCATCAAGGGACGTTTATCCCTGGATTGGGCCTCTTGGGAGGCAGTGTCCTGTGCCATGACCCCTTCGGCGTTTCCAATCCCCGGGGGAGGATTGGTGAACAGAGGAGGGAGCGGTGGTAATTGAATAACATTCCCTCCAGCGTAGGGCTGGAGGGGTGCCTGAGAGGCGAGGGCTCCGGAATTGAGAGCCATGTTTTGAACAAAGGCCGCAAAGGCAGCCTGAAGATCGATGGCCGAGGCCGGAGGAGGAACTTGGTTCTCACTCCGATCCCTCCTTCGATTATCAAGGCCAATGCGGGCATCGGGGGTGTTCTTCTGCAGCTGCTGACGTAGGTCAGCGGTGGCTTGCTCTAATTCGAGGATGACACCACCCTCGGGTACTAAGAGCCTGTTGGAGGCCTCAGCCCCGTTAGTTTCGCCGGGGGCTACGTGGTTCTCCTCAAGGGTTTTGGACTGGGCACGGGTGGTTCTTCCCATGTTTGGTGAGTGTCTTGTGTTTGGTAGAGGGGGAGGGTTTCTTACTTGATAGTTCAGACCTCTCAACGAGAGCACCAAATGATGGATAGTCTACCCGGGGGGTATCTTATCCGAGGGGTTATTGCGGGAATAACTTAGAGAGAAGTCAGAGCAAGTAGGAGGAGAGAGAGTCGATTTTATTAAATGAACTCGAGATGTGGAGTTGAAATGTAGGTTGTGTCGATTACAAGGAGAAATGGGCTGCTATTTATAGCAGCAATAAATGCGATGAGAGGACACGTGTCAGTAATCCAACGGCCGAAGGGTCACATCAGCCTAATGGCACCGGCAGTGGTACGTCAACCGCATTGAATGCGGTTGGCGGATGCGACGTGGCATTAAATGCGGTGGTTGGCTGTCTCTAAAAGGAATCTTCGATGATTGAGCTTGTTCAGCCGAAGGCTCCTCGTGTAGCCGAAGGCTCCTCGTGTAGCCGAGGACTCCCTGTGTAACCGAGGGCTCCCTGTGTAGCCGAGGGCTCATTGTGTAGCCGAGGGCTTCTTGTGTAGCCGGGGGCTCCTCGTGTAGCCGAAGGCTTGGTTCAGCCGAAGGCTTCCCCTGGTGCTGAGGGCATGAGAATTCCGAAGGCTCATGTCTCCACCCGTTTTCTCCCAGCAGCTTCTTATGCCAGAGAAGGCTATCCTGTGAGTTTTGAAGCCTTCGGCCAAGGAGGCCGAAGGCACCCCAGTGTGTATTCTGGGCCACTTTGAGGCTTGGGCCGTTGTATTTGGGCCTGAGTTGTTTCCTGAGCTCAATGGACTTGTGTAGGAGAAATAGGAGTCTATGGGCCGGGGGTTCCTGGGCCATATACTCCATCACTCGGCCTCTCCAAATTTTAATAAAACTGGTAGCTTCATAAAGATTGCCAAATAAAAAGGAAATTTCATTTTAATTCCTGTGGGGCCACAAAAATCATGCTTGCTCCAATTCATGGCAGTCTTTTCTAATTTCATGGGAGTCTCAGATTTAGTACAAGAGGAACTGATGCACGGGCTACCAGAAATCACATCAACTACACATGAGCCAACATCAATATCTAAGCTAATTTTTGATTGTCAAATTCGGGAAGCATATTCATAGAAACAATGGTCTCTAATTCCATTGGAACAACACATACTTATTCAAACATACTCACACGCTTCAAACAACTTTTATCAATCAGATGACTCTTTTTACATGAATGGCTTTCTGGGACACGGAAATGAAAGCGGTCGTCGTCCCCCTATGTCAACTCCGGGAGAAAATGCAAAATCAAAATTCAACAGAGCGATTTACAAAAGATCAAGTTTGTTACTTCAGAAAATTGCCTGCTGACGGACAAAATGAACACGCAAATCAAAATATGCATGAAATCTCAAAAGAATAAGCGGCGCCACAACATGAAGACTAGGTCGCAGTCTAGAGAGTTTCCTTCGACGTAATTAGATTGTACTGATTAATTTTCTTCAATAAAATTCATTTTTTCCAAAAAATAAAAAGTTTCACGAAGAAGTGGTCATTACCAATCTACAAAGCCAGACTTGTTTTTCGATTATAAATCACCATTTTCCACCACGGCCATTTTTGTATCTTGAGTAGTGTACAAGAAAATAAACCTGGCCATTCATGTGTTATTAGTGATTATAAATGTAGTACGTAGTAGGAAGTACTACGTATTAGATATGTGATGGCCTAATGTGCGTTGATGTATAAATAAATTAAAGTTTATGACTTTCCCAATTTTTTTATTATGTTAATTAAAACATGGGAAATTTACTAGAATATGAGTAAAACTCATTGAGTTTCTCTAAATATGACTAACTTAGTTTTTAGACATTTATATGACTGAAAATAAAAAAACAAAGAAAAAATCGTTTATATTTAAATGTTGAAAGACGAAAATACCCTTACTTAAAGTATGCGCATTTTGCATTAATCTCGTCCAATTAAAATCATTGCACTTTATATTTCCATTACTGCACGATATTACTGCAGATTTGGTAATATCAACGCACTTCCTAGCAAAATTAATTATGTTCTCATTCACGTTAGGAATTTATTTATAGTTTTTATTTTTTTTTTATTTTCTTAGACTTAGATTTTTTTATTATTTTACGTATAATTAAGCATCTCGCATTTCATGGGACCATTACTGCTCTGTGTTAATGCGTCATATTCACCGCACAACAAACTTTCTCAATCCAATAATTTACTGCCATGTACAATATTATTTATTGTTGTATTCACTACTATATTCAAACTTATTGGCATGTTCACTGCCAATGTTTAATGCCACATGTTCGATGGAAAGAGTATGTCAACAACAACAAAATTATGTCAACAACAACGATTCATCCTCCAAAAATCAAAATTTCACAAACTACCCCAATAATAATAATAACAGAGTGTCAAACACAACCCAAATCCTTCAACCTGATATCAACTATGGATAAGAAAAGAAAAACTGATTGCTGCCAACGAATTTGACAGAGTTTCAAACACAACCCAAAGCCTTTAACACAAATCCTTCAACCTGAAATTGTAGCCAACAAATTTGCATCCATCGCCTACCAAGTCGCTGCCTCCATCGCCACGGAGTCAGGGCCCATGAATCCACGTCAATCTGGACGAATCTGCCTCCGTATCCTACCAGCGGCAGTCCACCAATTGCCACTCACGAGAGCAAAGAAGACCTCGCCCAACAATCCCATGCCGCCCAGTCGCCCACATGTCTGGAGCTATGATATCAATCGATTGATCAATTAGGGTTTTATAAAAATAGGTTAAGGGTATAGTAGTCTAAAAAAATTATTTATTAATTTATTTATTGAATACATTATTTAAATATTACGAATTAAATAATATTTTGGGAAAAAAACTAATTAGGTCATAGATTGGAAAAGTGGAGGAGTTTTAGTCATATGTAGGGTAATTATCTCTTAAAACATCCATTGTTTTCAAATAGTATTTGAAGATAAGTATTGCTTAGAATAAAAGTGAAGTTGAACCATTTATTCTAGGGAGAACTATCAAATAAGCCCTCACACTTAGTGCAAATTACCCCTTATATAGGAGGCTCTGTCCGGCCATCGCCATTTGGGACGGTTCCCGATAGAATTTTTTGATTAAATTTGTTGATCATCTTATTCATTAAACCTAGTTTACTCATACCAAATTTCAGCTAAAAATTCAATCGGGAAGCCTGTCAAATGAATTTTTGAAGATAACTGCGCAGTTAAACATCACATTATATTTCAGAAAATATTTGACTGCCTTCCCGGTTGAATGTTTATCTGAAATTTGGTATGTGTAAACTAGACTTAATGAAGAAGATGCTCAAAACATTTCTTCAAACAATTCCAACGGGAACCTCCCCAAATGGCGACGGCCGAACAGAGCCTCCCATATAAGGGGTGATTTGCACGTTTTACGTAAGTTCAAGGGCTTGTTTGGCAGTTCTCCCTTTATCCTTCATATCCCTTATCTTGGTGATTTTTCCATCATTTGTAATAGAGCCAAAGACTCACTATTTTATTGATTTGGGAATATGATGAAATAAAACAAAATGACTTACTAAACTGTCTGCGCTTCTTTGTTATGACGCATCAGTCAGTCTTGTAATTTTCGACGTGATTTTCACTATGGGTCATTCAGAAACTGTTTCTCTGTGCTTTAGTACAGGGTAAGACTGCGTACATCCGACCCCTACCTCATTGTTCGTGGGGGCCTTTACGACACTGGAGTAATAATGATGAATGATCTCTTATCTTGGTGATGATTGCCAAACTATTTTTCATTGTGTTTATTCAAAGTCAAATCGTCTATTTCTGCATCTTTAACGAACTGCAATTTCTTAGTCCTTTATTAACAAACATTTCACACATTAAAGTAAGATAATTCATTGAGGTGGATGAAAATTTGGAAACAAGTGACCTTTAAATTTCTACAACACTAAATAGTTTTTTATGGTGATCACGTTGGAATGTTATTAAGATAGACTCATAATGATGTGTAATAGATTTTGTAACAAGGAATTCCCCCTAATTCTTCGTTTCTTACTCCTAAGAAGTCTCACACTCTCACTATCCAGATTGGGGAATTTTACTAATCAACGTGTAGTGCCCTCAAAAATATACTTCTGTCCGTTCATCACATTAACTTTTCTTGATTAATGACGAACTTTGGACAATAATTTTAATTACTAAATCTATATCTATATGTAATTTATAAAATTTATACTTTTATGAAGAAAATAATACTTTTATGAAAATATTTTGAATAAGGAACATCATAATATAATTTTTGAGTGGTCTTCTTGTCAGGCCGGCCTGACGGGATGCTCCGTCCGGCCGAGCCCGTTTGGGCACCTTTCCGGTGGAATTTTTTGATGAAATTTTTTGAGCATATTCCTCATTAAGTCTAGTTTGTCCATACTAAATTTTAGCTCAAAATTCGACCGGGAAGACATTCAAATCATTTTTTGAAGTTGACTGCGTCAAAGTATACATATAAAACTGCAGTCAACTTTAAAAAATGATTTGAATGCCTTCCCGATCGAATTTTGAGCTGAATTTTGGTATGGACAAACTAGACTTGATGATGAACATGCTCAAAAAATTCATCAAAAAATTTCACCGGAAAGGTACCCAAACGAGCTCGGTCGGACGGAGCATCCCGTTAAGCCGGTTTGACATGAAGATTTGTCTATAATTTTTTATATTCAAAATAATTTCGTTTAAAAAAATATCATTTAATTGTTATTAACAAAAAAACCAATGTTGTAAAGGTACTTGTGAACTTTAGAAACACTAGGTAGGCGGCCTCTAACCCCTCGTCGTTTCTGTGCACCCATTTCTCATCACCTATGTTGCACGGATACGGATACGCCGATACGCGGATACGCGGATACGGGTACGACGATACGGCACTTTCAAAAATTATAGGATACGGGTACGGGGGTATATTTATAAATAATAAAAATATAGGGTATAATTTGCAAATATATATAATTCAGGGGTTCATAAATAAAATAATAATAATAATAGTACAAAAATTAACTATTATAATAAAGTTTCAAAGATTAGTCTAAAAAACTAAAGTATTGATATTTTGATTTAAATTCAAATAATTTTTTTTCGTTCTCTATTTGCATTTACATCCAAGTCTTGTTTCAATTAAATATCATCAAGCAATGAAATGTCAAATTATAGTATTCCATTATTTTTCATACTCCCGAAACCATCTTTATCAATGTTCCACATGTTGTGGTCGCTTGGTTGGCTACTAAATTTTCGTCATGTCGTGTATAAAATGAGGGGTTATAGGTTCAGATACGTGTATCGGTTCACGGATACGGGTATCGGAAGTATCGGTATTTTTAAAATTAAGCCCGATACTTTTATTAAATTACGGATACGGACCCAATACGTACAGGACGGATATCGGTAAGTATCGAATACGAATACGTATCGGATACGCGGATACGACATCGAAGTGAAGTATCGGTGCAACATAGCTCATCACTCATCTCCTCCCCATCATTCTCCAGGTGCCCGCGAGCCGCAAGTACGGAATTACCATCCCCATCATTACAGACATTACCCAAGAAGATAAGCGTTGGGTTACCCCCCGCTTATGGGAGAGTAAAATTACTGCAATGACGATTATAGCAGGAACTGCAATGCACGATCTCTCGTTTGCCATACACCTTTGCTCCTTTTCACCTTCCACTTTACCTCATGACAGAGTCGGGATTATCCTGCCCTGTAAGAGGTACACGAAACTCCGGACCCGCTTCATCGCATTGGCATTCCCGGCTACCTGCTCGCTAAAAGGCGTCCTGAGAAGGACGGCTGAGCAGACTTCGTCGCCAAGAACTACGCCGTACCGAAGGAAGCAGCCGCCGGCGGTACTTGACAGAAGCGTCGACATGAATGAACTGGCGCTGTGCATTGGACAGACAACTAACGAACGAGAGCTCCACGCTTTGATGTCGCCGTACAAAAGTCGGGAGCTTTCCGCGCGATTCATGCTCACCCTCATCTCACGCGAATCCGACTGGCAACGCTGTCTCGCGCTGCTCGATTGGATTCACGAAGAGGCTCTGTACACCCCTTCCGTGTTCGCCTACAACGTCGTGCTTCGTAATGTTCTCCGAGCCAAGCAATGGCGCCTTGCCTCTGGACTGTTCGACGAAATGCGCCAACGAGGCGTCTCACCAGATAAGTACACTTACTCGACTTTAATTACCCATTTCGGGAAAGAAGGCCTGTTTGACGATGCTCTATCTTGGCTTCAGAAAATGGAGCATGACCATGTGACTGGGGATCTGGTTCTGTACAGCAATTTAATCGAGTTGTCTCGTAAACTATCTGATTATCCAAAAGCTATATCAATATTCTCCAAACTAAAGAGCTCAGGGATTACCCCAGACCTGGTAGCTTACAACTCAATGATAAATGTGTTTGGGAAAGCCAAGCTTTTTCGGGAAGCAAGTTTATTGCTAAATGAGATGATGTCAAATGGTATTACCCCAGATACCGTTAGTTACTCTACGCTTATGAGTATCTACATGGAGAATCGGAAGGTTCTTGAAGCTCTATCCGTGTATTCTGAAATGAAGAAAGCAAACTGCCCGCTTGATTTAACAACCTGCAATATAATGATCGATGTGTATGGACAGCTTGATATGGTGAAAGAAGCAGATAGTTTGTTTTGGAGTATGAGGAAGATAGGGATCGCACCAAATGTGATAACTTACAACACCCTTTTAAGGGTTTATGGTGATGCCGAGCTGTTTGGCGAAGCCATACATTTATTCAGATTGATGCAGAAGAAGAACATCCACCAAAACGTCGTGACATATAACACAATGATTAAGATATACGGGAAAACACGTGAACACGAAAAGGCAAACAACCTTGTTAAGGAAATGGAGACTAAAGGGATCAAACCGGACACCATCACATTCGCTACTATGATCCACATATGGAGTAAAGCAGGAAAGTTGGACCGAGTCGCAATTCTGTTTCAGAAGCTACGGTCTTCTGGGGTTGAATTTGATCAGGTTTTATACCAAACGATGATCGTGGCTTATGAACGGGCCGGACTAGTTGCCCATGCCAACCGTTTGCTGCAGCAACTGAAACGGCCCGATAATATTCCTCGGGAAACCGCTTTACTGGCTCTTGCAGGAGCTGGTCGGGTAGAAGAAGCAATGTGGGTGTTTCGGCAAATGATTGATGCTAGGGAGGTGAAGAACATAGAGGTTTTTGAGTGCATGATTGATCTTTTTTCTAGAAACAGAAGTTACAAAAATGTCATTGACGTGTACCAGAATTTGAGAGAATCGGGGTTTTCCCCGGATTCAAACATGGTTGTCATGGTCCTTGATGCTTATGACAAGTTGGGGAAGTTTGAGAAGGCGGAGTGTCTATATAGGAAGATGAATGAAGAGGAGGAACGGGTTTTGTCAGACGATGTCCATTTTCAGATGTTGAATGTGTATGGGGCTCAGGGGGATTTTGAAATGGTTGAGACATTGTTTGAAAGACTTGAAATTGATCCACGTGTTAACAAGAGGGACCTGCATCAAGTTGTTGCGGGTATATATGAACGAGCAAACAGAGTAGAGGATGCAACTCTCATGTCAACGGAATGAGCGACATGAGAGTCCTTTTATCATGATCTCTCTCTCCCAGATACAAATTGTATGACCATTTGTTGTTTTCATATCTATCTCAGTGTATATATGTAAACTGCATATTTAATTCAGTGTAGAACAAAACTTATTGTGTAGATTTCTGTGTCTATTACACAGTCCATCTGGTTTTCTCGTCCTGCAAAATTTAATCCTTATAATTGCTACAACAATAACATCGGAGCCTTATTCTCAAAAGAATTTAAATGACCTACACCTACCTATATTAAGGAGTCAAATAATGAGTGCTTTATTTAGTGATCTCGTCGTTATAATATCTCGTTTGTTGGACTTGATGCCTGGCGATTAGCGTGATGTGGAGAGAGGGGCATTGAAGATTCAAGTGGGAGGTTTCACCCAGTTCTGGTTCACAGTCAAATTAGTAGAATAACAATCTCGCTATTGTTACAGACATATCAGCACCAGTGGTCTAGTGGTAGAATAGTACCCTGCCACGGTACAGACCCGGGTTCGATTCCCGGCTGGTGCAATTTTTTTTTTTTCAATCACGGATACTACTCCGTATTATTTTCCCCTTACCGCCTCACATATTTTTTTCCCCGACACGGCACACCCACGGTTCACGATTTTGTCAGTTGACATGATTTGCAGTTAAGCCGTAATAAAAAGGAAAAGGAGGAGATTCTACGGACGCAACTGGTGCTTGTCTTCATCATGATTATAATGGAACCTTCAATTTCTTGACCCTTCGCCGAAATTTAGATCTGTGATGGAAATTTTCAAAAAAGCCCAAACCGTCCGGCTAATGAGCCACCACGACAAATACCTCTCCGCCGACCGGAAGGACGAATCGGTTTTCCAATGCAGGGACGGCTCCACCAAGGCCGCGAAATGGACCGTGGAATTCGTCGAAGGGGCCCACTTCGTCCTCCGCCTGAAGAGCTGTTACGGCAGGTACCTGACCGCCACCGACGAGCAGTACCTTCTCGGCGTGACGGGCAGAAAGGTCATTCAAACGGTACCTAAGAAACTGGACTCGAAGATCGAATGGGAACCCGTGAGGGAAGGGAACCTGGTGAAGCTGAAAACAAGGTACGGCAACTTTCTGAGGGCGAATTCGGGAATCCCCCCTTGGAGAAACTCAATCACGCACGACATTCCTCACAGGCATCAAGACTGGATTTTGTGGCAAGTTGAGATTCTCGAAGTCCGTCCGGACTCGCCGGAAAAGATCCCTAGATCAGATTACGCCGACGATGACTTGTCCAACTTTAGGCTTGCCTCACCATCTCTTTCCCAACACTCGGTAAGCTAAGTAGGGGTATTCAAATAATAACAACAACAAAAACTATGATAATGATGATGTGATGATGACGATTACTGTTTTAAAAAAACAATATAACTATTGGCTTTTGATTTTTAAGTTTTAAACTTTAATTTCATGTATTGGTTTAGCTTCGCTTTCTGTAAACCTGTGAACCTTTTATTATTATAATATGAAGTTTTTCATCATTGTGGCGATAATTGATAAATTATCATCATTTTTTTATGAATATGCTACTCAGCTAGCAGTTTCGGTTGGGACTAGTTAATTAAACTTATTATGTAGATTGGTTTAAGAAAAAGTAGCCAGGCCATTTCTCAAAACATGATTGGTTTTAAAGTTTTAACCTTAAACCGTCGAATCCGCACCATGAAAACTCCTCTCCCTCCCTTTCAGTTACTTGCTGAGAAGTAGATTCAAGATTAGCGGCATTGATATAATACAGAGTATTGTATATAGTCTGATTAAAGCTGAAATGAAAATGTACGTGCAGCGAGGGGAGTCGGTCGATGGGAGTGAAGGGCGGGTCATATATTACTATGTGGCGGATGATAACGGGAATGTTGAGGATAATGGGGTTGAATGGCCATGCTTCCATTTTAAAGGGAATGGTTTGGAGGAATTGAGTGAGAAGCTGGAGGAAGAGACAGGGCTTGAAGATGTGATCGTGTGCATGCGCAACCCTTTGAATGGCAAGGTTATCCCTCTCCGCTTAGCTCTCCCGCCTAACAATTCTACCATGCATGTCGTCGTTCTTCCTTCCTCTTCCAAAGGTTAGTCTTCTCATCACCCCGTTGCCCTAGCTAGTAGCTTCTCCATCTGGAGATGGCAAGTAATAAATGTGTAGTCTATAACTATATCATATTAAGCTAGCTTTTAGTTCAGTAACTTCAGTTGTAAGAGAACACACACACACACATCTGGTAGAGCTACACCTTCATTGCTGTTGTTTCTTTTGTTTCCTAATTGACATCAATGATGGTTCACATTCCTTTATTCATGTGTCTTTTTGTGTTGTTGACAGCGGCTAGAGTCTTTCTGCCGGAAAGTTCACTCTCACCATCTCATTGTTGATCAATGATCAATCCATCCCTCCACGGATAGCTAGGGTGGTCATTCATACTCACAAGAGAGAAGAACATTCAGATAGCATGGGGTTATTCTTCTATGATTTGTTTTTGGGATAAGGGTCAGATAGGGCCTCGAACTCGAAAAAAAAATGTCAAATAAGGTCATATTTTGGATGCTCTGTCTGGCCGACGCCATTTGGGGCGGTTCCCGATGGAATTTTTTGATAAAATTTTTTGAGCATCTTCCTCATTAAGTCTAGTTTACCCATACCAAATTTCAGCTAAAAACTCAACCGGGAAGGTAGTCAAATGAGTTTTTGAAGATAACTGTGAAGTTAAACAACGCCGTACATTTCGGAAAATTATTTGACTACCTTCCCGGTTGAATTTTTAGCTGAAATTTGGTATGGGTAAACTAGACTTAATGAGGAAGATGCTCAAAAAATTTCATCAAAAAATTCCATCGGTAACCGCCCCAAATGGCGTCGGCCAGAGAGAGCGTCCGAAATATGACCTTATTTGACATTTTTTTTCGAGTTCGAGGCCCTATCTGACCCTTATCCCTTTGTTTTTTGATTGTGATTTGGACGGAGTGAATCTTATGTTTGCTGAGTGTGTAATAGCCTTCTTTGATCCAACAAGGGGGGCATTGAATAATGTAAAGAGGGATTGAAGTGTCCATCCTTAATTTCATGTTAGCACTTTAATTTCATTGTGCAATGATTGCCAAGCTCTACAAATCATTCTTGGAAATCAACCTGTACTAAACGCTACTGTATAATATAAGCTACAAACAGGGCCGTCTAGAGCATTTATGAGGCCCTAGACAATCAAATAGGCAGTTCATTGAAATATATAATTTTATTGAGCTTAACAATACTCTGTATAAAAAATATAATATCTTGTAAATTACATACAAAATGTCGCATATCCTGCTCCTGTTTTAATATGACGAGAGTACTTAAGAATCAATCGATCCAAAATTGACAAGGAAATTCATGGATACTTACAACTTACTTTTCTAGCTTTTTGAAGAGAAAAATTAGTAAGAACATCATCAATTGGAAATAATAATAAAAACTTGCAATTTCATACAAAGTACATAGTACTACGGGTAATAGATAAGTAAATGACTCAAAAATAAAAATTTAATCAACCTGACCATATAACCGCACATCACAATTTCAACTAGATAAAGTCTTTATAAAATTAAAAAATTACAATTTCAACTAGATAAAGTCTTTATAAAATTAAAAAATTCACAAATATAATTATCATAATCAATTATTTGGTTTACACAACGAAATAAAAAATTGAATTGTTCGAGTAAATGTTAAGTTTAAATCAATATATAATACTCGGTAATACAATTATGCTTGCACTTGTTAGTCAGTTAGGGTCATATATACAAATACATGCATTTAAGATTTTATTATTTTAATACAAATTAAACACTAGTACATTAATACATCCTAGTGGCCTAGTCCCTGGCCCACTAAAAACTAGTGGCCTAGTACATTAAGTAATTGATAGAGTATATGGGCCTGGACCCCATGGCCCACATACTCAACGGCCCAAAAGACACCAGCGGGACACCCGCATCGGCCAAAGGCACGTGACGCCCAAGGGAGAAGATATCGCCTGATTTCTATGGACCGCATCGTCAGTGAACCGCGTCGTCCATGGACCGCGTCATCCATGGACCGCGTCGTCCATGGACCGCATCGTCCATGGACCGCATCGTCCATGGACCGCATCGTCCGGACTTCGTCCGGGCAGAATGTATTTTCCTATTTTTTGTACTAAGTGTTGTACTCAGCCCATTAGTGGCCTTATTCGCCCAAAGAAGGCATGATTATTGTAATGGGCCTCCTAAGCCCAAGGCTAGGGGCCCAAATCTACATTTTTACCTATAAATAGACCCCAAGGGGCTAATTATAGGGGATTCTTTCCAATTTGAGAAATATAATTGCTCACTTTCTCTCTCTAGCTCTCACTTCCCTCTAGAATTAACACTCTATCATTTGGTGCTTTCATTGAGAGCCTAGAACAGATCAAGTGAGTACCCTTCGTCGCTACCAGACACTACCACTAGCAATGACAAGAACTAGGTCAAAGAACACCGGTAGGAACGCCCCTCTGAACCAGGAAGGGCAGGGAAACGTTGCTGACAACGTCCCCAATGATCTCATCATCCAGGATGAGAATGCTCAGGAGGTCGAGCACGCGACGGCTGACCTTCGCGTCCAGCTCAACAGGACTGCCCCAGACGCCCGCATCGGGCTCGAGGACAGGCGCAATGCTGATCGCGCTTCGGGCCAGCAGACTTCTCACCCTGCTGCCCCCCAGATCAACCCGGCCGCACTATCGGCCATCGTTGCGAGCATCCTCCAGGACCCCAACGTCGTCAGCGCTCTTGTCGCAAAGACCGGGGAAAACAACACTCCTATAACGGGAGAGGTCGCAACGGTGCCACCACCGCCACCTCGTCCGCAAGGCGTCACCTTCTTCGGTGACAACGAGGACGTCCTCGCCGTGGACACCCATTCCCACACTGCCTCACCTACCCGGGATACACCGGCCCAGCCTCGCGGTAAAATCTCAGCCTTCAACAGGCTGGGTGACATCGCGAGCCGTCGGGTACCTACGGGAGGGGTGGCGGGTCGGTTGGGTGCCCGCGAGCCGGGGTCGCCAAAGGAAAGCTTCGGGTCCGTTTCCCGGACAACGGATCGGCCCCGACAAGACAAAGGAAAGGGAAAACTGAATGATGATGATGCGCGTCATCAGATCAACCTGGCTCACGCGGCCCGGATCCAAACCCCGCTGGGTGGCGCTGCGGCCAACACGGACCCGAGGGACGAGATCATCGCCCGCCTGGAGAAGCGCCTCGCAGATATGGAGGCCCGAGAGGCCGCAGGGCGCGCATCGGCCCAGACATCCCAGCATCCCAACTACGACGCACTCCTGAGCAAGGTCAGTGCTCTGGAAAGGGAGTTGGCTGACCGGCGCGATGAGCCCGTCATCCAGATACGGACCAGAACCCCCTTCTCCGCAAGGGTGCTCTCCACTCCCATCCCAGAGAAGTACAGGGGGAATCCGATCAAGCCATACGACGGCCGCACTGATCCCCAGGAGCACTTCACCCGTTACCAGAACAATATGATGATGACCAACGCTTCGGAGGAGTACATGTGTCGCTGGTTCCTATCCACCTTGGAGGGACCAGCGTACGATTGGTTCAACAACCTTCCGGAGGGGAGCATCGACTCATGGCAGGACCTTGCTCAGCGCTTCCTCACCCACTTTGCCGGGAGGAAGCGCGCAAAGAAGCATTTCGCCCATCTCCTGACCATCAAACAACAGCCGGAGGAGACGCTCCGAGCCTTCCTCGATCGCTGGACGAGGGAGGCAGACGAATGCGAAGGAGCCGATGAGCGCACCCTCCTGGCCTTCCTCCGCGGAGCACTCCGGCCTAGCCACTTCGCCCGGAGCCTGTTCACGGAGCCGCCGCGGTCATACCTCGCGGCGCTCCGACGCGGAGATAGGCACGCTGATGCCGACGAGCTCCTGAACCAGAAGAAGGGTGGGGAGAAGCAACAAAAGGACTCCTCGTCCAACCCCCACCACCCGCCGGCCAACAAGGGACAACACCAGCCAAAGAGGGCACACCAGGAGCAAGGCGGACAGCGAAGAGAGGACCGTTCATGGCGCCCAAAGTTGGAGGCACAGCGCATCCCCCTCACCCACCCGGTGAGCGTCGTCCTCGACCACGCCGAGGCGCAGGGCCTCATTGTGAAGGACCCCAGGTCAGAGGAGGAGATATTTGCGGTCCACAAAGGAGGGACATACTGCAAGTACCACCGCCAGACATCCCACAAGACCGAGGATTGCACCACCTTGAAGAGGCACATCGACGGCCTCATCCGACAGGGGGAACTTTCCCAATTTGTCAGAGGTGCCCCCAAGAGTAACACTTGGGTCAACCCTGGCAAAAGGGGGGAAGGATCCTCCGGGAAAAAGAGGGAGATCGGCGCCCTCAGTGAAGATGACGACGAAGAAGAGCCCCGCCAGAAGAAGCATCACATTCACATCATCGTCGGCGGGAACACAGGGGGGGACTCGGCTACCCAACGGAAAAAATGGGCTCAGTCCCTGTACGTTGGTGAGGTGACCCATGCCCCCCCTCAGCCGAAGCGGCGGCACGTGGAGGCCATCACCTTCACCGACAAGGACCTCCCCTTCGGCCCCTTGCCCCACAGGGACGCCCTCGTCGTCAAATGCGAGATCGGCAACAACATCATCCACCGCAACTACATCGACACTGGCAGCTCCGTCAATGTGATGTACGTTGATACATTCAGACAGCTGAAGTTGAAGAGGACCGAGCTCCGGCCGATACGGACTCCGTTATCCGGCTTCACCGGGGACTCTATCGACGCCGAGGGCACGATAGTGCTTCCCGTTGTGGTCGGTGACGGTACCTGTCAGGCGAAGATTGACATGGAGTTCGTGGTTGTCAACCTGGACAGCGCCCACAACATGATCTGGGGCCGACCGGCCTTGGAGGACCTTGAGGCCATCATCTCCATGAAACATCTATGCCTCAAGTTCCCCACCAAGGACGGCGTCGGCTACGCCAGAGGGAACCAGAAGATAGCAGGGCTTGCTACCTGAAACTCACAAGAAAGATCAATGAGGCCGAGGAGCGGATAGACACTATCACCACCGCCTCGGCCGAAGAAGACACACCAAAGGCTGAACCGGTCGGAGACGTGGAAGACGTTCCGTTGGACGTCTCCCGGCCGGAACGCACGCTGAAGATTGGGACACAGCTCCCCCAACAGATCCGAAGGGACATCCTCTCTGTCCTGAGAGCGTACGCCATCGTCTTCGCATGGGGACCAGAGGACATGCCGGGCATCAGCCCAAAGGTAATCACACATCGGCTATCGGTGAACCCGGCCTCCTCCCCCATCAAACAGAAGAAGCGCTACCTCTCAGCCGACAGGAGGGAATTTGTCAAGGCCGAGGTGGCCATGCTGCTCTCCATCAGGCACATCAAAGAGGTGAAGTACCCCACGTGGTTGGCGAACGTCGTCCTCGCCCCAAAGCCGCCTACGTTCAGAATGTGTGTTGATTACACTGACCTGAACAAGGCATGCCCAATGGACCCATTCCCTCTCCCCAACATTGATCAGTTGGTGGATGAGACGGCGGGGTGCGAGTTGATGTCGTTCCTCGACGCGTTCAGAGGGTACCACCAGATATCCATGCACGAAGATGACGCGGAGAAGACTGCTTTTATGACCCCGGAGGGAATTTTTTGCTACCTCGTCATGGCCTTTGGGCTCAAGAACTCCGGCGCCACCTACACAAGGATGGTAGCCCGGATTTTTAGAGCAGTCTTAGGTCGGACGATGGAAGCATACGTCGACGATATGATCGTCAAGAGCAAACAATCCACAACTCATGCCGACGACCTCCGGGGCATCTTCGAAATCATGAAGAGATACAACCTCCGGCTCAACCCGAAGAAGTGCACCTTCGGCGTCCAGGGAGGTAAATTCTTGGGGTACCTGGTCAGCCGAAGGGGCATCGAGGTGAACCCAGAAAAGATACAAGCCATTATCAACATGGAGCCGCCCCGCAACATAAAGGAGGTGCAACGGCTGACGGGACGCCTCGCGGCCCTGAACCGTTTTCTCTCAAAATCCGCTGAGAAGTCTCTCCCTTTTTTCCAAATAATGAGGAAGGCCACCAGCTTCAAATGGACGACGGAGTGCCAGCGAGCCTTTGAAGAGCTGAAGCAATATCTCGCCTCCCCGCCCGTCCTATCCAAGCCCCAACCCGGCGAGACTCTCTTCCTTTACTTAGGAGTGAGCACGTCGGCCGTCAGCTCCGTACTCATCAGGGAGGATGACGGGGTACAAAAAGCTATATTCTACGTCAGCAAGACGTTGCGGGAGGCCGAGCTCAGGTACTCCCCCATTGAGAAGACGGTGCTGGCCATCGTCCACACGGTGAAAAAACTTGGACACTACTTCCAAGCTCACCCCGTCCACGTCCTCACGCATCAACCATTGGGCGCCCTCATGAGGAGCCCAACCAGCTCTCCAAGGATGATCAAGTGGGCGATATTCCTAAGCCAGTACCAGATAGAGATCAAGCCGAGGCCCTCCATCAAAGGACAAGCCTTAGCTGACTTCGTCACCGAATGCACGGCAAGGGAGACGGCCGTTACCACCACAGGAGCTGAACCGGACGAAGCCTGGACCCTCTACACAGACGGGTCCTCGGCCACCAAAGCTTGTGGGGGCGGCGTCGTCCTTATCTCCCCGGAAGGATTCAGAGCATACTATGCCATACGCTTCAACTTCAAAGTATCCAACAATGAGGCCGAGTATGAAGCGCTCCTCAGCGGTCTCAGATTAGCCGCTGGCCTCAAAGCACGCAACGTCAGAATCAAATGCGACTCCAAACTCGTAGTGAGCCAGATGGAGGGTTCCTACGAGGCCAAAGAAGGGAGGATGAAGCAATACAAGGAGGCCGCTGCGGAATTACTCAAGGCGTTCGATACCTACGAGATCACTCAGATCCCAAGGGCGGAGAACGCCGAGGCCGACATACTCTCCAAACTCAGCTCCGACACCCCTGAGCACATCTCCAAGATAGCTAAGGTGGAGGAGTTGAGCATGTCAAGCATTCATGCTAGCCCTATACTCTCCATCCAACACCAGCTGGAGGACTGGATCACTGACATCGCAACATACATCGCCTCCGGCACGCTACCAGAAGACGAGGAGAGGGCCAAACTAGCCAAGCTCAGGGCCCCAAGCTATGTCATTGAGGATGACAAGCTCTACAAGAGATCATACAACGGCACCCTCCTCCGGTGCCTACACCAGAATGAGGCCGAAGTGGCCATGGAAGAAGTCCACTGCGGCGTATGCTCGTCACATCAGGGGCCCTTCAGCATGTCGCGCCGTCTCGTCGTCCAAGGCTACTTCTGGCCGACGATGGCGCGTGATTGTGCTGAGGTCGCCCGCAAATGCAGCGCATGTCAACACTATCAAAGGGCACCTGGCCGACCAGCCGTCAACTACGCCCCGGTCAGCACTGCCATCCCATTCTCCAGATGGGGCATCGACCTCGTCGGCCCACTACCAAGAGCAGCGGGCAACAACAGATACATCATCGTCGCCATCGATTACTTCACCAAATGGGTCGAGGCCGAACCACTGGCAAGCATCACCGGAGCGCGGTGTCGAAAGTTCGTCTACAAGAACATCCTCACCCGCTTCGGCGTGCCTCAGGAGATCATGTCAGACAACGGTACCCAGTTTGAGGCTGAACCGTTCCAAAGCCTCCTCCAAGAATGGGGTATCAAGCACCGTTTCTCCTCCGTTGCCTACCCTCAGGCCAACGGGCAGGTTGAGAACGCCAATAGAACCATCTTGGAGGGGCTGAAGAAGAAACTCGAGGAAGAGGGCGGAAGTTGGGTCGACGAGCTCCCCAACGTCCTATGGTCCTACCGCACCACGCCAAGGAGGGCCACCGGGGAGACACCATTCTCCTTGTGCTACGGCTTCGAAGCCAAGGCTCCCACTGAAGTCACCCTCCTCAGCCGACGGGTCACACAATACGACCCCGAAGCCAATGAAGAAGCCATGAAGATTGATTTGCACCTCATTGATGAAAGGCGAGAGATGGCTTACCTTCGGGCAGAAAACTACAGACGACAAGTCAAATCCTACTACGACGCCAAGGTCCGCTCTCGCGAATTCCAAGTGGGGGACTACGTCCTCCGCCGAAGGGAAGCAAGCAAACCGACGGAAGGAGGAAAGCTCGCCGTCAAATATGAGGGGCCCTACATCGTCAGCGCCGTCATCAAAGCCGGCACTTACAAACTAAAGAACCCTAATGGGTCAGATGTACCACGATTGTGGAATGTACACCACCTGGTGAAATTTTACCAATGACTCGAGAAGTGGTGAAGCGGGCAACGTCCCCCACCCCTCGGCTTATTGGTTGAATAAAACACCCTCGGCCTAGCGCCACTTATTGAATAAAATTCATGTTTCATCCAAAGATTTGAACAAAGGTAAAACCTAAGGACCGCATCGGCCTAAGCGGTGCAATCACCCGGGTCCGATGCGACCTAAAGCCGTCGCAATAAACGACGCACCCAAAGCCGTCGCAATAAACGACGCACCTAAAGCCGTTGCAATAAGCAACGCACCTAAAGCCGTCGCAATAAACGACGCACCAAAAGCCGTTGCAATACACAACGCACCTAAGGCCGCTGCGATCCACAACGCGCCTACAAAGCCGTTGCAATAAACAACGCACCTAAATATCGTATCGGCACAAGCGGCGAAACACCCAAATCGGCCGGCGATATGTAGGACGAAGGACCTGTGTGCATGGTCCAACGTCTTCAAACGGAGAAGCATACCGCGTCGTCCACGCGGAAACCGCAGGACGACAGGTCTGAATTAAGGCTGAGGTTACAAAAACTCCACCCGTCAGTAAAATTTCGCTCAGGACCACAAAGGGCGGCCGTCAATAGACGATGCCAAGTCCGGTCCCTCGTCGCTGATAGACGTGGAAAGGCAAAAAATGATGCCACTGACACCAAGCCGAGGGCGTATTTACTCCCTCGCACCAATTCACGCGAAGAGCGTAGCGGACAAACTACCGCACAGGGACGAAGGGACAGTAACCCTTCGGCCACTCAAAAAAAAAAAAAAATAAAAAAAAATAAAAAAAAAAAAAAATAAAGAGGGAAGCCGACGGACCGCGCACTCGCCGGCCTCGAGCATAAAACAAAATCCCCACAAAAGCCTCAATTTTGGCTAAGTACATATCAGGTTTTCACTTTACAGGGATCCGGAGTGCACGCTTCGGCCCCAACCATAGCTTCACAAAATGGAATCGCTTCGGCTTCGGTCATACAAAACCACAGTCCATTACTCGGACGATGGGACGCACCGTCTCCAATTAGCAAAACCCGAGTGACGAACCAAAGCAAAACGCCTACATCAAGGAAGCTTGACACTTAGAACATTTTCTAAATCGCACTACAAGAGAGACGATGCGCTACGTCCTCAACACTTCAGAATCAAGTTCCGAGAACTTGACTCGGGAAAGATGTAAAGGCAAAAATGGAATTCATCAAGGGACGATGAGGCACATCGTCTTCAAAGAAAGGAGGTCGCTACGTCTCAGCTGACGGACGTCACAAGATAAACTCTTGGCACTTAGAAAGATCTCAACTTTGGTGCCATGCCATACCTAAGACGCAAGGGACGTAGCGCAGCGCCAAGAAATAGTTTCAACACTTGGTCAACTTTTTGAAACACATGTTCTAAACACATTGGTTCCGACAAAGGGACGCATCGTCCCTAACATTAGATGCAGGGAACACGCGCAACGTCCTCACTTACATACCAGTAAGGCGAGGGTGCCCCCACATCAACACAAAGGAAACGAGGGAACGCATCGTCTCAGACTTGGCAAATTCGCCAAAGTAAAAACTTGCGAAGCAATGTCACTCAGATGACGCGACACCGACAAACCAAACGCCAAACATGGAAAAAGGGAAACGAAGCAAGGAACAACATTCATACTTGAACAAAAGTGTTATCATTGATAAATCAAAAAGAGGGCGCTTCGGCCATTACAAAAGGGCGCTTCGGCCATTGAGATTACTACTACAAACAAAAAAGAAACTAAGTACAAGGACATCAAGCTTCCTGGCCTTGGCCACCTTCAACTAGGGGAGAGCACGGGTCGGGTTCGGGCGGGTCGGGTTCAAAAATGGTAAACCCGTTCGGGTATCGGATTGATAATTTCAAACCCTACCCTATCAAAAAAAATAACGGGGTTTTCGGGTTGAAGAAGTTCGGGTTTCGGTCGGGTTGATTCGGTTTTCGGGTCTATTCGGATTTTAATTTATTATTGTTAAAATTGTGATAAATAAAATGGTAATTGGTAAAAATATCATTCAAGGTTATACTAGTATAACATTCAAATTAATAGTTGTATAAATACCGTAATCGACATATTTGAACATGTAAAATAATAATATACAGTGATTGACATATTTAATATTGTGATAAATAAAATGATAATTGGTCAAAATATCATTCAAAGTCATAACAATACAACATTCAAAGTTATAGTTTTACAAATACGGTAATTGGAATATTTGAATATGCATAATATGGTAATTGACATACAATAATTGAGATATTTGAACATGCATAATAATTCAAGTAGTATATATACTACGCTAGTTCGGGTTTTCGGGCGGGTCGGGTAGCATAAATGGTAACCCTACCCGCTACCCGCTTAACTCTCGGGTTGCAAAAATCGGGTCGGGTTTGGGTGATTCGGGTCGGGTTATCCGACCCAAAAATAATAATCGGATATATCCGGTCGGGTCAATCGGGTAGGGTCGGGTTTGCTCTCCCCTACCTTCAACGGCTCCACTATCGGCATCGTCTTCAACGTCCTCAGTGGTCTTGGACTTGGCCGAGCTCCGGAAGAGGTAGTCGTCACTCTCGGTCCAGGGCCCGTCCTCCTCGTCTGAGCTCAGAATGGGGGGTTGCCTTTCGGACAGCGGGAGTTTTAACTCCCCCTCGGGGTCCTTCATGATCCGCGGAAGGCCGATACCCCTAGGCTTCAGGTTCTTTACACGCCGGCGGAGGCGGCGGTAAACCAACATCTGCATACGCCTCTGGCCGAGGTCGTACCAGACTTCAAACTCCTCTTTCAGGCGGGCTCGGCCAGCTTCCTCCTGAGACCACGCCTCGAAGCGCTCCGCCACGACGTTAAAGCTCCAATCGCGGCGGGCATCGTCCTTCCAACCTTCAGCCATGAACAGTTCAATGGCTCTATCAGCAGCCGCTGTCGCATCGGCCTCTAACTTCACGGCTCTTTCCTCTGCCAGCCGACGTGCAGCCGCTTCCTCATCCAGCTGAACTTTGAGGCGCCTCGCCTCGTCCTCAGCCACAACGGCTCTCCTTTCAGCCGCATCAGACTTATCCTTCAGGGAGTCGGTCTCAGTTCGGAGCCGCTCTAACTGGGAAAGCGCCTCGTCAGCAGCAGCGGCTTTCTTCTCAGCCTCCCGAAGGCGAGCAAGCTCCTCCACCTGCCGGCGCTGCTGCTCCATCAGCATAAAAGCCCCCTGCAGAGACAAATAATGGTCAGAAGAGGAAAAGAATGCAAAAATTACTAAGTACAAAAGCCGGGACTTACCTGGACGACGTAGTCCAAACCGCCATCGAAGAGGCGCACATCCTTGTTCTGCCGCCGCAGGTACTCCCTGTCGGCATCGGGAATGGCCTGGAACAAGACGTCGTGGCCAGACACCTTCTCGTTAAAAAGCCCGCCCTTGGTCGGGTACCGCACCGTCACCTCATACAGGCCGGTAGCCGGATCTCGATCGGCGCGAGTGCTTCCCTTGGCAACAGCACCAGATTTGGTGGGGACTGCGGCGGACGAGGCGACATTCAAAGTCAGATCCTCGATAACTTGCACGTCGGAGACAACTTCCCCTTGAACCGACGCCTGCGCATCGGCCATTGCGGCATCAAGGAGAGGAGGGTTCCGCTTCGTCTTTTTGGCACCCTGGGCCGGTATAAGACCCGTCTCGGCAAGGGTACGCTGACCCTCCTCAACGGCCTTCTTCCTCTTCACCACTGGCTTCTTCGCCGCGTCGGCTTGGGATTTGGTCCCGTCACCAGAAACCTTGGACGCTTCGGCCTGTTGAACGGCCTCCATCTCTTTGGCAACCATTTTCTTGGCCTGAGCCATGAAAAGCTTGCGACTCATCTCAAAACCTGCAGATACGATACAAAACAAAGAGTCAGAAACAAAAGGAAAAGAAGCTAAGTACACAAGGATTAAAGAAAAGCTATCAACCTTCGGCCTCGGCCGGGATCCCAATAGGTGGCCCATCGGCCTGCTCAAAGTAACCGGACATCTTCGGCCACAAACCACAGTCAGGATCGCCTGGTATGTAGTAGCGCATCATTCCAAGGGCCGCAATCTTGAACTCAGTAATATAGGTGTTGACGCTCCGCGGCCCACCCTTCAGGAACGCCTCCACCTGAGCATCGATCTCAGCGCTCTTCGGCGGAGTGTGCAAGTTAAAAAGCCCATTGTGACCTTGAGAGGGAAAGAAGACCCCGTCGGCCAACTTCACAAAGCAGAATTTGCTTTTCCACCCGTGGATGGACGAAGGGAGATCTATGAAGGACCTCTTCTTCGGCAACTGCTGAAGCGCCGCGTAGCCAGCACAGTTCTCATGGCTTCCCCGGCCGATTCGGTACAAATTCATAAACAACGCCGTCGTGGGCTCAATCCTAAGCTCGTCACACCGGATAAGGAACCCAACGATGATGGAGTAACTGTTCGGCGTTAGTAGAGCCGGGGGAAGGTCCAACATCTTCAGATATTGGACGACAAAAGGAGGCAGCGGAAACCTCAAGCCTTGGGAAAAACTCATTGGATACACCCCGAAATATCCAGGGGGTGGGTCCAAGATGTGGTCCGTCGGCTTCGGCGCCCTCACCTTTCCATAGGGGCCGACGTACAACTGCGCCACCTGGTATTCGCTCTGGGTGCTCTCCGGCCTTATAAGATAAAGGTTTGTCAGATCCAATTGCGAAAGCCCGCCGGATACACCTTTCCGACGACGCGATGTACGTCTCTTCACCACCCCAGAGGACGACGCGCCACCCGGAACAGACGAAATTGGTGGTGGACAGGGGATGGCGGCCGATGAAGCATCACCCGCATTATCTTCGCGAAGCCGGGGCTCGGAGCTCGCTTCGTCCTCACCAGAAGGTTGAGAACCCGCATCGGCACTTAGACGCTCCTCGTCCACAGAGGTGCGGTAATCCGCAGTGTTCTCCATCTCAATTTCAAAAGCCTCCACTACTCTTAGATCCACCCCAGGAGATGTGTCCTCGTCGTCAAAAGGCCAATCAGATTCGTTCAGCGAAGCTGTTAAGTCAATTGGGGAGGGGACGCTACGGCCGTCAGGGAACGGCATAACAACTATCGCTACGTCCTAAGGGTAGTTTTCGGATCAAAGTGACTTTCCTAAAGAACACTAGATCTAACACCCTAAGGAGCAAATTATGAAGAAATCAAAGGAAAATTAAGAATATCTAACCTTAGAAGATTTGAAGAAAGCGACGAACACTTGGGAAATCTCGGGACTTTATCTCTCTAGAAAAAACTTGGGCAGCAATTCGACAAACAGCAGGGCACGAATGAAGAAGTGGCTTCGGAGTAAGGAGGTATTTATAGAGACCCTCCAACGGTCACTACACGTGGCGCCATCACATTGGCTCCACCAACGGCCACCTCTCCTCCAACCAATCAAGGGGTACCAATTCAAAATCCCTCATACAAACGCCTCTACGGCCCAACTCAACCCCACAAAGAGCAAAGCATCGGCCGAGCACCACTACGGCCCAATTACTACAAAGCTCCAGAACAGGCATCGGCCCATTCTCCCGAATAAGGAACACATCGGCCTAAACTCGACGTCCTCACAACAACCCAAGGAACCTTAAATAGACCGCTACGGCTGCTTGTGCGCGCATCGTCGATGATAATCCTGGCATTGCGGCCTTCGTCCAAGGGTTCTCCCACAGGGTTACCTTGGACAGGTTCGCCTAAGGGTTGGAGTCGCGACTAACGCATAGGTACCGGATCGGCTCATTACTCCCTTGTGCCTCAGATGCTCTTCGGCCAAAGGAGTGGGGGACTGGGGGACTGTATCGGCTACAAAAAGAGAGAGCGCAACGGCCAATAACAAAAGATCGCATCGGCCATCAAAATACTAAGGATTGCGTCGGCTATAAAATCACTAAATCAGCGCGCATCGGCTTATTCGCTAGCAGTGCTACGTCCACCAATACAAGAGGATCGCAACGGCTGCGTACACTGAGAAGACCGCATCGTCTCACCATAACAAAAACTCACCAGTCAAAACGCTTCGGCTGCATGACAAATCAAAGGTGCGCATCGCATCGTCTACATAAACAGAATCAACCATCTTCATCTCATGAAAATAGGTCTTCGCTACGGCCAAAAGGATAAATGGGAGCTCTTCGGCCCCAACAAGATAACGACGAAAGCATGCCAACTTATCCACCAAGGATTCATCGCATCATCTACAAAAAGAAAGCGCATCGCCTCGTCTTCAAAGACACTCCCACAGAGTGTGCTTCGGCCCGCATCAAGACTATGAGTTCCCAAGCACGCTTCATCTACATCAAATAAGGGAACCGCTTCATCCAAAATCAAAACAGGAACTCTTCGGCCATCAAACGCCCTGGGCTCACGCAACGGCCAGCCAGAAAGGAACAAAGTACTCCCTTTCGCTTCGGCTTCACCTCAGCTCAGAGAGTGGGGGACTCCTGATAGAGTATATGGGCCTGGACCCCATGGCCCACATACTCAACGGCCCAAAAGACACCAGCGGGACACCCGCATCGGCCAAAGGCACGTGACGCCCAAGGGAGAAGATATCGCCTGATTTCTATGGACCGCATCGTCAGTGAACCGCGTCGTCCATGGACCGCGTCATCCATGGACCGCGTCGTCCATGGACCGCATCGTCCATGGACCGCATCGTCCATGGACCGCATCGTCCGGACTTCGTCCGGGCAGAATGTATTTTCCTATTTTTTGTACTAAGTGTTGTACTCAGCCCATTAGTGGCCTTATTCGCCCAAAGAAGGCATGATTATTGTAATGGGCCTCCTAAGCCCAAGGCTAGGGGCCCAAATCTACATTTTTACCTATAAATAGACCCCAAGGGGCTAATTATAGGGGATTCTTTCCAATTTGAGAAATATAATTGCTCACTTTCTCTCTCTAGCTCTCACTTCCCTCTAGAATTAACACTCTATCAGTAATACATTGAAAATAAAAACTAAAAGGTAAATGAGTAATCAATTGAGGAACTAAGAAAGCTACGGAGTAGATCGAAGAAAATACCACAAGAAGTTAGAAGCTTAGCTGTTTAGAAGTTAGAAGAATTTTAGAAAATCTGAAGCCTGATTGCTTGAAGCCTGTATCCCCGATGAGACAAAGACCTAAAATTGAAGCCCACTTGACTGCTCCCCAATCGGCAGCCTCGCCAAGCCGGAACTCAGACGGTTGATGGTTTCCAGCTTCAAATTCACAGTTCACTACTCGCCAAATCTCTTGCCTGCCTGCCTGCCTGCCTGCTCTCGTTAGTCATCTCGGCTTCTTCCGTCTTCCGCTGATTCAATCGGTCACGTTTTTACATTTATGGATTGAAATTTAACTACATCTAAGAACTAAATATACATATACTCCGTATACTAATGGACTTATTTATAAATTTGGAGGCCCCTAACATTTGGAGGCCCTAGACACTTGTCTAGGTGAACTGCCCCATGGCCGGCCCTGGCTACAAATGAATATAATATTCCTTTACTCTTATATTTACACTTGCAACATATGTGACATTCACATGACACACAAATCATATAAATTATAGAAATTTGCTATAGGTACCCCATACTTACCCCATTTCCTACCCCATATAAATACCCTCCCAAAAATTTACCCCCACTCCCTCATCTTCCTCCCCCCTTATCTCCCTTTCATCTCCCTCTTTTCCAGCCAGCCCCTCTCCCTTTCATCTCCCTTTCATTTCCCTCAATTAAGCCCCCCTGCTTGGTTCCAGCGAACACCCAAGCAGCTCCGGTGGGAAGTCGGAAAACCCAGCCGGACACCACCCAAACCCCCGTCAGGCGTCAGGCCCCGGCGACCCCTAGCGGCAACGACAAGGTAGCAGGAGCGAAGATCTAACAGTAACCGGACTATGTAATGGCAGGTGGAACTGATGCCCGGCAAGCCGGTCATCTTCTTCGGCGACACCTGACCGTTGTCTCAGTTCATACCTGTAATTTCAGTTCAAAACCTTCAAATTCCAGCGACCATAACTTCGAAACATACCTGTGATGGTTCAGATCTGTTAGCTTTGGTTCGGATCTGTTAGCTTCAAATTCTAGTGAAAAGAGTTGTCTCACATTCCATTTGATTTGTCTGTAATGTGAAAATAGTTGTCTGTCTGGTGAAACTATGAAGTACCTGTGTATATTTAGACTACTCTGTGATGATATTGAGATGTCTGTCATGGTATTTTGAAGATTATGTAATTGGTTTGGAGTTGTCTGTCAATTTATTTTGAATTGTTTAAAATTGGTTTATAGTTGTCTGTCATGTGAAAGTACGTAGTTGTCTGGCAAGGCATATTAGTTGTCTGGTACGTTAAATCCAATTGTTTAAAATTGGTTTGTAGTTGTCTGTCATGTGAAAGTAGTTGAAGTCATATTAGTTGTCTGGTACGTTAAATCCAATTGTTTAAAATTGGTTTGTCGTTGTCTGTCATGTGAAAGTAGTTGTCTGGCAAGGCATATTAGTTGTCTGGTACGTTAAATCCAATTGTTTAAAATTGGTTTGTAGTTGTCTGTCATGTGAAAGTAGTTGTCTGGCAAGACATTTGAATTGTCTGTCAGTTTATTTTAAATTGTAGAAAATAGTTTTGTAGTTGTCTGTCAGGTAAAATTAGTTCTCAGGCAACCCATTTGAATTGTCTTGCATGTTGTTTGGAATTCATTAAAATTGGGTTGTAGTTTTCTGTCATGGGAATTGACTTCTCTACCAATGTATTGCAACAAATTGTCTGTAATGAGATATAAAATGTCTGGCCTTTCTTCTGAGTTGTCTGTCTACAAGTCAGGAGAATGTGGCCCAGACTACTAATGTCTGGCCAAGACAAAATTTGTTTTGCTATACGACAGAGTACTCAATTGGCCCAGACTACCAATGTCTGGCCAAGACAAAATTTGTCTGGCTGTAAGACAGAGAGTAGTTAATTGTCCCAGACTACTAATGTCTGGCCAAGACAAAATTTGTCTGGCTGTAAGACATAGAGTATTCCTTATTCTAACAGGAAAACCTACTCTTCTCCTTGTAAAGACTACATATGTAATTCATTCACCACATTTGTCTTCACATTATCGATACAACCATGTTTCAAAAAAAGGCATACACATTTATATAAAAACTACATTACCAATACAACCATGTTTCCAAACAAAATCACATACATTTAAAGTTGTCTAACCACACACACATTTTATGTACGACTCTAACAACTATAAACCACGTTCACTTCAAGCAACTATGAAACCACGTTCACTTTATGCTAGACAAACACTGCAGTTCCAAATTGTCTGTCCGCCAAACAAAATACAAACAAATGACGAAAAACAACATACTCTTCTCCTAGACTAACAAATACAGACACTGCACTTACAAGTTGTCTGTCAGGATAGACAACCTTTTTTTTCGAAAACACACTAAAAATGAAAAAATCAAGAAAAGTAGATCTGATCTGATCAAGTCATTCGAAACTTCTTGATCTGCACTTTCGTCGTTGTCTCCCCACATCACCGAGCTCTCCCCTTCGTCCGATTCCTGTAGCTCTTCCATTTGAAACGGGAAAAAAAGGCAGAAGAGGAGAGAAGCAGGAGAAGAAGCTTGGAGGGAGAAAAGATTGTAAAAATTAGAAGACTTGATGGGAAGAGATCTTGAAATGGAGAAGAAATCAAGATTTGGAAAAAAGAGAAAGAAAAGGGATGGGGGCTGCGTGAAAAGAAAAGATGGAGGAGAGAGGGAGGGAAGGAGAAGAAAAGTGGGGGAGGGGGAGAGGGTTTTGGAAAGGGGTAAAAGGGATGGTAAAAAGGAGAGTATTTATATGGGGTAGGGAATGGGGTAACTATGGGGTACCTATAGCAAATTTCTAAATTATAATCGTTTACTTTTACCCATTCATAGTGTCATAGTGATTTCTAGATTTCAAGTGTTAAGATAATTTATCTTAATATAATAACAAAAGGTTTCTTAATGTAATAACAAAAGGTTTCTTGGGGACAAGTTCCCGCCAAAACTGTTTGTATAGCTTGCCGGTGGAATATTCTGGAAAAAATACACCTCACACCACACATTTAATATAGTGTGGTCCATCAATTAAAGCTCTTTCTCTCAATGCAAAATTTATGGATAAAGTAATAAAATGTTTCTCATACACGTATCATGTAGTACTTCGAATTTTGTAGCCCACCGATTGAAATCTTATTTTTCCAAAACATTTCTAAATCAGCTTTGTGAGTTTTTTTCGGTTTTTTTTCTTTGACAACAGTTTTTTTTTTCAGTTTTTAAATAAGCATTTCTCTTCGAAATCCAGTTTGTTGAGTTTTTTTTCATTTTTGAATCAGCTTTCTGCCGTTGCAATTTTTATGTTTTCAAAAGTAAAGTTGACACCTGAAATTACACTAAGTTGTTATAACGAATTAAAAATTGCTTCTAAAGTAATAGTTTAAAGTTTTATATATCAGATTAGATTCTTATTAGTTTTCTAATTTTTATACTTATTAGTTTTCTAAGGTTTTATTCTTATTACGTAGTAGTTTTTAAGGGTTTTAGATTTAAAAAAATACGAATGCGTAAAGATGCATAATATGGTTCCAAGATCTATAGATTAACTTATAAAATAAGTTAGATCTGTAAATTAACATAAAATAATTAAGTTAGGTTATGTTTTTCTAAATTTGTTAACAATTTGTGAATCAACTACGAATTATGAGCTTCAAACAATAAATTGTTACTCACAAGCTTTTCTAATATTTACACATCACATTATTTTTTTTAGTTTTTTGCTTAGATTTTAGATTTTATAACCAAACTTTTTTTTGGTCCGAAGATTATCAGATTTTTCAGATTAATTCGATAATTCTGAAAGTGGTTAAATGTGTTGAAGTTGGAAACATTGTATTTGATTTTTGAAAAAAAAAATGAATACACAAAAAACGTTTCATTCCACCATTTCTCGATTTGTGCATGTCATCCTTGCGCAGGGGCCATGCTAATCTTCTCTGTATCGTTCCAATTGTATCGGATGTCCCCGAAGGGACACGTTTCATTCCACCAAAAAGATCAGAGCTAGAGAAACGGTGAAAGAAGCAAGAGAGAAATATGCTTCCAAGACATTGAAAGCAACAGATTATTAATGCTGCATTATAACCATGTCCTCCAAGTTAATTAAACAATACGCTGCTCAATGTTCCATATTATTGCTTCCCTCGAAAAACTAATATGGAGTAAATCTAAAATTTAATTATAATTGTCCTTTGGCCTCCCGGCTAAAGCGTACTACGTATATAAATAAGGGACTAGGGGATTTAACAATCTACCAGCCTCTGATCCGAAAGTGTAATAAAGCTTTTAAGAAGTAACCCGTACAAAATTGAAATGAAATGTGAGTATTCCGGACCTGCCACATATACAATAAGATTTGAGGAATAGGGGTTAAAAGTGAAAGTCTGGTCTATTTCAGATAAAAAACTATGAGCGTGATGCATGGAAGGTTGACAATGCAGGGCCGCTGAGAAGGAGAGTCAGAGCGACAAGGGAAACGGTTGAAGAAGTCATAAAGTGAGATGGAAATATTTATGGAAAGGGAAAGAGAATTGTTCAAGGGATGAGGGAATGAATTTTTTACTTCTTCCGTACTTCAATCATGTCCACCATATTTACCGTGGACATGGATCATGTACCATTATATTTGAATTGAAGCATTATGCGAGAAAGTAAATAGAATGAGTTTTAAATAATTAAATTCGAAGTTTAAATCATTAATCATGTTTAGGTGTTATCCTATCATCAATATATCTAAGTATACCTTTGTGAATATATGTATAAATTGGTTGAGAATGTAAAGTCTATTCAAATTGGTGTAACAGATCATTGCCTGATTTACTTGAGTTTTAAAAAAAATCCCAATATTCGTTTTTTGAGAAATCCTTCTAATCTCATTATAGTATTTCTTTTCATGTAATATTCATTATTAATAAGTAAAATAAATACATAAAAATATAAAAAAAGTATTTTTTAAGAAAAGTAACTTCGATTTAATCTTGGTTCCTCCACATTTTGGTTTGTCACATAATTTTTAAGTGTGTTTTCTAAATAGGATTAATTACGGAGTATGTCTTATCTTGGGGAAACACATTCTTAGTCTTATTTTGAAATATTGTTTATTTCTACTTCCATTTTGGCATTATGGATACCTCTTTCTGTCATGTTGGAGTGTTAGATTTGATCATCAAATGGGATAAAGAAATAAATTATTTAAAAAAGTTTTTTTTTTTTGTGTAGAGAATTCTCACCACAGTAGCTAATCATTTAACTAATGTTCACGGGTCATGTAAATTTGGATTCTTAACTAAATTTGTTTCTTTCTTTAATTAATAGTTTAAAATTTGTGAAAGTTTTTTTTTTAGTTTTTTTAAGGATGTTATTGACTGGCGTGATTTCAGTCCAAGATCAGATCAAATTTAGAAAATGGTAAAATGCCAATAAAAAAAAATATTTTTGGAGTAAACCATTTTAGTCCTGACTTACAAAAATCTAGATCGAATTAGAAAATTTTAATTCAATTCAAAAGTTTAATTCAATTCGTCTTGAAATGAGTATTTTTTACGTACACTTGGCCTGGATCGTAAATTGGTCAAGACTTGGTAAACAAATGACCCTTTTTAGCAGAGCATTAAAAAATCGAAAACCATTTGATCATAAATATTGTTTCAATGCATCAATTAATTGAAAAGGTATTTTATGATAAAACATTTCAACACTTTAGATAGAATCAAGAATTTATAATTGATCAATTATAAATGAAATACGGAGTATATTCCAACAACCTTACTTTAGAAATCTATATAAAACGTATGATGGCTAATATGTATAAAGTATTATTTAATTCATTCGAAATACATCGACAGAAATTGCATTCAAAGAGAAAATCACTTGGTGAGTGTTCACATGTTCATTACTATTGCTAGAACCAATTTCGGATTTTAATATTTGGTGATTATTGTAAAATTATTTCAAATTAAAATCTTAAATTACAACGATCCCAAGAGAAACCAAGTGAAAAATTCGTTTTTTAGTTGTAACATTTCAATTTTATGTGAGTTACAACCTCAAAGGGTTGAATTTTAATTTTTGATGACTAACGATCAAAGCTCGAATGAGACAACAAATGTTGTTTATAAAGAAGTACTATACAAAATATTTAAATTTTTTCATGTTATGTTGAATAACATGGATTTGTTTGTGGTCTCTTAAGTGGTCATTGTAAAAATTTTGATGTATCATTCGGACTTTCAATTTTTTGTTTTAATTAATACGAGTACAAAGTTCTCTATTTCGGCCGTGCATCGCACGGGTGAGAATACTAATATATATATATAAATATAGCAACGCTATACCGAAAGCTAAGATCATATATATAAATATATACTAGTACTACGTATAATTTTTAACAATCTAATGAAAGTGGTGTTTGGTGTGGTAGCTAACAGCAGTTAAAAGATTTATAAGGCCATAGGTATGACATTAGAATATTAGTTAGAGAACAATTTTGTCACTGAACTCACCCTCCACCATATTGAGCTGCCACATGGTATGGCAAATCTTTTAAACCATCCAATTGTTATTTATTTATTTTTTTGTTCAATTTTTTCAAAAATTGTATCAATTTTTTTATTTTTTTTATAATCTTTCATATGATAATCCATCATTTGCAATGGAATCAAAGACTAACTATTTTTTGGCTTGGGAATATGATGGAATAAAGCTAACTCACTAGACTGTCCGCGTTTCTTTGTTATGAAGCAGCAGTCAGTCCATGCAATTCTCGACATGATTTTCACTATGAGTCATCTGAAAACAGTCTCTTTGAGCTTTAGTACAATGATAAGACTGCCAGGGGCGGAGGTGGAGGGGGTGGCCAACCGGACCACGGCCCAACTCAAATTTAAAATTGATTATATTTCTAATGTAAAAATTTATGTGTAAAAATTTATCTGTAAAAATTCTTTGTATCAGTCCAGCTCAACTCTTACTCCTGCCTATGCCCCTGAAGACTGCGTACAACCCCCCTTTACCCCTATCGAAGGTTGGAGCCTTTGCGCAAGGGGCAATGCTGATGATGATGAATCTTTCATATGATATCAATATTGTATACGTAAAGTTTAAAAGAAAAACGGCTAAATATAGATTTAAGGACAAAAGATTTTTTTTGAGTTTTTTTAATATGCAATATGGACACCATTGAAAAGATTATAAAAAATTATTAAATCTAAAATAGTTTTTTTATTAGATAATATATGATAGTATAAAAAGTTACAATAATTTTAAGAAAAAATAATAATTATAATGTCGACATGCATTGGAGGGAGTACTGATGTTCACCCACCGGGTGAATAAAATCGAACTGGATTAGTTATGCATCAAATGAAAACACGACATTACAATCTTTTAAATAATATATGCTCACATTAGAATATCAATTATACTGTCCACAAACAAAATATATACTATCGTAATACCTAATTAAGTTGCACGGAAACGCGAAAATCATGAAAAAATAAAAATAAGGAAAAGTCAATTTTTGCTTACAAATGACTTGTTTGGAGAGTTTTCAAAGAGTTTCTGTAGAGTTTCCGAAAAAGAAACATACTTTTCCCGAGAGTTTCTGTGCTACATAGCTACGTAGTACCAATATATATTAAAAAGTACCAATATATATTAAAATTTAAGTCAAGCTCGTAATCATCGAAAAATGGAAGATTCAATTTAAAATCTTTAATATTTACTATCTTGTAATTATATTTCCTAATTTGATATCGAATGTATCAGTCTAAAATACTGGATATACTAAAATGTGAAATATTCAAAGGTATTTTATAGTCGTAGACTCGTAGTTCTAGTTTATTCCACCCATAAAAGATTTTATTTTCACGCAAGATGATTAATTGAAATATTAAGAAAACATAATTAATCATCTTCTAGCAAAAGGTTGAATTTGTACAGATATACTCAGATTAAAATTAGCCAAAAGAAGCTTGAACACACTATGATCACTTTGTACAGATGAAAACTACTACCTGTCTACCTCCGTCCCGTAAAGAAGTTCCCACTTTCCTTTTATGGAGGTCCCAAAAAGAAGTTCTCATTTCTATAAAAGGAAACCACTTTTATCCCAAAAGTCACAACTACACTTACTTTTTACCCATTTTTTTGCTTGATTTGACATAAAGTAAGGGTAAACTTGGAAAGTCAAAACAAAATTTTACCTTACATAAATATGTGTGTAGGTCAAACCGGGAACTTCATTGCGGGACGGAGAGAGTATTTGTGTGAGAGGTTCTACTGTTTCTAAACCCCAGGGTACATTTGGAACACAAATCCAAGTGTACTAAGCCAGCCGCATTTGGGCCTGTTTACTAATAGAGATATTTTCCAAATTCTAATAGGAGTAAAACATAACACATTTCTCTAAATAGAAGTTAACTTCTAATCTTCCCCAAATAGAAGTAAACATTATTTTTTTACCCATAATATCCCTATTTTAATTAATTATTGCCCCCTAGTTCCCATGGGCAACAAGGGCAGTTCGTCAGTGGCAGGGTGTTGGTAGCGGCGGCAGTCCGGTGGTGGCGGTGGTAGACGACGGCGGAGCTCCGACGACCGGCAGAAACACCTATTCTAATTAATTATTGCCCCCCCTAGTTCACTTGGGCAACCAGGACAGTCTGTCAGTGACGGGGCAGGGCGTTGGTAGCGGGGCAGTCCGGTGGTGGCGGTGGCAGATGGCGGCGGATCTCCGGCGACTCTGATGGTGGCATGAAGAATGGGGGAAATCTGGATTTTTTTACCTCACCGGAGCTCCGCGGTGGCGACAGTCCGGCGAACTCCGGCGGCACCGTAGCAGCAGGCAGGGCATCCTTGTCTATTTAGAAAAAAATACTCTTATTTTGAGAATTTAAAAACTTTACTCCTATTTTTGCCCTTCTCCTATGTTTTACTTCTCTTTTGATAATTGTGTCTTTTACAAATGAAGGACTCATTGAGGAAGAAATGAAAGTGTGAATAATTAACGGGAAAGGTGCCCCAATAGGAGTCCGGGCATGTGTATATATAATAAGAGTTCAAGATACAAAAGGAAACAATATTCCTAAAGATATTCTACTCTATTACACCCCCTCAAACTGTGCGGGAGATACAACGCGCATGTTGTCTTTTAAAAAATTAAACTGCTGACTAGAAAGACTTTTAGTGAAAATATCAGCCAGCTGTAGCTGTGTAGGAATATATTTCACGACCAAGTCTCCATGTGCAACGCGTTCTCTGACGAAATGATAGTCGATCTGAATGTGTTTGCTCCGAGCATGCTGAACAGGATTAGCCGTGAGATATGATGCAGAGATATTGTCACAAAATAACTGAACAGGGAGTTATCAGATTTGCTGCATATGAACTGATGAGACAATAAAAAACTACTGAAACGATGAAACCAAGCTCGCGGAGCCTGCTTAAGACCATAAATGGCTTTTCGCAGTCTACACAAATGATTAGGAAATAATGGATGAGTAAAACCCCGCGGTTGGCGCATATAAACTTCCTCAGTAAGGTGACCATGCAAGAAGGCATTTTTGACATCCAATTGACGAATAACCCACCCAAATGAAATAGCTAAGGTAAGAACAACTCTAATAGTGGTGGGTTTAATGACAAGACTAAAAGTCTCAGAAAAATCTACACCAGCCTGCTTATTAAAACCCTGAGCTACTAAACGCGCTTTATGGCGCTCAATAGACCCATCCGAATTGTATTTAGTCTTTTAAATCCACTTAGAGCCCATAACATTTTTAGATTTATCAAACGGAACTAATTCTCAAGTATTATTAGAAATAAGAGCATTAAATTCCTCCGCCATCGCCTCACGCCATTTTAAATGTTTATTTGCCTCTGAAAAACAAACGGGATCTGCTGATAAAACAACTGTATTTAAATTAAAAATGGATTTGAGTTTAAAAATTCCCGACTTCGCTCGGGTCTGGATGGAATGAATATTTTGAGGAGGAACTGGAATAGTGGAGATCGGGCTAGTGTCAGTGGAAGACACCGTCGGGGTGGAGTCGGGTGGAACGGTTTCAGCCTGGGCTGGAGTTAGTGCACAGGACGTAGGTGAGGGTGAGGACTCAGGAGATGGCAAAGGTAGTGGTTCGGTTTGTGGTGTGTGTGAAGTGGAGGGATTTTGTGAGGGCTCAGGTGAGGGAGGGTCGAAGGCTGCATTAGGGCTGGGTCTGAAAAACTGAAAACCGAAAACCGAATCAAATTAAACCGGACCGCAACCAAATAAAACCGAACCGCTAAGAAACCGAATGTAAAAAACCGAACCGAACCGAAGTTGTTTGGTTCGGTTTTGGTTTTTACCCTTCAAAACCGAACCGAACCGAACAAACCGAATTATTTAAAGTATGAAATTTATATGTTAATTGTTAAGCATTAATTCTAATTAATCTTAATATCATCAATAGTCTTTGGTTTTCTTGTGTTAGAGAAATAATGTTTGTGTTATGTTTAATTTAATTTAGTTTATAAATTCATTTACCCATTCATTGTCTGTAATAATGTAGCTATATTGAATGATGTTAATATGTGCTTACTAGTTATTAGTAGTAATTAATTTTTTTAGATAACTTAAAGATTTTATATTGATAAAACAATAAATATTCATCTCAACTATATCACATAAAACGTATATATTCATGAACTTTTTTCGAACTACTCACAAACAAATTAAATCAATAATATATACAGTTTAATCTATCTCGCATACTCATATAATTCAAGACATATTTATCTCTTCTCATTTTTATTTTATTTGTTGTTGTATTGTGCTTGCATTCTTTATGTAATATGTTTGATCCCTCAGTATTAGGGGTGGGCAAAAGACCCGGTCCCGTTGGTCCGTTCCGGAATGTTCCGGTTCCGTTCCAAAATTGTCCCGTTATATTTGAGACACATTATTTTTGTCTCGTACCGGTCCCGAACCGTTTTAGAATAAAACGAGAGCGGGACAAGTAAAATATATCCCGTTCCGTCCCGTTGTCCTGAAATTGTACTTTTTAGTAAGTTAGTGAGTCTACCAACAACTCATTTTGTAATCCAAATAATAATAAATATTCTTTTTTCACAACCCAAATACCAATAATTATTAAAATACAATGTATTAGTTGTTTAGCAACGAGTAAAGGGTCAGTTTGGTCCTCGAAGTTGCAAAAAAGGGTCAAATAAGTCCTTATATAGAAGATTCTGTCCGGACGTGCCATTTGAGGTGGCTCCCGGTAGAATTTTTTGATGAAATTTTTTGAGCATCTTATTCATTAAGTCTAGTTTACTCATACCAAATTTCAGCTAAAAATTCAATCGGGGAGACATTCAAATGAATTCTTGAACATAACTGCGCTTTTAACGACACAGTTATCTTCAAGAATTCATTTGAATGTCTTCCCGATTGAATTTTTATCTGAAATTTGGTATGAGTAAACTAGACTTAATGAATAAGATGTTCAAAAAATTTAATCAAAAAATTCCACAGGGAGCTACCTCAAATGGCACGTCCGGACAGAATTTTCTATATAAGGACTTATTTGACCCCTTTTTTGCAACTTCGAGGACCAAAATGACCCTTATCCCGTTTAGCAACAGAACACCTAAGAACTTTAAACTACCTAGTACTACGTATGAACTATGAACTACGGAGTATCATCTATCTACAAAAAAAAATGATTTTTACTCCCAAATTAAAAGCTTCACCTCTTATAGTATTCTTTATCGCTTTTTTTTACATAATTCTTGATAGTTTTTTGTGTTAGAATTTTTTTCCTTCAACTTTTGTTTCTTGCAGGGTAAGTTGCATTTTTTACTCACAAATTTCTAGAATAGCTGCAATTCTTTGTTCATAGAGGTTTTTTTGCGTTAGTTTTTTTTTCCTTTCAAATAGCTTTGGTTCATTTTTTGGATTGCAATTTTTTCACTACATTTTTTTGGGATGTCTCAAACCGTCCCGTTTTGTCCCGGTTCTGGTTTAAATGGGACAACAAAAGGACAATGTCTTGTCTCGTCCTGTTCCGAACCGTTATTTTAAATCGGGTTCGGTACCGGGACAACCCAATTCCCGTTCCGTCCTGGATCGTGCCCACCCCTACTCAGTATTATATCAATTTTAAATCATGGGATTTTTTTGGTAAAAAACCGAATAAACCGAAATCGAAACGAAACAAACCGAACCAATCAAACTGTGGTTCCAAGTTTTGAAGTGTAAAACCGAACCGAAACCGAACCGAACTTTTTACTTTGATTCTATATTTGATTTTAGGTCAAAACCGAACCGCAAGAACCGAACCCACCCCTAGGCTGCATGCTGTAAAGAAGGGGAGTGATGGTCAGATTGCAGCATGTGAGGCATGGATAATGGCCGAGTGCTGTCAGTGGGAAAATTGAAGGAGGAAGCCTCGGTTGAGGTAGATGGTGTAAGGAAAAATTCACATGGAGGGCTGGTCGGGTTAGAAGCAGGTGATGATGAAGACAAAGTGGTGAATGGAAAAATATTTTCATGAAACCGCACATGCCGACTAATAAAAACATTGCCAGATTGTGGTTCTAAACATCGATAACCTTTATAACCAGATGCATAGCCAATGAAAACACACTGAATGGAGCGAGGAGACAATTTATTTGAAGAAGAGGCAAAGAAATTAGGATAACAAGCACAACCAAAAACACGCAAAAAATTATAGTCAGATGATTTTTGAAAAAGTGTTTCATAAGGAGAGAGACCAGAGAGAGTGGGTGATAAGTCCGTAATTAGACACGCATTTGATGCGTGTTGGGATTGGATTTTGATGGTTTTCCTAGCTTTAAGGTGTTGGAAGTCTCAATTTTAGCTCAAGTTATGTTTATCGGGCGTTGGTTCGAGTTTTGTGTCATTTGGAGTCAAAATCAGGATTTTAGAGTTCGGCACCGGCGCTTGAGAAGAAATCGGGATGAGTTGAGAAGTATTTGAGAATGATTTGATAGCTTTGGAGGTCACCGGAAGATTCACGATGAAGATTTGAAGGAAAAAGAGCTCTAGGATTGACTTCGGGATCAAAAGAAGATGAATGAAGCTTGAAAACGGCGATCAGAATGACCTTCTTTCAATCGTTCAAGCTTATCTCTTTGTAGGAACAACCAATGGACACGATTCAAGTTGCATAGGAAAGCCAACTTCAAGGGCTACAAATCATATGAAGACACCTTTGCGAGAAACTGAGAGGAAGAAGGTGAAAACAGACGACGAAGTCAGATGATCTCTGCTGCGATTTCAGAATGACACCTTCCACCGTTTTGATGATATCTCTTGATTGGATGATTCAAATCACATTCGGCAAATTGGGGTGGATAGAGGACTTCATTATCTACAGCTTTCATGAAAGAAGTTTTGTCAAATTCGGAAGTTAAATAGGCACGATCATGCCCTCAAAGTCAGACACGATCGTGCCTGAAGAGAAAACCACCGCGAAGTTACTGCCTGCCAGGCACGATCGTGCCTGGAGGGAGGCACGATCGTGCCTGCCCAAAATGCGCGTTTTTGCTCTGGAGGCACGATCGTGCCTGGCATCGTGTCTGGCTCCGAAAATCCTAATTCAGCTCAAATTTCACCCGATTTTTCTATTTAAACAGCCTGTAAACCCCCGTTTTCAAGGGAGGAGCTTAGAGAGAGTGCCTAGCACGAATTTTAGAGGGCTTTTCAGCCTCGTTCATCAATCTTTTGGGATTCTTTGTAAGTTCCACCTTTTTAATTAATGACAATAATTCTTTTTATTCCAATTCTATTGATTCTTCAATTATGAATTGTGAGTAGTTTTAATTAGGGATTTGGGATTGATGAAGGGGTTAATCATGATGTATGACTAGATTCTTTTCGGTTTAATTGCATGAATTCCGTTTAATTTGTGTTTGAATAATTTAATTGATATCTTTTGTAACCTAGAATCGCGACTAGAATTACAATTGCATGTAGAATAAATTAAGAGAGATCTAATTTGTTCTAGAACACATTCACACACACTTAATCGTTCACTAAGAGATAAGTAGCGATTAAGGGACCGTAAGCTTGCTCGTCTTGGCAATAATTTAGGATCCTGTCGCATGAGAGATCAGCCTGGTCCCCTAAATTATTGTACTCTACGCCGCGAGAGCGGTAAGAACTTAGTAATGATTAGCTAGGCTCAATTAAATTAATTTCATGTAATTAGGCCCGATCTGTCAGAAATCCGGTTACCCCGGAATCAATCCTGGTTCCCTTCGTCATTAATTAGAAAGAAGCCCCTAGTTTAATCGTTTTATTCGCATTTTTATTTTCCAGCAACCAATCTCGCACGACGCATTTTTATTTATTTATTTTTAATCGCTGAACTTAGTTAATCTTTGATTCCCTTTTGTCCGTCCCTGTGGAGACGATACTCGTACTTACACCACTATATTACAATCTTTTTATGTGTGAGAAAACTCACATCAGTTTTTGGCGCCGTTGCCGGGGATAATTTCAGAGATAATTTCAGAGAAGCTGTCTCACCTGGAAGAAACACTCAAGCAATTCATGCAAGCAACTGAGGCGAGCATGGCAATTCAACAGCAAGCAAACACAAGGATGCAGAACATGGAGAATCAATTGGGGCAGATTATAAAGGCTTTATCTGAGGAGTCCGAGAGATCTCATCCTAGCGACACAGACGCCCAACCCGAGGAGACCAATATGGATGATCACGTGAGCGAGTCAGACTATGATAGTGGGAATATCATGGATGATACACTTCTTGATGTAACACCGTCCCCAAATGTATTTACTTTTAAGTGAATATTGTATTGAACCTTATGAAATGATTAACGAATATACGAAGTTGTGAATTTTTATTATTTTTATTCGCGTGAATAGTAAATTGCGTGCGGAGCCCACACCGGGGGCGGGGGCCGCTCGATATTCCTGAGACCGTATATTTATTCATCTTGGTCGATATAATATTTATATAGTGGTGGATAATTTATTTGGTCAAAAGAAATGATATAGAGTTGACCAATTGATCAAAAAGGCCAAAATACCGGTACTGGTAATTTAACCGATAAAAGCCCGAAATGAATTTCGGGGGCTTATAAATTAAAGTTGGGGAAGGTATATTCATTATAAAGGGTATAATGATTAAGAACACATAATATATTTTATTTGACTCGATAAAATAAAATATATTTAAACAGTCCGAAAAATACAACTTTCGGGACCGATTGTACACTTCTGGACAAAAAGGGTTGACCTCCCACATGGGTGGGGGCCAAGCCACGAATTTGGCCACTCAAATTAAGGAGTTGGCCGGCTGGTAGAGTAGGGAATCATGGGAGATGATATTGAGTTGAAGGAATTGGCATCAAACAAAATGGGGTAGACCCACACCAATGTTTATTTGCCCATTAAGACAAAAGAGCAATTCCTCTCTCTCCCTCATTCTTTCTCTCGGCCAGCACAACCCCAGCAAGACCAAGAAAAGCTCCATCCTCCTTTCCCCATCCTTGAAGAGGGCTCAAGCAATAGAGGTCCAAGGGGAAAGATTAAAGGGAGAAAAAGCTAGGAAGAGTGAGAAAGATTAAGGTAATAACCTTATATTAACTTTTCCTTTATTTTTCTTCTATCATATGAGATATATATCACAGGGAGGACCTTGAGGATTTTTCTTCATGATTTAAGTGTGGAATGATAAGTTGGAGAGTGGTTCTAAGTCCAAGAACGGACTTGGAAGCCAAACCGACAAGTTCACCGGAAAATAACCTTTTAGAGGTTATTTGTATTGATTAAGGTTTTATGATGTTAAAACCTTGTTAGGAACTTGATTTAAGTATTTTTGAGCTTCGCCGGAGTTTCGCCAGAGTTGGTCAAAGTTCACCGGAATTAGTCAAAGTTCAACCGGGAAGCGTAGAACGCGCTTAAGCTCACTTAAGGTGAGGATGACCGACTATATTGCTTATAATCTTTGGGTTAATATCATGAGATTTCCTAAATAAATACAAAGTGTGATTTGCATGGATTATTAATGATTAATAATGCCTAAATGAAATTACTATTGATTATAAGTATAGCTTGCACAATATACAAATTTGTGAATAAATTGTGTATGTTTATATGTTATGAATATGATGGCATGATGGTTGTATCAACCATGAATCCCAATTGTGATAAGTATGCTTTTATTTCATGAGAAGAAGCCATGAAAGAATAAAAGTGATATTTTGATATTAAGGTCAAATTACATATTGAATGAAGAATTATAATGAAATGAGTAAATAACTAGTATTGAAATATTAGTTGGAAATGTAGTTGAATAATGGATGAATGGATCCTAAGAAATTGAATTGTAAAGAATCGGTGATTATTGAGCTGGGCTCTAGACCGATGTAGATAACGGTGATTATTGAGCTGGGCTCTAGACCGTAGTAGTTATCAGTGATTATTGAGCTGGGCTCTAGACCGATGTAGATAACGGTGATTATTGAGCTGGGCTCTAGACTGTGGTAGTGATCGGTGATTATTGAGCTGGGCTCTAGACCGATGTAGACGACGGTGATTATTGAGCTGGGCTCTAGACCGTAGTAGGTAACGGTGATTATTGAGCTGGGCTCTAGACCGTGATAAATAACGATGAATTGAAACTAAATAAACAAAGTTAACCATAATATGATAACATCCTAGTTCGAGGGTCTTGGAATTGGAACTTTGATTATACTTAGTATAGTTGTCATTGTACTTGTCAAATGCTTCCAAGTACTGACCTCCCCTTCACGAGGGAGGCCACCTCACAGTTTCAGGTAGAACTTGAAGGTTGCTACCATCACCCATTTGCTCGGGAAGATCAAGGAGAGAAGACGTGGTTCGTGCTTCCTCCATTTCTGTTTTAAAGAAAATTATGTTAATGCTCATGGATATTATTTCCAAATAATTATTTGGGGGCTTGTATGCCCATGTTTGCCAAGGTGTGGCATGAACACTTGTATTGAATGTTTCCGCTGCTTTAAATGAATATTTTACATTATGTTTGTTTATGGATGTACTACGTGTGAATGATATTCCAGACGCCTTGTATAGTATGGATGTGTTAGACTGCGGTTGACTATTCGTACTGTACGGTGGATTGTTGACGTGTCCGGGTAGGTCTGGGGCGTGACAATTTAAATGGTATCAGAGCCTTAGTCCGTAAACTTCATAATGAAGCTTCAAAATTTCATTTTGAGAACGAATTTGAAAACCATGAGCATAAAAGTTTTATACTTATGGAACTTTTGGTAATTGAGTTGCAAAGTCTCTAATTGTTAAGATGGTACCCTTAACAATTGGTATGACGGTGATTTGAGCCAAGGGATGTCTTTAAGTACCTATCCGTCATTTGACATTGATACGAGTCTAATGACTCATTCTAAATCTCTTTCACAAATGGAACCAGTTGGAAGGATCACAAGGAGGAACCCGACGGGCTGTGCACCGGGTGGGTCCGATCGCGGTAGCCGGGGGTCCTCTAGGGGATCAAGAGGAAGGGGCCGTGGAGGCCAACGACAAACCGTGAGCGATGGCCACGTCGACACGGAAAGTGAGACCTATTGGTCTTATGAAGACTCAACCTACCGGCCGGAAACTGAGCCGGTTGAGACCCCTTATGAAAGGGATGATGATGATGTGAGTGACGAGGAGGAAAATGGCTTCTTGGCTAGGATTGAAGCGCTGCTCCAACAATACCATCGGGAGCGCGAAGAAAGAAGGGAACGCCGAACGCGCCGTGCAGGGCAACCTTCGAGTGGGGCTCCAAGGGGAAGGAGCTTTTGTGATTCGAGAACCCATGTGGAAGCGCATGGAAGTCGAGGTGATGGAGGTCCAACCATAAGGATCTCCAAATACATCAAAGAAGCGAGGGACTTGGGGTGCAAACCGTTCGATGGGACGGGGGACATCTCGGTTACCGCCCAGTGGATCAAGAGGCTGAACGAGGCAGCCCTTGACATGCAACTCACCCCCGATTTTAAACTGAGAATCGCGGTGAGGTTACTTGAAGGGTTGGCGTCCAAATGGTGGGATGGAACCAAGGGCAAGTATGGCGGGACTGTTACTTGGGAGGACTTTCGGCAGGAGTTCTTTGCCCAGTACTACTCTGACTTCGAAGTAAACGCCAAAGTGAGGGAATATACACTCTTGACCCAAGGGGGTAACATGACGGTGAAAGAACTTGAGCACAAGTTCAGGGACCTTGCCGACCACATACCGGAGTATGCTTGTGATGAAAACCGAATGGTGAATCACTTTTGGGAGGCCTTGGACCTGGAGATACGTGATAGGGCGACGCAATTGCCCAACATGACTTTCAGCCAAGTGGTTGCTCAGGGGTTGAAGGGAGAAAAGCAATGGGAGGAAAGGAAGAAGAGGGACGCCGAGGAGGCAAAGAAAAGGAAATGGGAGAAACATGGCCCCCAAGGTTCTAATAAGAAAGGGAACCATGGGGGAGGGGGATCATTCAGGGCACCGGCACCGCCATCTAGGGGAAGCTCAGGCACGGGTGGACAAAACTCAGGCTCGCAAGCCCCAATGGTGATTAGGTGCAGGAACTGTAACAAGAACCATGGGGGAAAGTGTCGGGATCCTCCTCGGTGCTACCAATGTGGAGACACGGCGCATATTAAGCCAAATTGCCCTCAACTTGGTGGGAACCGAGGGGCGGGATCAAGCGGCGCTACTACGGCGAGTAGGAACCGAACCGGATCACCCCATGCTAGTACGGGGCAAGGGGGAGCGAGCACAAGCAACGCGCCGTCCGTGAATCAAGGGAGGACGCAAGCTAGGATCTACACAATGACTGAGGCCGATGCTCGAGCCAACCCCGACTCCATTGCGAGTAATCCCTTGTTCACTCTTATATTATTCATATACATGCGTATATAAACTTTAGGGAGCGTGTACGGGTCAACCGATGACTTTTCGGCTCGTTTTTAATCGAAAAAGTGAGTTAAACACGCCCAGGGACGAACCGACGCTGGCCTGGGTTTGAACCGGCGCCGGCCTAGCGTAAAACGAAGCCAAACGGAGCTGGCAGTAGCTTACCCGGCGCCGGCCAGGGGGGCAACCCGGCGCCGGCCCGGAAAATTTTCCCGGAGGATGCTAACCAGTAGCTTACCCGGCGCCGGCCAGGGAAGCAACCCGGCGCTGGCCCGGAAAATTTTCCCGGAAGATGCAAACCAGTAGCTTACCCGGCGCCGGCCAGGGGGGCAACCCGGCGCCGGTCCGGGGGAGAATTCCGGGTGTTTCGCTCCAGGGGATACCCGGCGCCGGTCCGGGCCATACCCGGCGCCGGTCCGGTGCAATTTTTCACTTTTCCGGTTCCAGTAGCTTACCCGGCGCCAGCCAGGTCCATACCCGGCGCCGGTTTAGTGTATTTTTACCCGAAATTTTTTTCGTTAAGCCTCGTTTCGATCCGGTACATTGAATAGTGTGTCTTACATCACTTATATATGTAGGGACATTAAAGATCAATGGTAGAAACGCAAGAATTCTCATTGATACCAGGGCACAACGTTCATTCGTGAGTGAAGCGTTTGCCGAAGGTTTAGATGTGCCGTTGATAGTAATGACACAACCCTTGTTAGTCTCTACACCGTTGGGAGACGATGTGGAGAGGAAACATTACTACTGTAACACCCCGGCCCCGCAGGACCCGAGGTAGTTACTCCAGACCAATAGTACTGTCCTCACAAACCACCACTAGCCTTTACCGCGCACTTTGTCCTCACTCATGCGCGCCCTGAGAAACTTCCCAGGGGGTCACCTATCCCAAGACTACTCCCGTGCAAGCACGCTTAACTTTGGAGTTCTTAGCGGATGAGCTCCCGTAAAAGGAGATGCACCTCTGTTGGTATGAGTAGTACTATTAATCCGTTTATATTAAATCTCAAGTGTTACAACTACCCTTCGTGTGAGGTAGAAGTGATAGGTCGACCCTTGACTTGTGACTTCGTACCTCTAAGTATGTTGGAATTTGATGCAATTCTAGGGATGAATTGGCTCGAGAAACATCATGCTCGAGTGGATTGTTATGCCAAGGTTTTGGAACTTGAGGATGCTGAGGGAAACACTCTACGTTTCGAGGGAGATCGGGGAGGATCTCATAGTTGTATAATATCCGTAATGAGGGCACGAAAGATGTTGAAGAAGGGATGCCACGCATACCTTGCTTATGTGGTGGATGAAGCAAAGAAGGAGGTTGACATCAACGATGTTCGTGTCGTGTGCAAATATCCGGATGTCTTTCCCAAAGACTTGCTGGGGCTTCCACCCGACAGAGAGATCGAGTTTGTGATTGAAGTTGAGCCGGGGACCAAACCCATCTTGATTCCTCCTTATCGAATGGCACCGGCTGAGCTTCAAGAGTTGAAGGTTCAACTTCAAGAGCTTTTGGACAATGGGTTCATTAGACCCAGTCATTCACCGTGGGGAGCACCCGTACTCTTCGTTAAGAAGAAAGATGGTACACTAAGAATGTGTATAGACTACCGACAGTTGAACAAGGTCACGATCAAGAACAGGTATCCTTTACCGAGGATTGATGACTTGTTTGATCAACTTCGAGGGGCAATAGTATTCTCGAAGATTGATTTGAGGTCGGGGTATCATCAGTTGAAGATAAAGGAGAGTGACATACCTAAGAGTGCATTTCGCACTAGATATGGTCACTACGAGTTTTTGGTGATGTCATTTGGTCTAACCAATGCACCGACGACGTTCATGGACATGATGAACCGTGTGTTTAGTGAATACTTTGATCAATTTGTGATAGTATTCATTGACGACATTCTAGTATACTCCAAAAGTGAAGAGGAGCACGAAGATCATTTAAGACTTGTACTTCAACGGCTAAGGGAAAAACAACTTTTTGCCAAGTTCTCTAAATGCGAGTTTTGGCTCAAAGAGATTGGATTTCTCGGGCATGTCGTGTCGGGTTCGGGCATTGCGGTGGATAAAGCCAAAATGGAAGCCATGATGAATTGGGAGAGACCCAAAAATGTGAAGGAGATACATAGTTTCCTTGGCCTAGCGGGATACTATCGTAAGTTTGTGGAGAAATTCTCTGTGTTGGCGTCCCCATTGACAAAGCTCACAAAGAAAGGGGCCAAGTTCATATGGGACGACAAGTGTGAGGAAGGATTTCTCGAACTAAAGAAACGACTTACCGAGGCGCCAGTTCTTGCACTACCCACGCAGGGGATAGGGTATGACATATACAGTGATGCTAGCATCCAAAGGCTTGGATGCGTACTAATGCAAAACGGTCGGGTGATTGCCTATGCTTCTAGGCAATTGAAGAAACACGAGGCAAACTACCCTACCCACGTTCTAGAGTTGGGAGCGGTAGTGTTTGCACTGAAGATTTGGAGGCATTATCTCTATGGTTAGACATGTCACATTTTCACCGATCATAAAAGCTTGAAGTACGTATTCACTCAGAAAGAGTTGAATATGAGACAAAGGAGATGGATGGAGTTGATCAAGGACTATGACTTGATCATCGATTATCATCCCGGGAAGGCCAATGTAGTGGTCGATGCACTGAGCAGGAAGAGTACGTCGGGGACGTTACTCACATGTCTACGGACATTGAGGGCACAAGTGGAGGTGTCCACGAGTGGGGTCCTCATTGCGAGATTCGAGGTTAGGCCTACATTGCTGGGTGAGATCAGTAGATGTCAGGCCACTGATGAAGAATGTCAGAAGATCCGTGAACGGATCCTTGAAGGACCCGTGGAGAACTTTCGGGTGCGTGACGACGGTCTTTTATTGTTTAAGGACCGTGTATGCATACCAAAGAGTGAAGAGCTCCAAAAGTCTATACTAGAGGAGGCTCATTCTTCGGCATATGCTATGCATCCAGGAGGTACTAAAATGTACCGAGACTTGAAGGAAAGTTACTGGTGGTCGGGTATGAAGAGGGACATCGCAGAGTACGTGAGTCGATGCCTTACTTGCCAACAAGTTAAGGCAGAGCATCAGCACTCGGCGGGGCTTTTGCAGCCACTGACCATTCCAGAATGGAAGTGGGAGCATGTGACCATGGACTTCGTGGTGGGGCTACCACGAAAAGTGAACAACTATGATGCGGTATGGGTAGTGGTTGATAGGCTCACCAAGAGTGCACACTTTTTGCCTATCAACATTACTTATCCTCTTGAAAGATTGGCAAATCTATACACGGAGGAGATTGTGAGACTTCATGGAGTTCCAATATCCATTGTCTCGGATAGGGATCCACGATTCACATCTCGATTTTGGCCCAAGTTTCAAGCATCTTTGGGTACTAAACTGAGGTTTGGCACAACTTTTCATCCACAGACGGATGGACAATCTGAGAGGGTGATACAGATATTGGAGGACATGCTTAGGGCATGTGCTCTGGAGTTCCAAGGGAGTTGGGACAAACATTTGGCTCTGGTCGAGTTTGCCTATAACAACAGTTATCAGGCGAGTATTGGCATGCCTCCATACGAGGCATTGTATGGGAGGAAATGCAGAACACCGTTGTGTTGGGATGAGGTTGGCGAGGCCAAGCTCGAAGGAGTTGAACTCGTTGAAATCACCAAGGCGAAGGTGAAGGTCATTCTGGAAAGACTCAAGGCTGCCCAAGGTCGGCAGAAGAGTTATGCCGACAAACGACGAAGGCCATTGGAGTTTGAGGTCAGTGATAAAGTCTTCTTAAGGATTTCTCCTTGGAAGGGTATCATCTGATTCATATCGAGGGGAAAGCTTAACCCCAGATACATTGGTCCATTTGAAATCCTTGAAAGGATAGGGGCTGTGGCATACCGTCTCAAGTTGACGCCAAAACTTGAGAAGATACACGACGTGTTTCATGTATCGATGCTTAAGAAGTACGTGAGAGATCCGTCTCATATTCTTGAAAAGCCACCGGTGGAGATACGTGAAGATCTACAATATGCAGTAGAACCGGTAAAGATTGTTGGGCAACAAGTAAAGAAATTGAGGAACAAGGAGATTCCTATGGTGAAGGTCCTTTGGAGGAGTGATCGAGTCGAAGAAGAAACCTGGGAGACCGAGGTCTCAATGAGGGAGCAATACCCGTTTCTTTTCGATTAGACACGTGGATTTCGGGGACGAAATCCCAAATAAGGGGGGGTGAACTTGTAACACCGTCCCCAAATGTATTTACTTTTAAGTGAATATTGTATTGAACCTTATGAAATGGTTAACGAATATACGAAGTTGTGAATTTTTATTATTTTTATTCGCGTGAATAGTAAATTGCGTGCGGGGCCCACACCGGGGGCGGGGGCCGCCCGATATTCCCGAGACCGTATATTTATTCATCTTGGTCGATATAATATTTATATAGTGGTGGATAATTTATTTGGTCAAAAGAAATGATATAGAGTTGACCGATTGATCAAAAAGGCCAAAATACCGGTACTGGTAATTTAACCGATAAAAGCCCGAAATGAATTTCGGGGGCTTATAAATTAAAGTTGGGGAAGGTATATTCATTATAAAGGGTATAACGATTAAGAACACATAATATATTTTATTTGACTCGATAAAATAAAATATATTTAAACAGTCCGAAAAATACAACTTTCGGGACCGATTATACACTTCTGGACAAAAAGGGTTGACCTCCCACATGGGTGGGGGCCAACCCACGAATTTGGCCACTCAAATTAAGGAGTTGGCCGGCTGGTAGAGTAGGGAATCATGGGAGATGATATTGAGTTGAAGGAATTGGCATCAAACAAAATGGGGTAGACCCACACCCATGTTTATTTGCCCATTAAGACAAAAGAGCAATTCATCTCTCTCCCTCATTCTTTCTCTCGGCCAGCACAACCCCAGCAAGACCAAGAAAAGCTCCATCCTCTTTTTCCCATCCTTGAAGAGGGCTCAAGCAATAGAGGTCCAAGGGGAAAGATTAAAGGGAGAAAAAGCTAGGAAGAGTGAGAAAGATTAAGGTAATAACCTTATATTAACTTTTCCTTTATTTTTCTTCTATCATATGAGATATATATCATAGGGAGGACCTTGAGGATTTTTCTTCATGATTTAAGTGTGGAATGATAAGTTGGAGAGTGGTTCTAAGTCCAAGAACGGACTTGGAAGCCAAACCGACAAGTTCACCGGAAAATAACCTTTTAGAGGTTATTTGTATTGATTGAGGTTTTATGATGTTAAAACCTTGTTAGGAACTTGATTTAAGTATTTTTGAGTTTCGCCGGAGTTTCGCCGGAGTTGGTCAAAGTTCGCCGGAATTAGTCAAAGTTCAACCGGGAAGCGTAGAACGCGCTTAAGCTCACTTAAGGTGAGGATGACCGACTATATTGCTTATAATCTTTGGGTTAATTTCATGAGATTTCCTAAATGAATACAAAGTGTGATTTGCATGGATTATTAATGATTAATAATGCCTAAATGAAATTACTATTGATTATAAGTATAGTTTGCACAATATACAAATTTGTGAATAAATTGTGTATGTTTATATGTTATGAATATGATGGCATGATGGTTGTATCAACCATGAATCCCAATTGTGATAAGTATGCTTTTATTTCATGAGAAGAAGCCATGAAAGAATAAAAGTGATATTTTGATATTAAGGTCAAATTACATATTGAATGAAGAATTATAATGAAATGAGTAAATAACTAGTATTGAAATATTAGTTGGAAATGTAGTTGAATAATGGATGAATGGATCCTAAGAAATTGAATTGTAAAGAATCGGTGATTATTGAGCTGGGCTCTAGACCGATGTAGATAACGGTGATTATTGAGCTGGGCTCTAGACCGTAGTAGTTATTTGTGATTATTGAGCTGGGCTCTAGACCGATGTAGATAACGGTGATTATTGAGCTGGGCTCTAGACCGTGGTAGTGATTGGTGATTATTGAGCTGGGCTCTAGACCGATGTAGACGACGGTGATTATTGAGCTGGGCTCTAGACCGTAGTATGTAACGGTGATTATTGAGCTGGGCTCTAGACCGTGATAAATAACGATGAATTGAAACTAAATAAACAAAGTTAACCATAATATGATAACATCCTAGTTCGAGGGTCTTGGAATTGGAACTTTGATTATACTTAGTATAGTTGTCATTGTACTTGTCAAATGCTTCCAAGTACTGACCTCCCCTTCACGGGGGAGGCCACCTCACAGTTTCAGGTAGAACTTGAAGGTTGCTACCATCACCCATTTTCTCGGGAAGATCAAGGAGAGAAGACGTGGTTCGTGCTTCCTCCATTTCTGTTTTAAAGAAAATTATGTTAATGCCCATGTTTGCCAAGGTGTGGCATGAACACTTGTATTGAATGTTTCCGCTGCTTTAAATGAATGTAACTGATGAAGTCACTGATCACTGTGATTTTCATACAGAAACTCCCCAACCATTTGATTTACCATTAGTCTCAGCACCTGAGGAGGGCAAGGAGAAGATCAGTCTTGATGATTGTGCTACTGAGGTAGGTTTAGGTATTAACGAGAGTTGGGATGCCTTCATGGAGAGTGATACAGAGTCCGGAGGAGAGGTTGTGAATGTTCATGATATCTGTGAGGAAGAAGAGGACTTTTCTATGGTGCAGTTTGATTACGGTGTTGCTCCTACTCCTTGCTTTGAGACATCTTTTGAGCTTCCGGTGATACCTAGAGTAATCAAAGTTTTCACTCATGTTTTCTGTCCACCTGAAGAGGATGAGAGTTTCATACTTCACTTCTGTGCTGATGAGGGTTATGAAGACCATGTGCTGGCTTCGTGGGCTGACGAATTTAAAGATCTGCGCCACCTAATGACATTTGTTGAGAGGAAGCTGGAGACGTTGACTATAAGTGCACCACTGCAGTCTTTGCTATTTGAGAGCATATAAGGAAGTTGCGTCGGGCAAACGACGTTAAAAATAGCGTTACTTGGGAGGCAACCCAAGCTTATTTCTGCACTTTTGTTTTTGTTTGTTTGTTTGCTTTCAGAACCCCCCCCCCCCCCCCCCAAAAAAATAACCAAACAAAAAAAACTGGGGTGTTTTTTTTGGGTTTGTTTTTGTGTTTGTGTGTTTTGTTTTTGCAGCTCAGGGTCTTGCTTTGGGGATGATGTGCCGAGGATCACTTGACTCAGTTTAGTTCTGCACCGACCAATGCCTTAGGGAAGTTTCTGTGACTCTAATAATCGCATGTTTGTAATAATTGACTTGAGTTAAGTTGAGCACGCGTGACCCTATCCTCTTTACCCCCTTGTGCATAGTGCATTTTTTGTCATCGAGGAAGATGCCAAAGTTTAAGTGTGGGGGAGTGAATTGGACATTCGGGCAGTAGTTGTTACATGTGATTATTAGAGTTAGCATGCACAGGTGTTAGTTGTATATTCATAGGAAATTCATGTCAAAATTTTTGAAATTTTTTCTTTAAACTGTGTCTTTGTGAGCTGGCTAGCGTTTTGACTATGCTTTTAGAACATTCTTAAAGTATTTAGGCTTAAATTGCTTGCACGGTAATCTAGTTGTTGAAAGGATGAAGGCATTAGTCACCCATTGAATTTTCCAATAATCATCCACTCCACCTGAAAGAACCCTTTAGGAGAAGCCATTTTGAGCCTGACTGTTCTTTGTTACCCAATTAATTGAGCTCCATAGCCAAATGGCCTGTGTACCTTACCCATGAATATTTCTGGCTTAGTCTTGATGTTTAGGGAATTAAGGGATGAATTTGCTAAGTTTATGGAATTTTGGGTAGGAGCCATTTTTGGCATTGTTCCTATGCTCCAAATGGGGTAAGAGCAGTCATCTTTTAGGAATTTGATATTTTCGAGGATTGCATTGTAGGCATGGATTCACTTTGAAATTAATGAACTTTAATTGTTATTTTTCCTTGGTGAGGTCGAGATTAGAATGGGGTAATGTATAGTGAGAATCCGAAAGGTGAAAAAATTAATATAGCTAGACCTCTTACTTTGCGAAAAAGAGAATGGGAGCCCCGTCAAAAAGCGTAAGATGAGACTTGGGTATCTTTCGAAAGAAACGGCGTTCTCGTGCCAACATGACAAGGAAAACTAAACATAATTAATGAACTTGGAGGCTATTGAAATTTAGCTTTAGTCCTCCGCGTACTTCAAGTATACGTCAAAGCACAAATGTGCCGAGACGGTTTAGCTTAGTTGTACACCATGTCTACTCTTTGCATAGGTTTAAATGATTATTCCTAAATTGTGGCCTACTGAGTTCCTTGTTCCTAAGAATAGCCCTGAAGTTCCTGAATACATTGAGTCTTTGTTAGAATACTCAAATCTCTCAAAAGAAAGGGACTATTATTTTTATCCATGATCCATTCACCCTTCACCACCATTTTCACAAGTCCTTCTGATCGGTAGCTAGTTTATTTGTGTGTGCTGTCACTACTTTGAGGATGTTGTGAATAATTTTGTCAAATATTTTAGCTAGAGTACAAAGATGTAGTTTAGGGAAGAATTTTCTTGGCTTAGTCTGCCTATTCTTTGAATATCCCTTTAACTACGTGTGCATGCTAACTATTTTGATTCCGTGTGGTGATTATCGTAAGTCCCGTTGTTCAGTTTGCTTGAGGACAAGCAAAAGCTTAAGTGTGGGGAATCTGATAAGTCCGTAATTAGACACGCATTTGATGCGTGTTGGGATTGGATTTTGATGGTTTTCCTAGCTTTAAGGTGTTGCAAGTCTCAATTTTAGCTCAAGTTATGTTTACCGGGCGTTGGTTCGAGTTTTGTGTCATTTGGAGTCAAAATCAGGATTTTAGAGTTCGGCACCGGCGCTTGAGAAGAAATCGGGATGAGTTGAGAAGCATTTAAGAATGATTTGATAGCTTTGGAGGTCACCGGAAGATTCACGATGAAGATTTGAAGGAAAAAGAGCTCTAGGATTGGCTTCGGGATCAAAAGAAGATGAATGAAGCTTGAAAACGACGATCAGAATGACCTTCTTTCAATCGTTCAAACTTATCTCTTTGTAGGAACAACCAATGGACACGATTCAAGTTGAATAGGAAATCCAACTTCAAGGGCTACAAATCATATGAAGACACCTTTGCGAGAATCTGAGAGGAAGAAGGTGAAAACAGACGACGAAGTCATATGATCTCTGCTGCGATTTCAGAAAGACACCTTCAACCGTTTTAATGATATCTCTTGATTGGATGATTCAAATCACATTCGGCAAATTGAGGTGGATAGAGGACTTCATTATCTACAACTTTCGTGAAAGAAGTTTTGTCAAATTCGGAAGTTAAATAGGCACGATCGTGCCCTCAAAGTCAGACACGATCGTGCCTGAAGAGAAAACCACCGCGAAGTTACTGCCTGCCAGGCACGATCGTGCCTGGAGGGAGGCACGATCGTGCCTGCCCAAAATGCGCGTTTTTGCTCCGGAGGCACGATCGTGCCTGGCATCGTGTCTGGCTCCGAAAATCCTAATTCAGCTCAAATTTCACCCGATTTTTCTATTTAAACAGCCTGTAAACCCCCGTTTTCAAGGGAGGAGCTTAGAGAGAGTGCCTAGCACGAATTTTAGAGGGCTTTTCAGCCTCGTTCATCAATCTTTTGGGATTCTTTGTAAGTTCCACCTTTTTAATTAATGACAATTAATTCTTTTTATTCTAATTCTATTGATTCTTCAATTATGAATTGTGAGTAGTTTTAATTAGGGATTTGGGATTGATGAAGGGGTTAATCATGATGTCTGACTAGATTCTTTTCGGTTTAATTGCATGAATTCCGTTTAATTTGTGTTTGAATAATTTAATTGATATCTTTTGTAACCTAGAATCGCGACTAGAATTACAATTGCATGTAGAATAAATTAAGAGAGATCTAATTTGTTCTAGAATACATTCACACACACTTAATCGTTCACTAAGAGATTAGTAGCGATTAAGGGGCCGTAAGCTTGCTCGTCTTGGCAATAATTTAGGATCCTGTCGCATGAGAGATCAGCCTGGTCCCCTAAATTATTATACTCTACGCCGCGAGAGCGGTAAGAACTTAGTAATGATTAGCTAGGCTCAATTAAATTAATTTCATGTAATTAGGCCCGATCTGTCAAAAATCCGGTTACCCCGGAATCAATCCCGGTTCCCTTCGTCATTAATTAGAAAGAACCCCCTAGTTTAATCGTTTTATTCGCATTTTTATTTTCCAGCAACCAATCTCGCACGACGCATTTTTATTTATTTCTTTTTAATCGCTGAACTTAGTTAATCTTTGATTCCCTTTTGTCCGTCCCTGTGGAGACGATACTCGTACTTACACCACTATATTACAATCTTTTTATGTGCGAGAAAACTCACATCAGTGGGAGAGGGAAGTCTGTTCACAATATAAACCGCAGTAAAAATAGCATCAACCCAAAAAGTGCTAGGAATAGCAGCAGTAATAAGCACAGTCCTAGCCAGTTCGAGAAGATGACGATGTTTACGTTCAGCAACGCCATTTTGTTGTGGAGTATAAGGACAAGATTTTTGGAAAAAAAAATCCCATGCTCAGAAAAAAATTGTTGCAGATTAGAATTATCAAACTCACCTTCCCCATCACTTTGAAAAACTTTAATTTTGACATTAAACAGATTTTCTACAAGTGCCTTAAAGTTACGAAAATGACAAAACACTTCATCTTTGGTACGCATGGGGTATAACCAGGTAAACGGGAGTAATCATCAATAAAACACACATAATATTTAAAACCTAAATTAGACAAAACAGGTGATTGCCACACATCAGAATGAATTAATTGTAAAGGAGAAGATGAATTATGACTAGCATCTGAAAAAGGTAACCGTTGAGATTTTCCTAATCGGCAAGAAATACAGTCATGAGTAAAAGCAGAGGAACTAGAAATAAAATTTTTGGTGCGCAACATGCGCAAAATGTTTTCACCACAGTGTCCTAATCTACAGTGCCACACAGGGCCAGAAGTAATAGAGGAAGCTAAAGCTAGAGGTGCTGAATGACTGAGGCTTAGAGGATAGAGATGTCCATTATGATGTGCCCGAAGCAGAACCGCCCCTGAAAGTTTGTCCTTAACAAGAAAAGAATTTTTATCAAAAATAGCAATACAATTGTTATCAGCACACAATTTTTGAATAGAGAGTAAATTGAATTTAATTTGAGGCACATGATATATAGAATTCAATGAAATAGGGCGGACTGGAGTATTTAATTTAATATTTCCAATATTAACTATGGGAAGATTAGCACCGTTTGCAACACTAACAGTCATGGAACCACAATAAGGGGATTTATTAGATAAAATACCTTCCGAGGAGGTCATATGAGCAGAAGCCCCAGAGTCGGGATACCATAGAGCATCATTGCTTTCGCCAGTAGGGGTCAGCAGAGCAGGAGCAAACGGTTGAGAGAACCGAGATGGACAATTAAGAGCTGAATGACCTGCAGAAAAACATATTTGACATACAACAGGAGGTGGGACTGATCCAAGAATACCCTCAGTTGATGGAGAACCAGATGTGACATTAGGAGGTCTCGGGAAAAATGCACCCCCTGTGTCTGAAGGTGGCCCCTGCGGCTGACCATGAAAGTGTGGTGGCTGGTTCCTGCCTCGGCCTCGGCCCCCTCTTCCGCGGCCGCCTCTGCCGCGGTATGCGGCTGCCTGAACCTGCTGCCCGGCACCCATGTGAGCCCCAAACGCTTGTTGAACTGAAGAAGTGTCTTGTTGGCGTTCGTACAGAACCTGTTGCTCCGCTTCCATGAGGCGGGGGTGAAGAATGCTAGGTGGGAAGCTCTCCGGAAACAAGGAAATTGTACCCGTAACAAATTTATATTCCGGTCCCAATCCTTGAAGTGTACTTAGGAGTAATTCTCATTCAGTCATAGGGGAATTTATAGCCGCTAATGCATCAGCCAGATTTTTAATGTCGCGTAAATAATGTTCCATAGATTGGTTTTCTTTCTTTTTAGTGTTAGACAGTAAACGTTTGAGTTCCATGGCTCTAGGTATACTGGCAGACATAAAATGAGATTGCAACCGCTCTCATATAACAGATGAATGTTTAATATCATGCACATCAGTTAACACATCCCGAGATAAAGTCACAAACAACCAAGAACGAATTGTTTGGTCAATACGAAGCCAATGATAATAATCAGTATTAACGATGTGCTGATTATTAAAATCCAAAGTATACATGGGAGGTACCTGAATAGAGCCATCGATGATGCCGAAAAGCCCTTGAGAGACGAGGAACGACTCAAACTGGGTGTGCCATGTAAGGTAGTCCTCTACAGCTTTGAGCTTTATGGTTACAATCTGTCCAACATTAGCAATACCATGAGAGATCGTCTGGGCTAAAGCTGCCATAGGAGAGCCAAAAAGCGGGTTGTCCTGCTGCGGCCTGGTGACTCATGGGGAACCAGCAAAGGATGACCCAAAGAAAGGGGAGCTATGTTGTGGCGCAGGACTGGAAATCGCCGGAGGAGCTAAAGATTTCACCGGTGTCCATGGAAATTGCGGAGGCAGAGAACCGAATAGAGAATAAGACGGCCCTGCCATGTGTGGACCAACTGGGAATGAAGAGAACATCGAGACGGTGGATGGTGGAGGAGGAAATCTCACTGGTTCGATAGTATGCAGCGGCAGGGATAGCTGACTCACCGGACGAGAGAAATCCGGCTGTGTGTGGTCGAGAGGCACAAAATTGATGACCGTGGAGGAGGATTCCGATGCCGCGCTGAGACCGATGCCCGTCGTGATTGAAATCGGCGGCGTAGTGAAGGAGGAAGTTAGCGGCGCCATGGATGTGTCCTGCGACATGGCTGCGACGCGAGAGTCGTGAGGGAGGCGATGGGGAAAAAAGGATTTTTTTTGTTAGGCTCTTGATACCATGTGAATAATTAACGGGAAAGGTGCCCCAATAGGAGTCCGGGCATGTGTATATATAATAAGAGTTCAAGATACAAAAGGAAACAATATTCCTAAAAATACTATACTCTATTAGAAAGTTGCTTAGAGCCAACAACATCAAACTATATTCAATAACCATGAGAATAGGTAATCATGAGTGCCTTCATATGCTCAAGGATTACAATAACAACATGGGTGCTTAAATTTTTTGTAGCAGCCAAGAATGAGGATGGAAAACTCTTATGGGGTAACACGAAGTAATAGTTTGTTTTTAATCCGTAATGCAACTCTATCTAGTTTCCCCCACATATAATGTACTATGAAGTCTTGATGTAGGTGTGTATATCTTCTTTTCATTTGTCTTGCTGAAAGCTATAGTATATATTAAATACAATCGTGTTTAGGAAATGAACTTTTAAAAGTCGTATGTTAATGAGTCAACTTTCTTCATGTAATACATTTTCTTAAGATTATTCATATATCCTCATACATTTATGATTGTCATTAGTTATAGACTTTATTCACTATGGTCATATAACTTGCAATTGAATTGTCTATTCTAGAGTATTACGGAGTACTTAGCAAGATAAGGCTTATTTTCACTTTGGCCAAGTCTGCTTATACACCAAGAATTAGGGAGATTCTCAAAATATAGAGTTAAAATCAATGTGATTGAATAAGTATTGTATTTATTCCGAAATAGCTAGAACTGCATTACTGTCACCAGGGAAAGCATGCTACCATTATATGACAGTATATTTAGAACGACACGTGTTACTCTTATTTAGAAGGGATAAAAACTACTACTAGAGTTTAGAAAAATCAAATTACTTTTATTCCTTTGTAGGTCAATTTTTAAGGAAAATTCTTAGTGCACATGAGTTGTGCACAAATTGTACACAAAACTTCTCTAGTTGCCTGTACGCAGACAATTCGTTTAAAAAAAGGCGGGATTTGATACAAAAACCTCCCCATTTTTTGTGTACACAGACAATGTACACATTTTGTGTACATCTTATGTACACCGCCAAGAATGACCCATTTCTTAAATAGTTAATGATGTTGATTTCAGGCCTTTAGCTATTCAACATTGGAGGCCGTACCTTACCGACATAAAGTTTAGGGTCGGATTCGACTACTGGATTCGACTACTGACGCCTATGTAGGGGTGGACTCGGGCCGGGCGGCCCGGAACCGGCCCGGCCCGGCCCGGCCCGGCCTGGTACCCGGTTTTGGAGCCGGCTTGGGCCAACCGGAACCTCTCAGTTCCCGGTGCAGGCTCGGGCCCCCTAAAATGCGAACTGGCCCAGACCCGGTTCGGGCCTAATTTTTTTTTGTTTTTTCAATTTTTTTTGTTCTACCGGGTTGGGTTAGGTGTTTTAGGGGTGTTTGGGGGGTGGGGGTGAAGGGGGGGTCGGGGGGTGATTACAAAAGCAGAATAAAATAAAATAAAAAATAAGTCCGAACCGGAACCGGCCCGGTTTGGGTCCGGAACCACCGGCTACCCGGGCCGGTCCCGGTTCCACCTTTCCCAAATAAAAGCCCGGCCGGGCCCAGGCCCGAACCGGAACCGGCTCGGCTCGCATGGCAGGTCATGTAACTATGTAAGCATGAAGAAATGCACTTCTCTCCAATTTCGCTACCAGTTTGGATAGACTGAAGTAAGTTAGAGTCAGCTATATCAAGATTGCATATTTGCACAATATTACTCCAATCAACAACTCCAACGGAACACAACAAGAGGACATTCAGTCAAAAAGATGCAAAATATAGAAAATGCACAAACCATGTTACACTTGTCACTATAATATTATTATTGTTAGAATTATATGAATTAAATGATTAATTAACAATTTAAATAATATTATATATATATATATATATATATATTTATGTTCAAGTGAAAAAAGCATCAGAAGTAAGAAAGATTTTACACCGTTAGATCGACCAATAATTATAAATGCGGGAACAAATCTAATCTATTACGATTGAGGAGTTTTTTGTAAACTAACATATGCATTAAATATGTCCGACACATTCCGTTCCATTCTTTTTTATAGAAAGCACTAACTCTCTACTTAATGGGTGCTCTATTATTATATTATTATTCCTCTTTCCGTTTTTATTGTTCTTTTCTTAATTTGTGTTTTATAATTTTTTTTCATGAGATTCTTACATTTTATTGAGTTATAATAAGTGTACTTTTTTACACATTTAGATATTAAAAAAAAAAGCATATGTTAGTTATTGATTTTTAACGAGGTGCACCTTTAATAAGCTCGAGTGCACCTTTACCTAAACAAAATTGCACTTATGTAAAGTGTCAGTTGATGCACTTATGTCATATTATGTTGCACTTTTATATTATGCAAACTAAAAGTGTGAAATGCTTATAAAGTGCATGAGAATTTATTTAAATGTGCATACAATATTTCTTGCACTAATTACCTCTATCCATAGCACAACATAACATTTTATTTTAGCAAAATGTGCAAACGATTTTCTTACTATTCATAACATATTATAAAATCAAATTAAGTGCAACATCAATACAGAGTTATTGCACACTTGTAAATTGTATTAGATAAATCTAAGTTGAACGTGGGTAACAATGTTTTAAATTAGGCAAGTTGCATGATAATCAAGATAACTTCCATTTTTAGGATTGTACGTGAATAAAAATGTGAATACCAGTGCATGCATTTTTACTCTAACACCCCTATACGATTTGAGCTTTCAAGTTTCATTTAATGTCATTTATTACTTTCCTTGAAAATAGCAATCGTTATGCTAATCATCAGAAAAACATTGGCCATCAGATTAGTAATCTCAACGGTAAGATCTTATTCTTATTTCTCTCCCGGGGCTTCATTCTCACCGGAACCGTTCCCTATATATATATACACATATACATACATATATATATATACAGAAATGCTCAGGTCCCTCCGGAGGGACGGGAGAAGTCGTCCGAACTTCACTGTTTGGGGCGGTTCCCGATGAAATTTTTTGAGCATGTTCCTCATCAAGTCTAGTTTGTCCATACCAAATTTCAGCTCAAAATTCGACTGGGAAGGCAGTCAAATAAATTCTTGAAGCTTACTGCACATTCTGCGCATATATAAAGTGCAGCAAGTTTCAAGAATCTATTTGACTGCCTTCCCGGTAGGGCTGGACTCGGGCCGGTTCGGACCCGATTCGGGCCTGGGCCCGGCCGGGCCTCGGGCCAGAAAAGGGAGGCCCGAGCCCGAACCGCCGGTGGCCGGTTCCGGTTCCGGGCCAAACCGGGCCGGGCCGGGCCGAACCGGCCCAATTAATTTTTTTTTTTTGTTCTCCTATTTAATCCCCTACCCCTCCCCCTCAACCCCAAACCATCCCAAACCACCTCAAATGGCCCAAAATACCTAATCCAACCTAAAACTTAAAAAAATTTCAAAAAAAAAAAAAAAATAAAATCCGGACCGGGCCCGAACCGGCCGGGCCGGTTCACCAAAACCTGGGCCCGAGCCCGAACCGCCCAGCAGCCGGGCCGGGCCGAACCGAACCGGTGGACCCACCGGGCCCCGGGCCGGGCCAAACAGTAACCGGGCCGGGCCGCCCGGCCCGAGTCCAGCACTACTTCCCGGTGGATTTTTTTGATGAAATTTTTTGAGCATGTTCCTCATCAAGTCTAGTTTATCCATACCAAATTTCAGCTAAAAATTCAACCGGGAAGGCACTCAAATGATTTTTGGAAGATAACTGTGTTTTATATGTATATAAACTGCGCAGTTAACTTCCAAAAATCATTTGACTGCCTTCCCGATCGAATTTTGAGCTGAAATTTGGTATGGACAAACTAGACTTGATGAGGAACATGCTCAAAAAATTTCATCAAAAAATTCCACCGGGAAGGGCCCCAAACAGTAAAGTTCGGACGGCACATCCCGTCCCTCCTCGGACGGCACCTCCCGTCCCTCCGGATGGACCTAAGCATTCCCCTCTCTCTCTCTCTCTCTCTCTCTCTCTATATATATATATATATATATATATATATATATATATATATATATATATATATATAAATTAATTAATACTATCGTACTTATTTCATCCCATTTTCTGTGATACATTTTCGTATAGTACTATAAACTTCACTATTTTGTGCACCATATTATTACTCTAATAAACAACTCCAACAGGACACAACAATATTACACTTACCACTATTATATTATTATTATTAGAATTATAAGAATATAGATCATATTCATATACTATTCTAATTGTCTAATTGATTACTATGTACCAGTAATAATAAAATAATTTGTGTACATAATGGAAACATATTTGAATCCTAAACAAAACAAGGATTTTTTCCGTTCTTTGGTTCAGTATAGGGATGGACTGGGCCGGGCCGAACCGGCCCGGAACCGGACCGGCCCGCTACTGTGCGGGCCCGGACCGGACCGGGCCCGGTTGGCCGGTTCCGGGCTTTTAGCCCGTTTTGGCGGGTCGGGCGGGCCGGTTCCGGGCCCTGTTTTTGTTGAACCGGCCCGGGCGGTTCGGGCCGGGCCCGGTTCATTTTTTTTTTTTTTTTTTGGTTTTTTCAATTTTTTTTCTTTTCCTAGGGTAGGGCTGGGTGTTTTAGGGAGGTTTGGGGCGTGGGGGTGAGGGGGGGGGGTAGGGAGATAACAAGAAAGTCAAAAAAAAAAAAAAAAAAAAAAAAAACATTGAACCGGGCCCGGCCCGGCCCGGCCCGGTTAGGCCCGGACCCGGTATCAACCCGGGCCGGTTCCGGGCCCATGTAACCCGAAAAAAAGCCCGCCCGGGCCCGGCCCGGAACCGGAACCGGCCCGGCCCGGGTCCATCCCTAGTTCAGTATTTGTATTCCGCTTATCCTGCGTGTTTGAATTGTAAATACTACTACGTATACAGTATACATACTACATCAAAGAAATGCAAGAGTTCTTTTTCATGAACGTGTAAGCAACTATCTGTGTGTAAAGTTGTAAACGATTAATAAAGATGTAACCCAAAGTAGAGGAAGAACTCATGTGCAAAATTATTGAGCAATAAAAATTCAACACCTTCTTGGGCTTGAATGGTGCTTAGGAAGGTAGTACCATGAAATGGAATGGTTGAAAGTCATCGGACAACCTAGAATTATTTTTACAATCCAAAAAAACACCTCTTCAACATAGCCAAAAAACTAAAAACGCTCCCTCCACCTACCATGTGTCTAAACAGCTCAATTTATGGCTTTAGAGCCAGAGCAAGACCAAACTTAGCACTCTTATCAATGTTCTTGACATCCACCTCACCAGACAGGGTAATAAGCGACTTGGGACGCCACTCATGCTGAATCAGAGTATTCGCTATCCCAGTGTTGTTCACTCGTGCTTTGACTGTGGTCAAAGGATCCAGCTGATGCTGGGCTCCCACAGTGATGCTGTTCTCATTGGTAGAGAAGCTGTAGGCCACCTCGGCACCAACACACGTGTTGCTCAATGGGTTCACCTGGTGGAAGTAAGACCATTTCACGGTGTCACCTTTGTCATTCCTGAGAAATCGCAAGGTTAGTAGCATATGGTGCAATGAAGATTTGCATTAAAACAAAAGCACAGCTTCTCAATTTCTGTACTGTACAAAAGTCATATGCAACATGAACTGCACATTCTGACCATGTATTCTTTAGTTTCTACATTCATTTGTAGGATCGAGCAAATTGTCATATTATTTTACTAACTTGTTCTAATAAAGTGAACATGACAAGTTAAATAAGAAATGCATGATTTACTATATAAGGAGTACTTGTTATCTTATCAGCAACTAAAGAGATAAATTAGGAAAACAAAAAATAGCCTCTTCTCCTCCCCCATAACCAAACAAGCTACGTAGTAGGATATTGTATGAATGGAGGAGTGTCTTGGAGGGATTTGGTTGGGAAAGGTTTGGGAGGGCATAGGAGTTTATAGTCATAAACAGACTGCCTCTTAAAAGAAGAAAAAAAGATTATTGAATTTACAAATATCAAGATAGAGTTTAAGCCCACCAATGCTCTCCACTCTAAAACCCAACCCTAGTTAATAAGATTTTCAAGAGAACGAGCCACTCACAAGGTCAATGCAGAAATGAGGTCTGAGTTGGTCAAACTGAAGGCAACATTGTATTTGGTGAAAGTTCCAGACTTGGTGTCAAAGGAAACATCGGTTCCAAGAGCAAGAGCATTAGTTCCCAAGACAGCAGAAAGGTTTATAACTGGGCTTGCTGTTAAACCAACACTAGTGCTTATGCCAGCAAGGTCATGTAAATATTGAAGTTCAACCTGCAACACAAAGGAGAGAAACTAATAATGATCTGTTTAACTAATAGTTTTCTTCGAATGCTTGTGCCACCATGGTCATACAAATATTGTGAAGTTCAACCTCTACAAAGGACATCACCGCATAGAGCTCTACGCTGTTAGAAAACAGAATGAAAAATTACCTTACCAGATCTTTGATCAGGGAGTCTGAAGTTCACAATGCTTTTCAATCCAGGAGCAGCTTCATCAACAGTGATGGTTGTAAAAAGCTGGATTTAGATGGAAAAGATGATTAGGTGCTTCACTCGGAGAAAATGGGGCTATGAGGGTGGAAATGATTAAACTTAAAGGAAAAGCAAAAACTAGTTCAAACACAATTAATCCTTTTCAGAAGCAATAATTCAATTTTACATATTAGTCCACATTCATTTTAAATGAGTTCATATAATTATGAGTTCATATTAATCCTTCAAATATAGTGCTTCCTATTTTTCAAATCCCTGCAAAATTATTTTGTCATTGAAACAGCCCTGACTCATACGTTTCCTCCGATCCTTTTTATATAGGTGAATGAATAGTTTTACATTATTTTTAATAAAAGGATGGATTTAAAGGTTTCTAATCAATTCATAGAGTCAACATCAATTCATAGAGTCGACATCAATTCATAGTGTATAGTTAGAGATCTCAAACAAAAATGTTTCATATTTGAGAGGACTAAAAATGTTTTTAAGCCATGAACAATCATATTTAATTTCCCTTTCGGATTTTCTAAAGTTAAAAGGCCAAATCACCAAACATAAAAAGCATGGCTCTTGTCACCGCATTAAAAAATATAGATACCACAACACTAGTAGATGTTTGTAGATTCACTAAGAAAGAAATCTGGTCAAAATTAACGATGTAGTAACACCCCCAAAAATAAAGGCAGCTCATCAGTGATGGGATAACCAAGCTGATTTGGGTTGATGGAAATTTGTACAAACAGTATCACAAGTAAAACTCTGATGACAAGTGCTAAATATAGATGATAATAAATTGAAAATTAAGTATGAGAGCTCACATTGGAGTTGGTGTCCACTTTGATATCAGTGGTAATGTTCTTGTTCTTCAACTGGGTGGTGACATCACCCAAAAATAGATCTCCTTTCTTTGACCCAGATGAAGTAATGGCCTACACAGAAAAGAGATAAAAAAATTGAGAAGAGTCTAATAAGATACCATATAATAAAATTGAGAATACGAGTCTTAGTAAGGAAAAACAGTTATTACATTGAAGAAAAACAAATTATATACAAGTCTTACTGAACAAGAAGCAGTCATTAATTCGCTGCAAAAAGAGATGCAACAAAAACAAAGAAATTGTCAATAACAACTACTCCCTTCATCCGTGTCCGACCTTTTCTTTTCATCCGTTCCACCAAATCTGCGGACACTTGGTATGTGTGTCGTTCTAATTCATCTAAGTATCTAACTCAATCTTACTTTACAGATACATTACCCTCTAGTTCTAATGTCTCATTTTAAGGAAACGGAGATAGCAAGTACATCATACCCATGACTAAGTTATTCAAAGAACCAAAAAACAATGGCATTATACAATAGTTCTATAATCGTGTGAATCTAACTTGCAAAGACACAAATGCACAAATTGAAGCAATAAAACCACGTTCATAGGTTTTCCAAAAATAATAAATCCAAACTGGCTATTCCTACAGACAAGGAAACCCTAACACAGATCCAGGTAGAACAAAGTGGAAAACTCACAACACCCGTAGGAGAGTAGGTAGTGATGGTGAACTTTTGGTCCGTCTGGAAATCCCGGTTCAGAAGATCTGTTTCCAACAGCAACAACGACAACAGGCACAAATAGATTAGCTCAAAAGCAGTGCATAGGATGAAAACGGGGACAAAATAAAAAACGGACAACACATCATGCACATACCACGGGCCTTCTTGCCGATATCAGAGTAAAGACCAGGACCTTTGGCCATGGCTGCGAAGAGGGCGAGGGGTATCACAGAGACGATCTCGGGAAGAAGAGAAGGTTATGGGAAAGGTGAAGAAGTGGGTGTATATATACACAAGCGTCTGCAGCAAAAGCCCTAATTGGAACGGTGCGCGACACGTGTTCTGGTGAACCTTTAAAATGGAAGATACACTGTGGATGGTTCGAGGAATTCATTTGCAACTGGGCTCGGTGCGGCAAGTGAAGACGTGGCTTGCGATAAAAGAATCGTGAGCCTGCGCCGCGGTGCATTAGATTACGACTTGCATTTCTTTTGCTGTACGAGACTTGGAGGAAGGTGGTTTGTTCATCAAGAAAGCGTTTTTTTTCCTTCAACATTTCGATTCGGTAATTCCAACATTACCGTGCAGATCAAATGGTTCCATTTTGATCTAAAATCAAATGGAAGAAAGTGGCTTTTTAAATGATTGGAACATTTTGACTTTACATTTTTCTACCATAATTATAATTAATTATGTATTGGTAAACATAATAAAAGGTTAACATTTTGGATATTCACATTAATAGAAATTTAATACCAGTAACATTTTATACATCATAATTTGATTATATATATTAGTAGAAAATCATGTTCAAAATAAAATGTGTGAGTAAAGCAAAAATATCAATATTGCAATTATATATTAAAGAACGGAAGAAGTATAAAAGTAACGAGTAGTTCAATTTTGGTTCGATTTATCTTTCAAATTTTTAAATCATAGCTTATTCAGCTAAGTTTATTTCAATTCGATTGTGATATTTTTGGGGAGGTTTTGATTTTTTTTGTTGAATAAAAATAGTAATTGAAAAAAAAACTACATTAAACAATGGTTATGATATTTTTTATTGAATTGAAACTTTATGATATGATATGATATGATCTGATAAATGTCTGATCTCTATGTATTTTAGAAAGTCTGGTCTAATTTGAACTGGTGTAGTTTGACTCAGAAATAAGTCAAAGTAAAAATATTTTTAGTAGTAACATAACACAAAATATAATTAAAAAAGAGAGAAGAGAGAATCGTGCTTCCAGGTAGTGAATAGAGAGTGTATGTCTATTTAAATATTTTTAAAATGATTAAACACATAAACACCGATCCACTGGAGCAAGTTTGAAAAGCTATCCAATGATGCGAGCTTGCACTCTCGAGTACCAATCCCGATTTAAACTGCGCCAAAAGTCGTCCTTGACCCAGCATTTAGTTATGCAATAGTTTCAACCTTTAGCTGAGATCAGGATAGTGACAAAGTGAAAATTATCTCTCTCTAGAAGGAGTTGGCAAGGAGAACATAGATGCTGGCTTCAAACCAATGGATGTTGATGTCAAGTTTAATGGTGTGCGAGGAGAGAACTATCGTTTCTCTTTAGGAAAGTTAAACAAGGAGATCATTCCTGACAAGTGTAAGGTAATTGTGAAGTCTAACAGGGTGGTACTCTCCTTGCTAAAAGCTTCTAAAGGGAGTTGACTGGATTTGCACTACAAAGATGACAAGTTTAAGCCAAGTGTGGACAAAGAGAAGGATCCCATGACCGGAATAGTGGATTTGATGAAGAATACGCACGAGGATGGCGATGATGATATGAAACACACCATTGCAAAAGCCTGCTCAGATTTTAGATCTGGAAAAGTTGTTGATTCGCTCAAAGGTGGTTACCCATGAAAAAAGCAATGGTTATATATCGCTTAATTTGAACTGTGAGAGTTTTTTGGTGTCTTAAGGTTTTGTGGAACTTGCATCTGATGATGTCGTTCGCAAGTTGTTTTTCAGCACCATCCTGACCCGGCCCGGCTAAAAAATGGTTCGACCTGTTGTGGCATGGAACCATCAACAGTTTTGTCAAACTGTCCAAATTGTTTCTCGCAAAAGTTGCCCCTAGCGCCACCCCGAAGCAACACTTCAGCCATCTCACCAATGTCCGCCAAGGGCTAAGGGATTCCCTTTCAAAATTTCTCACAAGGTGGATGAACGAGACACTGAAGGCTGATCAGTTGACTGAGACACTCTCTTTACCAATGCACTATAGGGCGGGGAGATGTATTGGGATCTGAAGAAAGATCCGAACACTAGTTATCCCATACTACCTAGGGCCCTGAGGCACGCCGCCATCGAGGAGGAAATCATATTGAGGGACCATATCCCCTTGGTAGCACCCCTTCGATGCTGCCTCAAATCAAAGGAGGAAGCGGCCAGTTAATGTGCGATTTACCCCACCCTCTCTCCCAATCGCTCAAATATACCATGGGGTTTGAAGCCAAGGACTTGTGCTTCTCCCGAGCGACAAGGATGAAGACATGAGCGTTGGGGATTCCTAGAGCCAATATAATAGGCGAAAAAGCATAACACAAATGGGTGCAAGGCCCTCAGGATGGCCATTGAAGACCTTGTCCAGAGGGGTACCTCAGAAAATATTTGAAGGATCCCGAGCGCCACAAAAAAAACGCACACTTGGTGGAGGGATGGGCGGTATGAAGCCGAGCCCAAGGAGGTGAGCTATAACAGGATGGATGAACCGTGACACCGCACCCGAACGTTCTTGAAATTCAATTTAAAATTCAAAGTTTATGTATTAATTTCCCTATTATCGAACAATTGTAAAACGATTAATGTTTTACGTAATGCATGATTGATCATACTACCGTTTGGGCTCGTATTATAGTGATGGGCTTTCAAATACTTAATTGGGCTATCTTATTAGATATAAAATCCCAACACTATGTAAGGAAGGTCGGACATCCCAAGTGTTATTTTGGGCCCAACCTTCTAAAAATAGTAAGTATTCAAGAATGGCATCCTAGGCCCATTCGAGGGTAACTCTCATGGCTTATAGACCAAGAATATAAATGCAAAAGTCACAAATAAGTGATTAGAGAAGAATACAAACTCCTATGGTCTCACCTTTGATATTATTGAGCTAGATAATGAGAGTAGAATTTTCTTCTATAATTATACATCATATAAATTGTTGGGTTTATCCTACACATATTAGGGATCAATAATATGATGTAGAAGGTTGACTTGATCTAAATAAATTAAAATGAGTACAAAAAGACATCTCATGATAAAAGATAAAACAATAGGATCCATTCTTTTATTTTTGGAAGTAATGGTAGATATTTTGCTCCCAAAATAATTAAGGAATACAAAGGTGTGTTCCACACCTTCCCATCTCCTGCAAAACAAGTAAAAATGTTAGAAAAAGGATAAGGGGCGGACATAGTCAACTTGGGGGCTGAACTTGACAAAAGAAACAGGGCCGTCTAATGAATTTGGAGGCCCCAGTTCCAAATGGCAAATTGAGGCCCCTAAAACAAAAACAAAATACAAATTTTAACAATGGAATACATATAGACTAGACAGTTCAATGAAACATAAATTTTGTGATGTTTAAAATATAAAAGTTATATAGCTTTTGGAATCTTGAATAATACATGACATCTAGAAAAATCAATTTATAACTAATTAATACATGAATCTAAAAGTTATAACTAATTTTTTGGAGGCCCCCTATAAGAGTGGGTCCTGGTTCAAAGCACCTATTGCACTTCCTAAAAGACGGCCCAGAAAAGAAACCAAAGAGGGGAGACCCACCTTGTCAATTTCCGCACAAAATGGGTGTGTGGTTTGTCTCCCTCCATAATGAGAGTTATACTCATCCAATTGGAGTGGTTGAGATGTCGTTGGATAGCTCTTGAAGTCTACATTCATTATTGCTTCATTTCTGGAGAATAAGAGAGAGTTAGATAAACAAAAAATGAGGTAGAGTGAACTGCCGCATACAAACTCGAGCAGTTGGAGTGTTGGTATTGTTTGCTTCATATATCGAGCTAAGCTCATCCAAATGAGACGTGTAAGGTTTCTACGGAAAGCTCTAAAGATAAGGAATCCGTCAAGGTGAATTTTGCAGAAATCGGAGCAGCTTAAGGCTTCCAAATCATCGAATGAAAACACAAACGCGCAGAAATGAATTTGCTTCTCTAAAGTGAGTTTGAATCCAAAACCTTTCTTTTCATTTTCCAAATGATATGAACGATTGGTGGAACTATTATTACCTATTCCAAGTGTATAATGTGTTCTTATTAGGTTACCTTATTTATGTAAAGGTTAGATACTAACCTTGAACAAACCTTGAAAAGTTAGGAAACGAATTCGCCGGAAAACACTCATTCTAGGGGCTGTTTGCATACCATCGGTTAGGAGTTGAGCTAGCACCTTGAGGAGGATGTCTAACACTCATTTCTAAGCAAGGAATCAGTTCTCAAACTTCCTTGACCGTGTTTGAAAATTAAGAGTATTTCAAATGAATAAAACTTAATTTATCAATTTTATAAATTAGACATTTTCGTATATTTCATTAAAAAAAATTAATGAATGTTCATTGAGTTCTTCCAAATAATAACTGCAAGCACATCAATTTTTTATTTACTTTTGAAACGTTAGACATTATTATTATTAGAATTCATTATTTAATAATGCGCTTTTGAACTATGAGACTGTTGGAGTCCTAATCTTCTCAACATGGGTGTAAAGTTAATGGCTCAACGTTAAACTCATTTAATATAGGAACGTTATCATGTGAGAAGCAACATTCGGTACTACTAGTATATATATGTACTGTGTGTTCGGCAAGGGGCTTCTAGGCGTGACAACGTATTAATTTGAGATAAAAATACAAGCTAAAACTCCCTCACACAAAATTACTCGGTTGGATTAATATTATTTCTTATTCTCGTTGTTCTGTTACCGGCTTACATCGAAGAGCTCATTTTATCTTGGGGAAAGGTTTTCGCTAATCAAAAATACTTTCTTAATGACAGCGTCTAACGCGTCTCGAGCTATATTATTATTTCTAAACGCTTTTTTGCAGGTTTATCCAGTGAATTCCACCAACAATCTCAAAAAAAAGTATTTAGCGTCGGATATGCCTGCACGCATGATCTCACAAGGCGTTATCGTTGCACTCATCACGGCTGTGTTATCTTTGCATGTGTGTTGCGATTTGGACTGGTATTTGGATATATCTCTACGTATAATGTTTACTCTCACCACTTTCCTACTTACAATAAGTCATACTTTAACACCACTTTTTAAGAAAAATGTTGTTCTTTTATTGAATGGTAAATGACAACTATGAAAACAACAACCCACTAAAATCAATTTTAAACTTGACTTGCAGTGATGATAATTTTATTGTGGTTGTTCTCAAAGTTGTAAAATTAATGATGTGAATGAGTGGGTGGTAGACTCCGGGGCTACCAAGCATTTTTGTAAAAACAAAAATGCTTTTACCTCCTATACTATTATAGGAGATGGTGAAGAGCTCGTGTACCTAGCGGACTCTAAAACCGTTAAGGTGCATGGGAAGGGGAAAGTTCTTTTGAAGCTCACATCGGGGAAAACTTTATCACTAAATGATGTGCTGCATGTGCTCGAGATTCGGACTCATTTGGCTTCCGTTTCTTACTTGGGAAAAGTTGGGTTAAAGTTTCTTTTGGTTGTGACAATTTTGCTATGACCAAAAATGACGTTCTTGTACGATATGGCTATTGTAAGAATGAACTATTTGTGCAGCGCTTAGTATCTCTGGATTATTGCATGATGATGCTTCTGTTTATTTAATTGACTCTTACGATGTGTGGCATGCTAGACTAGAACATGCAAGTAACTCTTATATTAAAATGCTAAATGATTGTGGTTTGATTTCTTTTAAAAATAAAATGACACTAGAAAAATGTGATGTTTGTGTTCAATCCAAACTAACAAAAAAACATTGTCCCTCCACATATAGGGAATCGGAATTGCTTAGTCTAATTCACACGGACTTAGGTGATTTAAAAAATACCATGACAAGAGGTGGTAAAAAATATTATGTCACCTTTATATATGATTTTTCTAGATACACTACAGTTATTTGCTTAAAAATAAAGATGAGGCTTTCGACAAAATTTTAGTGTATAAGTCTGAGGTAGAAAATCAATTAAATAAAAAGATTAAGAGAGTTAGATCAGATAGAGGGGGTGAGTGTATTTTACTTAATATTTTTGTGAAAAAGAAAATATTATTCATGAGGTTACTCCACCATATTCACCTGATTATAATGGAACAGCTGAAAGAAAAAATAGGACACTAAAAGATATGATGAACGCTCTTTTAATTAGTTCTGGTGCTCTTTTAATCTTTGGAAGGAGACTATTCGTTCTGCATGTCACTTACAAAATAGGATTCCTTATAAGCACAATAAGAAAACCCCTTATGAATTGTGGAAAGGTTTTGAGCCTAATTTGAAATATTTGAAAGTGTGGGGGTATTTAGCTAAGGTCTTATTGTCTGGTCCTAAAAAGGGGAAAATTGGTTCTAAGACTTCTGATTGCATGTTTATTGGTTATGCTGAATCTAGTGCTACTTATAGATTCCTTGTTTTGCAAAGTGATGTGATTGAATGTGATAAAATTGTTAAAACAAAAAATGCTGAATTTTTTGAAAATGGGTTTCCTTTGAAACGTGAACAGAAGACCGTTGCACCATATAGTGAGTAAGATCCATTACTAGGAAATGAAACATTTAATGATGAACCCTCTAGCGATAGTGAACCATTAAAAGAAAATGATTCTTTTAGTGATGAACCTTCTCTTTTGAGAAGAAATAAGAGGCCAAGGATAGAAAAAAAATTGAAATGATTTTTATAGATATCTTGTTAATGATGAACCTTTAACTTATTCACAAGGTATTTCTTCAAAAGAAGATCCATTTCAACTTGAGGCCATACAAAACGAAATTGATTCTATCAAACAAAATAAAACTTGGATATTAACAGATTTACCAAAAGGTTGCAAACCAATCAGATGCAAATGGAATATTAAAAAGAAATTAAATGTGGATGGTTCGATTGATAAATATAAAGCGAGGCTTGTGGCGAAAGGTTTTTCTCAAAAACAAGATGTTGATTATTTTGACACATTTGCACCAGTAACGCGTATTTCTTCTATACGAACTTTAATTGTCTTGGCTTCTATTCACAAACTTTTTATCCATCAAATGGATGTTAAAACTGCGTTTTTAAATGGTGAGCTAGAGGAAGAAATTTATATGGTGCAACCGGAGGATCATGTAATTATTGGTCAGGAACACAAAGTGTGTAAGTTGATCAAATCTTTATATTGTTTGAAACAAGCTCCAAAAAAATGGAATGAAAAATTTGATGAAGTGTTATTTGCAAATGGTTTTACCTCACTAGAAGTAAATAAGTGTGTATACACTAAATGTGAAAATGGTGTGTGCATTATTATTTGCTTATATGTGAATGATATGTTAATTTTTAGTGGAAACCTTGAGGTAATAAATGAGACAAAATCCTTTCGTACTTCAAAATTTGTTATGAAAGACTTGGGAGATGCAAAAGTGATTTGGGGTATGAAAGTCATAAGGAAGGTTTGGACATTTCGATGTCAGCCCAGTGACCACCCCTTATGAATCTCATATACACTTGAAAAAATATAGAGGTAATCCCGAGACTCAATATGAGTATTCCCAAATTATTGGAAGTCTATTACACTTGATGAATTATACGAGGCCCGACATAGCTTATGTTGTCGGAAGATTGAGTCGATATACTCCTAATCCAAGTGGGGATTATTGGACCGCGATAAGGCGGTTACTTAGATATTTGAGAGGTGCCATTAATTATGGTATATTTTATAGTGGGTTACACGTTGTACTAGAGGGATACATCGATGCTAACTGGGTTTCTGACTCATATGAGATAAAATCTAACACTGGATATATATTCACCCTTGGAGGTGGTGCCATCACGTGGAAATCAACCAAACAAACTATAATTTCTAGATCCACTATGGAGTTTGAGCTTATTGCTTTGGAAGTGGCTAGTAGTGAAGCAGAGTGGTTGAAAAATTCTTAGCAGAAATTCCGGTTGGTACAAAACCAACATCTGTGTCTATTCATTGTGATTGCAGAAGTGCAATAGATATTGCTACGAAAACGTGTTATAATGGGAAGAATAGACACATTCGTTTAAGGCATCAAGTCATTAAACAATTATTGAAGAATGGAATTGTGTCCATTAGTTTTGTGAGGTCACAAGAAAATTTAGCGGATCCTTTTACAAAAGCCCTAAGACGAAAATTGATAACTGAAACATCGAAAGAAATGGGACTAGTGTCACTTTGAACAAATGAGGATGGGAACCCAACTTGTGTGATTGGAGATCCCATAAAGCAAGTTCATATGGGTAATAACAAGTCTTCCATTTAGTTCTGCTAGCCTAACTAAAATTGCTCATTTTCATGATGTGAGATATATGCTAGAAACTGCATTCTTTGAGAGGTTGAGTTAAAAGCTCTTAATGATTATCATAGCCCTTAATTTTAGTGTGGTGTGCAAAAGCGGTACACACTTGATGAAGTCACCTATATGAGTGTGAGGTGGGGCCGCCTCTATGAAGCATGACAAAACTTCTAGAGCACTCATGAACACCAAGCACACGCATGGCCTTACGGCACACAACGGCGTAATAACAAGAAATTGTGCGGAGTGACACACGACCATTAAAATCCTGATTTACAAATAGTGGCTTGTTGGTTTATAGAAACAATATGTTTGACCAAAAGCTCGGTTTATTAAGATTTAATCGTCTCGGTTTGGTTCATAGTCGACGGACACCAAACTTAAAGTCTCATTCCTTTAATCCAGCAGAAATATTCTAAACTGTTTTTTCAGATTCTCAAAATATTCATTTGAAATATGTGGGGGATTGTTGGAAAATTAAGAGTATTTCAAATGAATAAAACTTTATTTATCAATATTATAAATTAGACATTTTCATATATTTCATTAAAAAGAAATTAATGAATGGTCATTGAGTTCTTCCAAATAATAAGTGGAAGCACATCAATTGTTTATTTACTTTTGAAACATTAGACATTATTATCAGAATTCATTGTTTAATAAGAAGTTTTTGAACTATGAGTGACTGTTGGAGTCCTAATCTTTTCAACGTGGGTGTAAAGTTAATGGCTCAATGATACACTTGTAATTTCCGTGTGTATGTTTATGTTTTTAGCTAGTTTTGGTTGTTTAATGTTTCGGAAATTACACACTTTTGGTGTAATAGTTTAGTTTGTTAAATCCTTGTAAATTGTTTAGATTAGGATTATTCTGAGCTCAAACAGGTCCACTCAAAGGATGGTTGGTGAACCCAAAAAAAGTGGAAAGAAGGTGCAAATCACAAGACAAAAGGGAAAAATCCTGATTTTTACCTTTACTCGGTCGAGTATTACCCATACTCGATCGGGTATAAGGTTGGAACTTCAAATCAAATCGGATCCGAAGACAAAGGAACATGCCGGGAAGATTTTGACCACGATTCAATGTCTATACTCGATCGAGTAGACCGACATACCCGATCGAGTATACCTTTGAATTTAAACCCGAAATCGGTCGAGTATGGCGCGAATATCACTTTCTACGCATACTCGACCGCGTATGAATATATACTCGATCGAGTACACCTTTGATTTTTAAAGCTGAATCGATCGAGTATACCTCGAATCTGGCATTTCACACATACTCGATCGGGTACTATGTATATACTCGATCGAGTACTCGAAGTCCCATCCCAAAAGCCTATAAATACACCCTCTTTCCTTCACAATAAGATACCAATTCCTTCATACTCTTAAGCTCAGTTTAGAATAGAATTTCTCTATATTTCTTTTAGCATGTTTAGTCTCCAAATGAGGAGCTAAACTTCCATTTCTTGGTTTTGCTCTTGAAGCTTGTTGATTATTAAAGTTGTGAGTTATTTTCTTACTTTCTCCTCTTGATTATTAATTCTTCCCTTAATCTCATTCTATATTAATGTTGGAGGGTGGCTAAGTGACGATTAGTTAACGTTCCGACATTGATTATTACTAGAAACGATCAACGAACCGATGGTTAAACGTTGATGGTTTCACAAGTAAGTAACTTCGGTTTATTAATGCACGGCCGTGATTAATAAACTTAAGAGGGATTAATTTTATTGGTTAAACCAAAACCGTTGTGTTGAGGTTATCAATCTCAATTGATTTCATCAAGGAGTTAAGAGATTAAATGCTACTATTATATCGGTATACGGCGTTGTTCTATATTTGGTTAATAGTAAGGGTTATTAATGAACGGTCGTTGTTAATAACTACCCTCGATGAATTGGAGATACTCCGCGATTGAGTATTCGAGAGGGGATAAGTTATGGATATAACAATGATCGACTAAAATACATCAATAAGTGGAAAGTAGCAAGACCAAGTCCCTTTTATTCTTGAATTTAATCCCATATAACTCGTTCATCTTCGTGTTTAATTTAATTAAATCACTCAATCCCAAATCCCCCCTTTTTATTTACTAGTTACATAAAAAGAAGAGTTATTCCTTTCCCTGTGGATACGAACTCTACTCCACTATACTACGTATAAGTGTTAGTATCGATTTACTTTGAGTGCACTCACGACAAAGTGTACGTCAAATTTGGCGCCGTTGCCGGGGAACGGCAATTAATTTTTCTTTTTATTTTATTTACAGAAAAAGAAAAAAATATATATGGTTCAAAGTATAAAGATTTCTATTTCTGCTGAGCTTTGTAGTACATGCTAAAATATCGTTCACTGAACGAGATCACATACCACTCAAACCCCGAAATAGAACGAACTATCGAGCGGTTGAAAAACAAATTTTCAAACTCCGACTCGGGAGAATCATCAAGTGCTAGTTCTCATTCTAGCGAGACCGAAGAGCCAATCATCATGGCTCACGAGACTAGGACCTTAAGGGAGCTCACAGCTCCGAATCTAAATCAACAACCCCTTTGTATCACCTTTCCAACCCTTGATACGGGGGTCACATTCGAGCTAAAATCTGGGCTCATCCATCTACTCCCATCATTTCATGGCCTACGAGGGGAAGATCCGAACAAACACTTGTCGGAATTCCATATTGTGTGCACAAGCATGTGCCCTAATGGTGTTTCCGAGGAGCAGATAAAACTGAGAGCCTTTCCATTCTCCTTAAAAGATACCGCGAAGGATTGGCTTTTCTATCTTCCTTCGGGTAGCATCAATACATGGGCTCAAATGAAAAAGAGCTTCCTCGACAGGTATTATCCCGCATCTATCTCTTCAAGTCTCAAAAAGCAAATCAGCAACATTGAGCAAGCCGATGATGAGACCTTGTACGAATATTGGGAGCGTTTTAAGAAATTATGCGCTAGCTGCCCATATCATGGGTATTCGGAACAAGATCTCATCCTCTACTTCTATGATGGGCTTGTTGATCAAGATAGACGCATGGTGAATGCGGCATGTGGAGGGGGTATTGTCAACAAAACCCCTTCTCAAGCAAGGGACCTCATCTCCGAGTTGGCCGAAAACTCGAGACATTACAACGGGAGGTCATCATCAAAAAGAGTTATGGCAGCGGAATCCAACAATTCGTTGGAAAGTCAAGTGGCCGGCTTGACTTCTTTGGTCAAAGATTTTCTTTTGAATCCAAAAACCCAAGAAGTCAAGGTCTGCGGCATATGCTCAACACAAGGGCATCCCACCGATTCTTGCCCAACATTACAAGAGGAGAACCCCGAGCAAGTCAATGCTTTGGGTTTCCAAGGTCAAAGGAGGTACGATCCACATGGCAACACTTACAATCCGGGGTGGAGGGATCATCCCAATTTAAGGTACGGAAACTCTCAACCTCCTCAACAATCTAACCCTCCCCCTCAACAATATAAACAACAAGGGCAAACATCAAACTCGAGCATGTCTACTGAAGACATGATTCGATCACTGGCCATGAACATGGCCACGATGCAACAAAGTGTGACCCAATTCCAAGAAACAACAAAATCCAGCATCCACAACTTGGAAAATCAAATGAGCCAAATCTCGAATGTCGTGAGTAGGCTTGAAGCTAAGGATTCGGCAAAACTCCCATCTCAAACGGAGCCGAATCCAAGGCAACAAGCCCACGCGGTCACTTTGAGAAGTGGCAAGGAATTGGTTATGGCTAAAGCAAAAGCAAAGAGCCATGTTGGAGAAGAAGAGGAGGATATCTTGGTGCCAAGCACAAATCCTCAAAATGAAGAAGAGAAAGAGGAGGAAATCACACCTCAAAGAAAGTTCCCACCGCTCGATTCATACGAGCCGGTGCCACCTTTCCCGGAGGCTCTCAAGGACAACCGAAAATACAACAATGACAAGGACATCTATGAGACCTTCAGCAAATGTGAGGTAAATATCCCTCTTCTCAACTTAATTAAAGGCGTTCCTAGATTTGCTAAGTTTTTAAAAGAACTTTGCACTATTAAAAGGAAACACAAACTAAATGGCAAGCATAAAATCCAAGTTAGTGAAAGAGTTTCAGCCGTTTTCCAAAAGAAACTTCCTAAAAAGTATAGTGACCCGGGAATGTTCACTATACCATGTAAACTAGGAAACTCTAGTTTTTCTAGGGCTATGTTAGATTTGGGTGCATCAATTAATGTCATTCCATATTCTCTATATAAGTCCCTAGAACTAGGACCTCTACATGAAACGGGGGTTGTCATCCAACTTGCCGACAGATCCAATGTCACGCCCCGGACCTCCCCGGACACGTCGACAACCCGCCGTACAATACGAATAGTCAACCGCAGTCCAACACATTCATATTATACAAGGCGTCATGAATATCATTCACACATAAGTCATCCATAAACAACATAATAAGTAATTCATAAAGCAGCGGAAAACATTGTTTAAAACGAAAGGGCCACATAGGGCTATTCATGAGCACGCAGGCTCTATAATAAAATATCCATGAGCATGTTTATTAATGTTTAAAATCCGAATAGAGGAAGCACGAACCAAGTCTTCGCTCCTAGATGATCTCTCGAGCAACGAGCACAGGAAGCAAGCTCTAGCCTCAACCTGAAAAATGGTGGTGGGACGCCCCCGAAGGGGTCAGCACTCTATACGGCTATAAAGTGCTGGTGTGGCAGGCATCTAATAGATATACAACAAGTATTTCAAACACAAGACCCTCAAATAGGGTGATAGTACATTATGATTGTAACCCTAAGTTACCCCGTTTAAAAAAATATACTTACTTTATATAAAAGTCAAGTAGCCGGCCCGTGGGCCCATGTTCATTTGGAAATCACCATTCCCAACCCCGTGACTATAAGCCACGACAACTCCTAGAGTCCAACCCTAGTACATGACATTGTATTCTAGAGCTCGGCTCTACCACATCACCATACAATTCATATACCTCGGGTCAATTTTCCTACCTTGCGTTCTAGAGCTCGGCTCTATCACATCACCACGCAAGTCCTAGAGCTCGGCTCTAGCTATACAATACATAGACTCCAAGTCTACACCTTACATGCATTCTAGAGCTCGGCTCTATCACATCACCATGCATTAAGGTCCAATTCTCAAGCAACCCTATGCCTAGAATTGACATATCATTAAACTACCATGGGTCATCCTTAAAGACTTCCCATAACTTAACCTTAGTTCCATACTAAGTATCATATACACTTGAACTATATTCAAGTACCTTTCATACAATCCAATCCCTAGGATCAATTAAATCAACAAGTTCCAATAATCACTAACTAGTATTTCAATACTATTAAGATTATTGTTATCATACCATTATCCTCATTATTTGTAATTCTCTACATATTTATAGTTATGTAGCAGCAACTTAAGTATTCACTCTCAATACACAAATATTCATTTATGTAACCACATAATTCATACATGAGCAAAATGCCTATTTCACAAAAATAGTCCATTTATACTCATTTAATCTCATAATATTCATACATTCTCAAATCATTTCAAATTTCATTCTTTGGCAACTATATCAATATTTCATCAATATATAATCATCATAATCCATGAAAAATAATGATTTAAGCATTTAGGTAATCTCATGCTTAACCTACAAGTTGTAAGTAATTAGATGTCAATCCTCACCTCAATTGAGCTTTAAACTTTCCCTTCTTGGCCCAATGGTCAAAGCTTCGGTCAAGGTGGATTTGGAACTGATTCCTTGCTCAAATATGAGTGTTAAACAGCCTCTTCAAGGTGCTAGCTCAACCCCTAAACGTTGGTACGAAAACAGCCCCTAGAATGGGTGTTTTCCGGCTAACTCGTTTCCTAGTTTTCCAAGATTTGTTCTAGGTTAGTATCTAACCTTTACATCAATAAAATAACTTAATAGGGACATATTATACACTTGGAGTAGTGTATAATAGTTCCACCAATCGTTCATATCATTTGGAAAATGAACGGAAAGGTTTTGGGATTAACAACTCACTTAGAAGAGTAAATCCGTTCCTGCGAGGTCGCGTTCTGTTCGGACGATTTGGAAGCCTTACTCTACTCCGATTGATGCAAACCAGACCTTCACGGATTCCTCGTCTTGAGAGCTTTCTTTTGGTATCTCACACGCCTTAATTGGATTGGTAAAACTCGAGATATCGACCAAACAGTCTCAGCACTCTCACAGCTCGAGTTCACAGACCTCTGCTCGTTCCAGATCGATTTTTGGATGATTGATCTCTCCTCTCGAACTGTGGCCACTCAAATATGAAAATAGACTTCAAAATCTATCCAAAGACACCTTATACACCCCATTTGGACGAGTACAACTCTCAAAATGAAGGGAGACAAAACAGCACACCTGTTTGTGCGAAAACAGTGGTGGTGGCCCCAAAATTTGATCCCAATTGTGTCATGGGCAATGCTTCTCCATGTGGTGCGGCCAAGGTGAGTCTCCTCACATATTTTCCTTGTCTTTCAGGTACTCAAGCCACATGGGATGCCCCCCAATTAATCCCAATCAATTTGGGGTCCAAAATATCTACCAATACTTCCAAAAATGGGAAGATGGGTCCTATTGTTTTATCTTTGTCAAAGATGTCTTTTTGTACTCATCCTAATTTATTTAGAACAAGTCAACTTCCTAAATCACATTATTGACCTCCAATATGTGTAGGCTCATCCCAATAATTTACTTGATGGATGTTATAGAAGGAAAATCCTACTCCCATTATTTAGCTCAAAAATGCCAAAGATGGAGTTATAGGCATTTGTATTCTTCTTTAATCCTTCGATCACTTATATAGATAATGTTGGGCTCTTTTATTTATTAATAAGTCCCGAGTAAGTATTTGCGAAACCCGACACTAATGTACGAGTTTGAACAGTACGATATTCAACCATGCACTACGTAGAACATTGATCGTTTTACAAAATGTTTGGGAATCAGAAATCCAATACATAAGCTTTGAATATTCAAATCAAATTTCCAAGGACATTCGAGTGCGGTGTCACAAGTTCACCCCCCCTTAACAGGAATTTCGTCCCCGAAATTCACAGCTCTACTCGAATAGGAAAGCATACTGCTTTCTCATCAAAGCCTCTGTCTCCCATGTCTCTTCTTCGACCCGATCGCTCTTCCAAAGAACTTTCACCATTGGGACTTCTTTACTCCTCAATTTCTTCACCTTCCTGTCGGTGACCCTGATTGGTTGCACCGCGTAGTTCAAATCCTCACGTACCTCCACGGGCGGCTTTTCCAATACGTGAGAGGGATCATGCACATACTTCTTAAGCATGGATACATGGAACACATTATGTATCTTCTCTAACTCGGGAGTCAACTGTAGACGATATGCTACGGCCCCAATCCTCTCTATAATTCTGAATGGACCTATATATCGTGGGTTAAGTTTTCCTCGGGTTTGGAATCGAATGATTCCTTTCCAAGGGGAAACTTTCAAGAATACCTCGTCATCAACCTTAAACTCTAAGGTTCTTCGACGCTTATCTGCATGACTCTTTTGTCTATCCTGAGCCGCTTTGAGTCTCTCTCGAATCAATTTCACCTTTGATTTGGTGACCTCAACCAACTCAGTACCCTCGAGTTTGGCCATGCCAACCTCGTCCCAGCATAATGGTGTACGGCACCTCCTCCCATACAATGCCTCGTATGGAGGCATACCGATGCTTGCCTGATAACTGTTGTTATAGGCAAATTCCACAAGTGTTAAGTGGTTGTCCCAACTCCCCTGGAACTCCAATGCACAAGCCCTCAGCATGTCTTCTAGGATCTGTATAACCCTTTCAGACTGCCCATCCGTCTGTGGATGGAAAGCAGTGCTGAACTTCAACTTCGTTCCCATAGACTCCTGGAATTTCGGCCAAAAACGTGATGTGAATCGTGGGTCTCTATCAGATACAATGGTCACCGGGACCCCATGCAGCCTCACGATCTCATCCGTATACAATTTGGCTAACCTCTCAAGTGGGTAGGTAGTGTTGATAGGCAAGAAGTGTGCACTCTTTGTGAGCCTATCCACAACGACCCAAACCGCGTCATAGTTCCTGATAGTCCGTGGTAAGCCTACCACGAAATCCATAGTCACGTGCTCCCACTTCCATTCAGGGATGGAGAGTGGTTGCAATAAGCCTGCTGGGTGCTGATGTTCTGCCTTAACTTGTTGACAAGTAAGGCACCGACTGATGTACTCGGCTATTTCCCTCTTCATTCCAGACCACCAGTAACTTTCCTTCAAATCACGGTACATTTTCGTGCCCCCCGGGTGCATGGCATAAGCCGATGAATGAGCCTCCTCTAAGATGGACTTCCGGAGCTCATCATCTGACGGTACACACACTCGGTCACGAAATAACAAGAGACCATCATCTCTTTCCCTGAAATCCTCCACCGGCCCCGCTTGCATGCGTTCCCGGACCTTCATAAGTTCTTCGTCGGCTTCCTGACCCTTCTTGATCTCATCAAGTAAAGTGGGTCTCACCTCAAATCGTGCCAATAAGGCACCATCGCTGGTTACCTCCAGTTGGGCTCTTAATGCCCTCAAATTAGTTATCAATGCCCCAGACGAGCTCTTCCGGCTCAAAGCATCTGCCACCACGTTTGCCTTGCCTGGGTGATACTCTATCACTAGATGGTAGTCTTTTATCAGCTCCATCCACCGTCTCTGTCACGCCCCGGACCTCCCCGGACACGTCGACAACCCGCCGTACAATACGAATAGTCAACCGCAGTCCAACACATTCATATTATACAAGGCGTCATGAATATCATTCACACATAAGTCATCCATAAACAACATAATAAGTAATTCATAAAGCAGCGGAAAACATTGTTTAAAACGAAAGGGCCACATAGGGCTATTCATGAGCACGCAGGCTCTATAATAAAATATCCATGAGCATGTTTATTAATGTTTAAAATCCGAATAGAGGAAGCACGAACCAAGTCTTCGCTCCTAGATGATCTCTCGAGCAACGAGCACAGGAAGCAAGCTCTTGTGATCAGTGTATATGTGACATGTCTCCCCGTAGAGATAATGTCTCCATATCTTCAGTGCAAATACCACTGCCCCGAGCTCCAAATCATGAGTAGGATAATTCACCTCATGCTTCTTCAATTGTCGTGAAGCATAGGCGATTACCCTCCCATTCTGCATCAGTACACATCCGAGCCCTTGGATGCTTGCATCGCTATAGACATCGTACCCCACACCTTGTTTGGGTAATGCAAGTACCGGTGCCTCAGTCAATCTCTTCTTTAGTTCCATGAACCATTTCTCACATTTGTCATCCCATACAAACTTAGCTCCTTTACGAGTGAGCTTCGTCAATGGCGATGCCAAAACAGAGAACTTTTCCACGAACTTCCTATAGTAGCCTGCCAATCCAAGGAAACTACGAATTTCCTTGACGTTCTTTGGCCTCTCCCATTCAGTAATGGCTTCTATCTTCTTGTTATCAACAACAATCCCCGATCCCGAAACCACGTGCCCGAGGAAGCCAATCTCCTTTAGCCAAAATTCACATTTAGAAAATTTGGCATAGAGTTGCTTCTCCCGTAGTGTTTCAAGAACAAGTATCAAGTGCTCCTCATGCTCTTCTTCACTCTTTGAGTAAATCAAGATGTCATCTATGAACACAATCACGAATCGATCCAAGTATTTATGAAATACTCGGTTCATCAAGTCCATGAATGCCGCCGGGGCGTTTGTTAACCCAAACGACATAACAAGGAACTCAAAATGCCCATACCTTGTGCGGAAAGCACTCTTTGGTATGTCATCTTCCTTAATCTTCAATTGATGGTACCCCCGACCTTAAGTCAATCTTCGAAAACACGGTTGCTCCTCGTAGTTGATCAAACAAGTCATCAATCCTAGGCAACGGATACCTATTCTTGATTGTGACCTTGTTCAGTTGACGATAGTCAATGCACATTCGAAGTGTCCCATCTTTCTTTTTCACAAAAAGAACCGGTGCTCCCCACGGGGAGTGGCTTGGTCTAATGAAACCGTTATCCAAAAGCTCTTGCAATTGGGTTTTCAACTCATTAAGTTCAGCGGGTGCCATCCGGTATGGCGGTATGGAGATTGGTTTGGTACCAGGCTCGACCTCGATCACAAATTCAATCTCTCTGTCAGGTGGAAGCCCCGGTAGGTCTTTAGGGAAGACATCCGGATACTTACAAACCACCCTCACATCATCGATGTTCGTTCCCTCTTTGGTTTTGTCAACCACGTATGCTAGATATGCGTGGCATCCCTTCCTCATCATATTTCTCGCTCTCACGGCGGATATGATACAACTATTTGATTTGCCGCGGTCCCCCTCGAAGCGTAGGGTGTCCCCATGTGTGCCTTCGAGTTCCAACACCTTTGTGTAGCAATCTACCCTAGCATGATGCTTTTCTAGCCAATCCATCCCTAGGATTGCATCGAACTCCATCATACTCAGCGGTACGAAATCACACGTCAAGGTTTGGCCACCGATTTCCACCATACAAGATGGATAGTAATTGTTTCTTTCAACGTCTTCCCCTAGTGGGGTTGATACCACTAAGGTTTGTGTCATTGGTATTGATTGCATCTCTAAGCTCTCGGCAAACGCCTCACTCACGAATGAACGTTGCGCTCCGGTATCGATAAGGATTCGTGCATCCTTCCCGTTAATCTTTAGTGTCCCTACATTCATGAACCATGTAAGACATCTTTCCTATCCTCCCTACTCATTTATAGAAGGTTGCAATGTTCACACGCACGTTAGAGATCAAGAAAAGGCCTTAACGTCGCAAAACGATGCGAAAAAATCGGGTTTCGGCAATCTGGGTGCCAGGCACGGCGTGCCCGGGGTAGGCACGATCGTGCCTGGCTCAGGAAAACGCCCTGGGGCTACTGCCTTGGAGGCACGATCGTGTCTGCCTTAGGCACGATCGTGCCTGGGTTGGAAAAATCCTGGGAACCACTGACTTGGTGTAACACCCCCAAATTTCCCACCCAAAAATAATGCTTTATTCAAAAGAAATATTAACTTTATTCGAAAACATCAGAGTTATGCAGCGGAAAACCAAAAGGGAAATAGGGGCGTTACCGCCACACTCGATTCTCCCTTAACCGAGTGCACAGGCTAAAACAACTTAAACTCCAAAAATAATTATTCACTAACTAAAGATATTGAAAATGGAATTACAATGATTTACTAACTATGTTTTCTAGCGGAAGCTCTCTCTCGAAATCAACATCATCATCAAAGCGTCACCTGTACAAAATCAAGTACTAAAAGAAAAACAAAAGAAAACAAAAATTAGCAACAATGCTAAGTAAGTTCCACCTAACCCCATAAAATAATAAATAATAAAATTTAATGTTTTTGAAAAACATTTAGGAGGAAAAATATTTTTTTAAAACAATTTATAAAATAATCTCATAGCATAATTCACTAGTAAAATAATAGTACTTCAAATATAAGCAAATATTTCCCAACCACAAAAATTACAAAAATACCAAATATACGTAAAACCACGAAAAATCATTACAATAATTCCCAAGCATAAATCAAATACCAAATATCTCAAAATACTTATAAATGCTGATAATAAAGAGTGCTCAACATAATCAAACCAAATCAAATCCAAAAGTAAACCCCACAAATAATTTAACAACTCAATCCAAATATAATCCAATCCAATAATCCAACAATTCCAATCAATCAAATACCTTAATTCACCACAAATCCAATCAAATAATATTCACCTCAAGTCCAAATCAAGCCAATCAAATAATCTCAATCACCTCAATCCAATCAAAGTCCAGTTCACCTCAAACCCAATCAAAGCTAGTGGAAGCCGAACTCCTACCTTAAGTGTGCACACCCCCTAAAAGGGAAGTAAGAAGCCCGAGTAGTCGGGATTTTTCTACCAACTACACTACAATTAAGCTGGGATACTCCGGTTTTGGGGAGTACCCCTGGTGGATTTAGACTTATAGCCATTACCACTCACCAAAGATTCCACATTTATCCGGATGTGGCAAACCGACACCACAGATTTCTCCGGGTGCTCACCAAAAATCACAATTCATTCTCAAAGTCCCAAACCAATATCACAACCTCAACCAAAACGGATATGAAATCCAAACTCCACAAAATAATCCACAATGTAAAATATTAACTCCAACAAATTACACTCAAATATAATGTATCATACATTAAAATTTCACAAGAGAGCCAAAATATAGAATACTTCATAAATAGCTCAAATCTCAAATATAATCCCAACAACAATTCATACGATAACTCAAATACTCAAAATATCATCCAATATCAAATACTCAATTTTCAAATATAATTTCTCAATAACAATTCATAAGTAATTCCAAATACTCAAATAAAAATCTCAATCGCAACTAATTTAATACGTAAATGTAATTGCTAGAAATCTCATCAAATACTCAAATAATTCAAATAAATAATCATAAATAGATTTGCGAGGAAAAGGTATAATTTTGGTTGACGTGAAACTTACCTCAAACTCCAAGTACTCTTAGCGATTCTTCTACCTTGCTCTTTACTCAAATCACCTTCTATTAAAATTCAAAATCAATATCTAATTTAAACTATAGTTTAACTAGCTCTTGCACCCTTTATTTATAATTTGCCCCTCTCTTGATTCCCTTATTTCACAAATTATTAATCTGTATAATATCCCATAATTTACTAATACTACTAGTCTCGTTATTGTATTACGTAGTATTAATTATTAGTCCGGTCCAGATTCCTACACAAAAGAATGCAGCTCATTTAAGTCGATTCCAGCCCATAAAAACTACAACCCCAACTACTTTAATAGATTAACGAGTACGTACTATCTTCTTCGCAGGTTGATGCCGGCCGACGACTAGGCGACGGATACAGCGAGGATTCTCAGGCGGTGGACTGACAGTGGCGGCTCTCCTTTCTGGTGGCACAGAACGGTGCGGCTCAGTTGTCCTCTCCGGCGTGCAAAACAGTCCGGTCAACAACCCCGGTAAGTGGTCGTCTTTCTCGCTGGTGAAGCAGAACCAGGTACAGCAACAACGGAGTTCAATTGTGGTCTTCCGGCGTGGAAGATGGTGGTGCACTGAGTTGGCGACACGGTTCAGCAGGTCTATGTATACCTACACACGGATATCGTTATATGTATCGCTTCGCCGCCAGTTCGTTTCTAAGGAAAATTTCAATCGTAAACCATATGGAGTATATATATATATATCCCTCCGATCTTTCGAGACTTTAGGGTTTTAACGTATATACGTAATCATCGCTTTGGCCGTTTTCCTTTTTGAGACTTCAGCATAAGACATACCATCGGCCACCATATATTTAATGCTCGAGTATATTTCTATGTAGTATATGGTATACTTGAGGACTTGGTCAAACCTCCGTATTAGAATGCCGTACATGTGTATATATAGAGAATCAAGTTTTATTAATATTCACATCATATGCGTGCGTGGTATACTATATTAACCGACATCTTTGTACGGAGTATTAAAATGTCACTTTGTACACATTTTAAAATTTTATCTCATTTATAAATTAACTTTTTTTTTTTCAATTAAATTTTCGGAGTATCACATTCTACCCCCCTTAACAATATGCTTCGTCCCCGAAGCATACGACTTACTCAAAAATATAATTTATTCAGTAAAGATCAAAATGATACATAATTCTCAAAGAGTTTACTACTACTGATAATTAGAAATTTAAATGGTCTCACCTACTACTCTGAGATTCTTCTGTTGCGGTTGTCATTCTTCCCTTGACGATGGCGTCCATCATTTGGGGGTAAGCCTTTCTTCTTGGAACGACACTCAAACACCCTATGACCTAACTTGTCACAATAAAAACATCGCACGAGCGTTCCGTCACAGTGTTTTCCAGGGTGATCTTTTCCACATTTCGTACAGTAAAAGTGGGTCTCTTTTGCGGAGTTCATCTTCTTACACTTCTGCTTGTTGCCTTTGTTGTTGCTCTTGTCCACGTTCTGGTTCTCCCCAGGTTGATTTAGCTTGTGTCGTTTGCCTCCCCGTGTGCTTTCTTCTTTCGTGCCCTTCCTTGCTTTCTTAAGTGTTTCCTTTTGGAGTTGCTTCACTCGGTAGTGTTTGGCAGCTTTGTTGTAGGCTTCGTTCAAAGTTTGACATTCGGAAACGCAAAGAGCTTTTTGTGTCTCAAAATTCAGACCGCGTATGAACTTAATAATTTTATCGACTTCATCGGGAACTAGCGCGGCTGCAAATCGTGTGAGTTCCAAGAATTTGGCGTAGTACTCTTGGACGGTCATACCCACTTGCTTCAGGTGTAAGAATTCTTCGTACTTCTCAGCTCTCACATGCTCCGGGTAGAATCTGTCTCGCATTGCCTTCTTAAACGTCTCCCAAGAAAAGTCAGGTTGTTGACGCAACGTTGGACCAGTCGTGGCCCACCAATTGTCTGCCTCTTGACGTAGGTAGTATGCAGCTGTATCAACTCGTTGTTCCGCAGGGCAGTTCATGGACTCGAAGAGTTTGTCGAAAGTGCGAATCCAATCCTCAAGGATTCGAGGATCTTCTTCACCTAAATAGCTCGGGGGATTACGCTTCGCTATAAGTTCCGCTACATCATTACGGTTGTTGAGACGTTGTTGGTGTTGATTCTGAAGTAACACATTCGCGACGGTCTGGATGAGTTGAGTTAGTTGAACCATATTCTGAGCCAACTCCGCATTCGTTGGTGTGGCATCATTGTTCTCGATGTTGTTACTCATGGACGTCATTATCTCCTTGAAAAGGATAGCGTTTAGGATACAAATAAGAAATCTATCAAATATCTAGTATTCACAATTTTACTACTCTAACCAATAACTCACTAATCAAATATTGTCTGAAGTTCTTCTATAAGTCCAAAATTATCCTCAAATAAACATATATGGATATGTCACACTTAAACATATCCCAAGAAATTCAAACTCACCATAAACTCAACCGAAACAAAACAAAAAATGAAAGTCTCACATCCTCACCGCGGTCCTAAAATTTTATTTTAGTCTTAGATTTTTTTTTTTTTTTTTTTGAAAACCTTTTGAAAAATTCCCTTGGAAAACTTTTATGAAAAATCTCAAAAAGAATATTTGAAAACCTTTTCGAAAACCAAGGTCTCTGATACCAACTTGTTGGTATCACTTAATAAAATTTATTAAACATGGGAAAAATTTTAAAAATTTGTTTAAAATACTTTTGGAAAAATGTTTTGGAAAATGCCCCGGAAAAACCATTGGCTCTGATACCAACTTGTAACACCCCCAAATTTCCCACCCAAAAATAATGCTTTATTCAAAAGAAATATTAACTTTATTCGAAAACATCAGAGTTATGCAGCGGAAAACCAAAAGGGAAATAGGGGCGTTACCGCCACACTCGATTCTCCCTTAACCGAGTGCACAGGCTAAAACAACTTAAACTCCAAAAATAATTATTCACTAACTAAAGATATTGAAAATGGAATTACAATGATTTACTAACTATGTTTTCTAGCGGAAGCTCTCTCTCGAAATCAACATCATCATCAAAGCGTCACCTGTACAAAATCAAGTACTAAAAGAAAAACAAAAGAAAACAAAAATTAGCAACAATGCTAAGTAAGTTCCACCTAACCCCATAAAATAATAAATAATAAAATTTAATGTTTTTGAAAAACATTTAGGAGGAAAAATATTTTTTTAAAACAATTTATAAAATAATCTCATAGCATAATTCACTAGTAAAATAATAGTACTTCAAATATAAGCAAATATTTCCCAACCACAAAAATTACAAAAATACCAAATATACGTAAAACCACGAAAAATCATTACAATAATTCCCAAGCATAAATCAAATACCAAATATCTCAAAATACTTATAAATGCTGATAATAAAGAGTGCTCAACATAATCAAACCAAATCAAATCCAAAAGTAAACCCCACAAATAATTTAACAACTCAATCCAAATATAATCCAATCCAATAATCCAACAATTCCAATCAATCAAATACCTTAATTCACCACAAATCCAATCAAATAATATTCACCTCAAGTCCAAATCAAGCCAATCAAATAATCTCAATCACCTCAATCCAATCAAAGTCCAGTTCACCTCAAACCCAATCAAAGCTAGTGGAAGCCGAACTCCTACCTTAAGTGTGCACACCCCCTAAAAGGGAAGTAAGAAGCCCGAGTAGTCGGGATTTTTCTACCAACTACACTACAATTAAGCTGGGATACTCCGGTTTTGGGGAGTACCCCTGGTGGATTTAGACTTATAGCCATTACCACTCACCAAAGATTCCACATTTATCCGGATGTGGCAAACCGACACCACAGATTTCTCCGGGTGCTCACCAAAAATCACAATTCATTCTCAAAGTCCCAAACCAATATCACAACCTCAACCAAAACGGATATGAAATCCAAACTCCACAAAATAATCCACAATGTAAAATATTAACTCCAACAAATTACACTCAAATATAATGTATCATACATTAAAATTTCACAAGAGAGCCAAAATATAGAATACTTCATAAATAGCTCAAATCTCAAATATAATCCCAACAACAATTCATACGATAACTCAAATACTCAAAATATCATCCAATATCAAATACTCAATTTTCAAATATAATTTCTCAATAACAATTCATAAGTAATTCCAAATACTCAAATAAAAATCTCAATCGCAACTAATTTAATACGTAAATGTAATTGCTAGAAATCTCATCAAATACTCAAATAATTCAAATAAATAATCATAAATAGATTTGCGAGGAAAAGGTATAATTTTGGTTGACGTGAAACTTACCTCAAACTCCAAGTACTCTTAGCGATTCTTCTACCTTGCTCTTTACTCAAATCACCTTCTATTAAAATTCAAAATCAATATCTAATTTAAACTATAGTTTAACTAGCTCTTGCACCCTTTATTTATAATTTGCCCCTCTCTTGATTCCCTTATTTCACAAATTATTAATCTGTATAATATCCCATAATTTACTAATACTACTAGTCTCGTTATTGTATTACGTAGTATTAATTATTAGTCCGGTCCAGATTCCTACACAAAAGAATGCAGCTCATTTAAGTCGATTCCAGCCCATAAAAACTACAACCCCAACTACTTTAATAGATTAACGAGTACGTACTATCTTCTTCGCAGGTTGATGCCGGCCGACGACTAGGCGACGGATACAGCGAGGATTCTCAGGCGGTGGACTGACAGTGGCGGCTCTCCTTTCTGGTGGCACAGAACGGTGCGGCTCAGTTGTCCTCTCCGGCGTGCAAAACAGTCCGGTCAACAACCCCGGTAAGTGGTCGTCTTTCTCGCTGGTGAAGCAGAACCAGGTACAGCAACAACGGAGTTCAATTGTGGTCTTCCGGCGTGGAAGATGGTGGTGCACTGAGTTGGCGACACGGTTCAGCAGGTCTATGTATACCTACACACGGATATCGTTATATGTATCGCTTCGCCGCCAGTTCGTTTCTAAGGAAAATTTCAATCGTAAACCATATGGAGTATATATATATATATCCCTCCGATCTTTCGAGACTTTAGGGTTTTAACGTATATACGTAATCATCGCTTTGGCCGTTTTCCTTTTTGAGACTTCAGCATAAGACATACCATCGGCCACCATATATTTAATGCTCGAGTATATTTCTATGTAGTATATGGTATACTTGAGGACTTGGTCAAACCTCCGTATTAGAATGCCGTACATGTGTATATATAGAGAATCAAGTTTTATTAATATTCACATCATATGCGTGCGTGGTATACTATATTAACCGACATCTTTGTACGGAGTATTAAAATGTCACTTTGTACACATTTTAAAATTTTATCTCATTTATAAATTAACTTTTTTTTTTTCAATTAAATTTTCGGAGTATCACATTCTACCCCCCTTAACAATATGCTTCGTCCCCGAAGCATACGACTTACTCAAAAATATAATTTATTCAGTAAAGATCAAAATGATACATAATTCTCAAAGAGTTTACTACTACTGATAATTAGAAATTTAAATGGTCTCACCTACTACTCTGAGATTCTTCTGTTGCGGTTGTCATTCTTCCCTTGACGATGGCGTCCATCATTTGGGGGTAAGCCTTTCTTCTTGGAACGACACTCAAACACCCTATGACCTAACTTGTCACAATAAAAACATCGCACGAGCGTTCCGTCACAGTGTTTTCCAGGGTGATCTTTTCCACATTTCGTACAGTAAAAGTGGGTCTCTTTTGCGGAGTTCATCTTCTTACACTTCTGCTTGTTGCCTTTGTTGTTGCTCTTGTCCACGTTCTGGTTCTCCCCAGGTTGATTTAGCTTGTGTCGTTTGCCTCCCCGTGTGCTTTCTTCTTTCGTGCCCTTCCTTGCTTTCTTAAGTGTTTCCTTTTGGAGTTGCTTCACTCGGTAGTGTTTGGCAGCTTTGTTGTAGGCTTCGTTCAAAGTTTGACATTCGGAAACGCAAAGAGCTTTTTGTGTCTCAAAATTCAGACCGCGTATGAACTTAATAATTTTATCGACTTCATCGGGAACTAGCGCGGCTGCAAATCGTGTGAGTTCCAAGAATTTGGCGTAGTACTCTTGGACGGTCATACCCACTTGCTTCAGGTGTAAGAATTCTTCGTACTTCTCAGCTCTCACATGCTCCGGGTAGAATCTGTCTCGCATTGCCTTCTTAAACGTCTCCCAAGAAAAGTCAGGTTGTTGACGCAACGTTGGACCAGTCGTGGCCCACCAATTGTCTGCCTCTTGACGTAGGTAGTATGCAGCTGTATCAACTCGTTGTTCCGCAGGGCAGTTCATGGACTCGAAGAGTTTGTCGAAAGTGCGAATCCAATCCTCAAGGATTCGAGGATCTTCTTCACCTAAATAGCTCGGGGGATTACGCTTCGCTATAAGTTCCGCTACATCATTACGGTTGTTGAGACGTTGTTGGTGTTGATTCTGAAGTAACACATTCGCGACGGTCTGGATGAGTTGAGTTAGTTGAACCATATTCTGAGCCAACTCCGCATTCGTTGGTGTGGCATCATTGTTCTCGATGTTGTTACTCATGGACGTCATTATCTCCTTGAAAAGGATAGCGTTTAGGATACAAATAAGAAATCTATCAAATATCTAGTATTCACAATTTTACTACTCTAACCAATAACTCACTAATCAAATATTGTCTGAAGTTCTTCTATAAGTCCAAAATTATCCTCAAATAAACATATATGGATATGTCACACTTAAACATATCCCAAGAAATTCAAACTCACCATAAACTCAACCGAAACAAAACAAAAAATGAAAGTCTCACATCCTCACCGCGGTCCTAAAATTTTATTTTAGTCTTAGATTTTTTTTTTTTTTTTTTTGAAAACCTTTTGAAAAATTCCCTTGGAAAACTTTTATGAAAAATCTCAAAAAGAATATTTGAAAACCTTTTCGAAAACCAAGGTCTCTGATACCAACTTGTTGGTATCACTTAATAAAATTTATTAAACATGGGAAAAATTTTAAAAATTTGTTTAAAATACTTTTGGAAAAATGTTTTGGAAAATGCCCCGGAAAAACCATTGGCTCTGATACCAACTTGTAACACCCCCAAATTTCCCACCCAAAAATAATGCTTTATTCAAAAGAAATATTAACTTTATTCGAAAACATCAGAGTTATGCAGCGGAAAACCAAAAGGGAAATAGGGGCGTTACCGCCACACTCGATTCTCCCTTAACCGAGTGCACAGGCTAAAACAACTTAAACTCCAAAAATAATTATTCACTAACTAAAGATATTGAAAATGGAATTACAATGATTTACTAACTATGTTTTCTAGCGGAAGCTCTCTCTCGAAATCAACATCATCATCAAAGCGTCACCTGTACAAAATCAAGTACTAAAAGAAAAACAAAAGAAAACAAAAATTAGCAACAATGCTAAGTAAGTTCCACCTAACCCCATAAAATAATAAATAATAAAATTTAATGTTTTTGAAAAACATTTAGGAGGAAAAATATTTTTTTAAAACAATTTATAAAATAATCTCATAGCATAATTCACTAGTAAAATAATAGTACTTCAAATATAAGCAAATATTTCCCAACCACAAAAATTACAAAAATACCAAATATACGTAAAACCACGAAAAATCATTACAATAATTCCCAAGCATAAATCAAATACCAAATATCTCAAAATACTTATAAATGCTGATAATAAAGAGTGCTCAACATAATCAAACCAAATCAAATCCAAAAGTAAACCCCACAAATAATTTAACAACTCAATCCAAATATAATCCAATCCAATAATCCAACAATTCCAATCAATCAAATACCTTAATTCACCACAAATCCAATCAAATAATATTCACCTCAAGTCCAAATCAAGCCAATCAAATAATCTCAATCACCTCAATCCAATCAAAGTCCAGTTCACCTCAAACCCAATCAAAGCTAGTGGAAGCCGAACTCCTACCTTAAGTGTGCACACCCCCTAAAAGGGAAGTAAGAAGCCCGAGTAGTCGGGATTTTTCTACCAACTACACTACAATTAAGCTGGGATACTCCGGTTTTGGGGAGTACCCCTGGTGGATTTAGACTTATAGCCATTACCACTCACCAAAGATTCCACATTTATCCGGATGTGGCAAACCGACACCACAGATTTCTCCGGGTGCTCACCAAAAATCACAATTCATTCTCAAAGTCCCAAACCAATATCACAACCTCAACCAAAACGGATATGAAATCCAAACTCCACAAAATAATCCACAATGTAAAATATTAACTCCAACAAATTACACTCAAATATAATGTATCATACATTAAAATTTCACAAGAGAGCCAAAATATAGAATACTTCATAAATAGCTCAAATCTCAAATATAATCCCAACAACAATTCATACGATAACTCAAATACTCAAAATATCATCCAATATCAAATACTCAATTTTCAAATATAATTTCTCAATAACAATTCATAAGTAATTCCAAATACTCAAATAAAAATCTCAATCGCAACTAATTTAATACGTAAATGTAATTGCTAGAAATCTCATCAAATACTCAAATAATTCAAATAAATAATCATAAATAGATTTGCGAGGAAAAGGTATAATTTTGGTTGACGTGAAACTTACCTCAAACTCCAAGTACTCTTAGCGATTCTTCTACCTTGCTCTTTACTCAAATCACCTTCTATTAAAATTCAAAATCAATATCTAATTTAAACTATAGTTTAACTAGCTCTTGCACCCTTTATTTATAATTTGCCCCTCTCTTGATTCCCTTATTTCACAAATTATTAATCTGTATAATATCCCATAATTTACTAATACTACTAGTCTCGTTATTGTATTACGTAGTATTAATTATTAGTCCGGTCCAGATTCCTACACAAAAGAATGCAGCTCATTTAAGTCGATTCCAGCCCATAAAAACTACAACCCCAACTACTTTAATAGATTAACGAGTACGTACTATCTTCTTCGCAGGTTGATGCCGGCCGACGACTAGGCGACGGATACAGCGAGGATTCTCAGGCGGTGGACTGACAGTGGCGGCTCTCCTTTCTGGTGGCACAGAACGGTGCGGCTCAGTTGTCCTCTCCGGCGTGCAAAACAGTCCGGTCAACAACCCCGGTAAGTGGTCGTCTTTCTCGCTGGTGAAGCAGAACCAGGTACAGCAACAACGGAGTTCAATTGTGGTCTTCCGGCGTGGAAGATGGTGGTGCACTGAGTTGGCGACACGGTTCAGCAGGTCTATGTATACCTACACACGGATATCGTTATATGTATCGCTTCGCCGCCAGTTCGTTTCTAAGGAAAATTTCAATCGTAAACCATATGGAGTATATATATATATATCCCTCCGATCTTTCGAGACTTTAGGGTTTTAACGTATATACGTAATCATCGCTTTGGCCGTTTTCCTTTTTGAGACTTCAGCATAAGACATACCATCGGCCACCATATATTTAATGCTCGAGTATATTTCTATGTAGTATATGGTATACTTGAGGACTTGGTCAAACCTCCGTATTAGAATGCCGTACATGTGTATATATAGAGAATCAAGTTTTATTAATATTCACATCATATGCGTGCGTGGTATACTATATTAACCGACATCTTTGTACGGAGTATTAAAATGTCACTTTGTACACATTTTAAAATTTTATCTCATTTATAAATTAACTTTTTTTTTTTCAATTAAATTTTCGGAGTATCACACTTGGAGCCACGATCGTGTCTGCCTTAGGCACGATCGTGCCTGGTTTGGAGAAAAACCCTGGGCAGCTACTGCCTTGTAGGCACGATCGTGTCTGCCTTAGGCACGATCGTGCCTGGGCTGGGAATATTCCTGGGCAGCTACTGACTTGGAGGCACGATCGTGTCTGCCTTAGGCACGATCGTGCCTGGGTCCCAGCCGCCTGAAGTTGCCCGAAATCCCCCGGTTCGACCCCAAAACCTCGTGCAATGATCCTAGCGATTAGTATCCTCAATTTATGGACTAATTAAGGATAAAACACTAGTATATGAGAGGCAATACCTGCAACGGAGTCCGGGTTAGCTTGAGCATCCGCCTCCGTCATCGCATAGACCCTAGCCTGGGTCCTCCCTTGGTTCACGGATGGCGCGTTGCTCGCACTTGCTCCCCCTTGCCCCCTGCTTGCTTGAGAAGCTCCGGTTTGATTCCGTGTACCCGTCGGACCGCTACTCGGTCCCGATGTCCTTGCCCCACTCAATTGTGGGCAATGTGCCTTCAAATGCCCGGCATCCCCGCATTGAAAACATCTAGGGGGGTCGCGACATTTACCGGAGTGGTTCTTCTTGCAATTGTTGCAACGAGCTACCACTGAGGTTTGTGACCTCGCGCCTTGCCCACTCGGGCCTTGGTTCCCCCTATATGGTGGCGGTGGTGCCCGGAAAGATCCTCCTCCGTGGTTCCCCTTTTTGTTGGAACCTTGGGAGCCATGACTCTCCCACTTTCTCTTTTTCGCCTCCTCGGCGTCTCTCTTCTTCCTTTCTTCCCATTGCTTCTCTCCTTTCAACCCTTGGTCAACCACTTGGGCAAACGTCATGTTAGGCAATTGTGTTGCCCTGTCACGTATCTCCAAGTCTAGAGCATCCCAGAAGTGGTTCGCCATCCGATTCTCGTCACAAGCATACTCAGGTATGTAATCGGCAAGATCCCTGAACTTGTACTCAAGTTCCCTCACCGTCATGTTACCCCCTTGGGTTAGAAGGGTGTATTCCCTCACTTTCTTGTTCACCTCAAAATCCGAGTAATATTGGGCAAAGAATTCCTGTCGGAAATTCTCCCAAGTGACGGTCTCGCCATATTTGCCTTTGGTCCCATCCCACCACTTGGATGCCATACCTTCAAGCAATCTCACCGCAACCCTTAGTTTATATTCGGGGGTGAGTTGCATGTCCAGGGCTGCCTCATTCAGCCGCTTAATCCATTGTGCCGAAACGGAGATGTCACCCGTCCCATCGAACGGTTTGCACCCCAAGTCTCGTGCCTCTTTGATGTATTTGGAGATCCTTATGATTGGACCTCCATCACCCCGACCCCCATGTGGTTCAATGTGGGCCCTAGAGTCGCCATGGCTTCTCCCTCTTGAAGCCCCGCCCGAAGGTTGCCCAGCCCGGCGCCTTCGGCGTTCCCTCCTCTCCTCACGCTCACGGTGGTACTGTTGAAGTAGTGCTTCAATCCGTGCTAAGGAGCCATTTTCCTCCTCATCACTTACATCATCATCATCCCCTTCATAAGGGGTCTCAACCGGTTCAGTTTCCGGTCGATAGGTCGAGTCCTCATAGGACCAGTAGGTTTCACTTTCCGTGTCGACATGACCGTCACTCACGGTCTGTGATTGGCCTCCACGGCCAGCTCCTCTAGATGCCCTAGAGGTCCTTCGACTGCCCTGTCCAGTCTCCACTGGTACACGACTCGTCGGGTTTCTCCTAGTAATCCTGCCACCACGGTCCATTTCTGAAAGAAATTTGGAAGGAGTCGTTAGACTCGTATCAAATGTCAATTGACGGATAGGTACTTAAGACACATTTTGGCTCGAGTCACCGCCATACCAATTGCTAAGGGTACCATCTTAACAATTAGAGACCTTGCAACCCAAGTACCAAAAGCTCTCCAAGTACAAAACTTCTATGCTCATGGTTTTCAAAATCTTTTCAAAAAGAGGATTTTGAGACTTCATTATGAAGTTTACGGACTAAGGCTCTGATACCAACTTAATTGTCACGCCCCGGACCTCCCCGGACACGTCGACAACCCGCCGTACAATACGAATAGTCAACCGCAGTCCAACACATTCATATTATACAAGGCGTCATGAATATCATTCACACATAAGTCATCCATAAACAACATAATAAGTAATTCATAAAGCAGCGGAAAACATTGTTTAAAACGAAAGGGCCACATAGGGCTATTCATGAGCACGCAGGCTCTATAATAAAATATCCATGAGCATGTTTATTAATGTTTAAAATCCGAATAGAGGAAGCACGAACCAAGTCTTCGCTCCTAGATGATCTCTCGAGCAACGAGCACAGGAAGCAAGCTCTAGCCTCAACCTGAAAAATGGTGGTGGGACGCCCCCGAAGGGGTCAGCACTCTATACGGCTATAAAGTGCTGGTGTGGCAGACATCTAATAGATATACAACAAGTATTTCAAACACAAGACCCTCAAATAGGGTGATAGTACATTATGATTGTAACCCTAAGTTACCCCGTTTAAAAAAATATACTTACTTTATATAAAAGTCAAGTAGCCGGCCCATGGGCCCATGTTCATTTGGAAATCACCATTCCCAACCCCGTGACTATAAGCCACGACAACTCCTAGAGTCCAACCCTAGTACATGACATTGTATTCTAGAGCTCGGCTCTACCACATCACCATACAATTCATATACCTCGGGTCAATTTTCCTACCTTGCGTTCTAGAGCTCGGCTCTATCACATCACCACGCAAGTCCTAGAGCTCGGCTCTAGCTATACAATACATAGACTCCAAGTCTACACCTTACATGCATTCTAGAGCTCGGCTCTATCACATCACCATGCATTAAGGTCCAATTCTCAAGCAACCCTATGCCTAGAATTGACATATCATTAAACTACCATGGGTCATCCTTAAAGACTTCCCATAACTTAACCTTAGTTCCATACTAAGTATCATATACACTTGAACTATATTCAAGTACCTTTCATACAATCCAATCCCTAGGATCAATTAAATCAACAAGTTCCAATAATCACTAACTAGTATTTCAATACTATTAAGATTATTGTTATCATACCATTATCCTCATTATTTGTAATTCTCTACATATTTATAGTTATGTAGCAGCAACTTAAGTATTCACTCTCAATACACAAATATTCATTTATGTAACCACATAATTCATACATGAGCAAAATGCCTATTTCACAAAAATAGTCCATTTATACTCATTTAATCTCATAATATTCATACATTCTCAAATCATTTCAAATTTCATTCTTTGGCAACTATATCAATATTTCATCAATATATAATCATCATAATCCATGAAAAATAATGATTTAAGCATTTAGGTAATCTCATGCTTAACCTACAAGTTGTAAGCAATTAGATGTCAATCCTCACCTCAATTGAGCTTTAAACTTTCCCTTCTTGGCCCAATGGTCAAAGCTTCGGTCAAGGTGGATTTGGAACTGATTCCTTGCTCAAATATGAGTGTTAAACAGCCTCTTCAAGGTGCTAGCTCAACCCCTAAACGTTGGTACGAAAACAGCCCCTAGAATGGGTGTTTTCCGGCTAACTCGTTTCCTAGTTTTCCAAGATTTGTTCTAGGTTAGTATCTAACCTTTACATCAATAAAATAACTTAATAGGGACATATTATACACTTGGAGTAGTGTATAATAGTTCCACCAATCGTTCATATCATTTGGAAAATGAATGGAAAGGTTTTGGGATTAACAACTCACTTAGAAGAGTAAATCCGTTCCTGCGAGGTCGCGTTCTGTTCGGACGATTTGGAAGCCTTACTCTACTCCGATTGATGCAAACCAGACCTTCACGGATTCCTCGTCTTGAGAGCTTTCTTTTGGTATCTCACACGCCTTAATTGGATTGGTAAAACTCGAGATATCGACCAAACAGTCTCAGCACTCTCACAGCTCGAGTTCACAGACCTCTGCTCGTTCCAGATCGATTTTTGGATGATTGATCTCTCCTCTCGAACTGTGGCTACTCAAATATGAAAATAGACTTCAAAATCTATCCAAAGACACCTTATACACCCCATTTGGACGAGTACAACTCTCAAAATGAAGGGAGACAAAACAGCACACCTGTTTGTGCGAAAACAGTGGTGGTGGCCCCAAAATTTGATCCCAATTGTGTCATGGGCAATGCTTCTCCATGTGGTGCGGCCAAGGTGAGTCTCCTCACATATTTTCCTTGTCTTTCAGGTACTCAAGCCACATGGGATGCCCCCCAATTAATCCCAATCAATTTGGGGTCCAAAATATCTACCAATACTTCCAAAAATGGGAAGATGGGTCCTATTGTTTTATCTTTGTCAAAGATGTCTTTTTGTACTCATCCTAATTTATTTAGAACAAGTCAACTTCCTAAATCACATTATTGACCTCCAATATGTGTAGGCTCATCCCAATAATTTACTTGATGGATGTTATAGAAGGAAAATCCTACTCCCATTATTTAGCTCAAAAATGCCAAAGATGGAGTTATAGGCATTTGTATTCTTCTTTAATCCTTCGATCACTTATATAGATAATGTTGGGCTCTTTTATTTATTAATAAGTCCCGAGTAAGTATTTGCGAAACCCGACACTAATGTACGAGTTTGAACAGTACGATATTCAACCATGCACTACGTAGAACATTGATCGTTTTACAAAATGTTTGGGAATCAGAAATCCAATACATAAGCTTTGAATATTCAAATCAAATTTCCAAGGACATTCGAGTGCGGTGTCACATCCAACGCTTACCCAAAAGGTGTAGTGGAGGATGTACTCGTCATGGTGGATAATCTAATCTTTCCCGCTGATTTTTATGTTCTCGAAATGGAGAACGATAAAAATGCAGTCCCAATTTTGTTAGGAAGACCCTTTTTAAAAACGGCCAAAGCAAAAATAGATGTTTTTAGTGGAGTATTAACTATGGAGTTCGATGGTGAAAAAGTCGAATTTAATATCTACGACTCCATGAAATACCCCACCGATAATCACTCTCTTTTTGCAATTGACACTTGCGATACTTGGGTCCAAGATATATTCGAGGTTGAGGGGAAAGACACATTACTAAGCTCAATTGAAAACGACATAGAGGACTTCACTATGGAATACTCTATGTCAAACAACATGAAGATGATGGTGGCGGAGTTAAATCAACTCCCACTTTTGCCACCGGGCTCTAAAGCCCTCCCACTAACCATTCCGAGCGAGAAGCCGCTACCATCTGTTTTGCAGGCACCGGAGGTGGAATTAAAACCACTTCCTGAAAATTTGAAGCATGTGTTCTTGGGCGAAAATCACACTCTACCGGTGATTATCTCAAACGCCTTAGCCCAAGAACAAGAGGAAAGATTGATTGCGGTCCTCAAGGAGTACAAGTTGGCCATTGGATGGTCTATTGCCGACATCAAAGGCATTAGTCCATCCACATGCATGCACCGGATCCTACTTGAAGATGAGGCCAAGGCGGTGAGGCAACCGCAAAGAAGATTGAACCCACCCATGATGGAGGTGGTGAAAAAGGAGGTGATCAAGTTGCTCCAAATGGGAATCATCTTTCCCATTTCCGATAGCAAATGGGTGAGTCCAACCCAAGTAGTGCCAAAGAAGACCGGAGTGACGGTCATTGAAAATAAAGATGGCGAGATGGTGCCCACCCGAGTCCAAAACGGGTGGCGAGTCTGCATTGACTACCGAAGGCTCAATTCGGTAACTCGAAAAGACTTCTTCCCATTGCCTTTCATTGACCAAATGCTAGAGAGGCTAGCGGGGCACAAGTTCTATTGTTTTCTTGATGGTTACTCCGGATATTTCCAAATACCAATAGCCCCGGAGGACCAGGAGAAAACAACATTCACATGTCCATTTGGCACGTTTGCCTACCGACGAATGCCTTTTGGATTATGCAACGCACCGGGCACCTTTCAAAGGTGTATGATGAGCATCTTCTCCGAATTTGTGGAGGTATTCATGGAGGTTTTTATGGATGATTTCACGATCCATGGGGACTCTTTTGACACTTGCCTCTATCATCTCACTCTTGTGCTCAGAAGTTGTATTGAATCCAACCTTGTCCTAAATTCTGAAAAATGCCACTTTATGGTGGAACAAGGGATTGTTCTTGGACATGTGATCTCCTCAAAGGGCATCGAAGTGGACAAGGCAAAAATTGATGTCATCCAAACACTCCCGTACCCAACAAATGTTCGGGACATCCGCTCCTTCCTTGGTCACGCCGGTTTCTATAGGAGATTCATCAAAGACTTCTCAAAAATTTCATCTCCTCTATGCAAACTTTTGCAAAAGGAGGTTGAATTTGATCTCAATGATGAATGCAAAGAGGCCTTTGACACTTTGAAAGCACGATTGGTAACCGCCCCCATCATACAAGCTCCCGATTGGTCTCTCCCTTTCGAGATAATGTGTGACGCAAGTGACTATGCGGTGGGGGCTGTTTTAGGCCAAAAGGTTGGAAGGGCTGCTCATGTCATCTACTATGCCTCATCAACCCTCAATGAAGCTCAAAAGAACTACTCCACCACCGAGAAGGAAATGCTAGCGGTGGTCTTTGCTTTGGAGAAGTTTCGTTCCTACCTTCTTGGAACGAAAGTTATTGTGTACACCGACCACGCCGCTCTCAGATTGCTTATGACAAAGAAGGAAGCCAAACCAAGACTCATTCGATGGATCCTTCTATTGAGTGAGTTTGACATAGAAATCAAAGACAAGAAAGGAGCGGAGAACTTAGTGGCCGATCATTTAAGCCGCTTGGTTCCAAGCAAAGAAATCGAAAGTCTCCATACCAATCTCATCAAAGGCGAATTTCCGGACGAGACTCTTTTCTCCATCAAAGTCATACAACCATGGTACACAAACATTGTAAACTTTCTTGTTTCCGGCAAATTTCCCCCACAATTCTCAAAATCTCAAAAAGAAAAATTAAAAATGGACTCAAGACTCTATGTGTGGGATGACCCATATTTATGGAAACATTGTAAGGATCAAATAATCCGAAGATGTATCCCTGAATATGAGATAGCTCACATTATAGAGTTTTGCCATTCGTATGCTTGTGGGGGGCATTTCGGCCCGAAACGGACGGCAATGAAGATACTTGAAAGTGTATTTTGGTGGCCGAGTCTATTCCGGGATGCACATGGCTTTTGTCAATCTTGTGACAATTGCCAAAGGGCGGGAAACATTTCAAGGAGGAACGAGATGCCACAAAACCCCATGCTTTTCTGTGAGATTTTCGATGCATGGGGTATTGACTTCATGGGACCTTTCCCAAACTCTCAAGGTAACATCTACATCCTACTTGCGGTAGATTACGTCTCCAAATGGGTGGAGGCAAAGGCAACAAAGACTGATGATGCCAAGGTGGTGGCTAGTTTCCTCAAAACACACATATTTTCAAGGTTCGGGGTCCCTCGAATTTTAATAAGCGATCGAGGCACACATTTTTGTAATAAAATTGTGGGACCCTACTAAAGAAATATGGTGTGACTCACAAGATCTCCACTGCTTACCACCCTCAAACCAATGGCCAAGCGGAAACCTCAAATAGGGAGTTGAAGTCTATACTCCAGAAAACAGTGAACCCAAATCGGAAGGATTGGAGTATACGCATTGATGATGCACTATGGGCATACCGAACCGCCTACAAAACTCCAATCGGTATGTCCCCTTATAGACTTGTGTTTGGGAAAGCTTGTCATCTTCCCGTAGAACTTGAACACAAGTCATATTGGGCGATTAAAGAATTCAACCTCAATCTTGACGAGGCCGGTTTGCATAGAAAACTCCAATTGCAAGAATTGGAAGAACTCCGTTTGAATTCTTATGACAACGCGGAGATCTACAAAAGAAAGACGAAGGCTTGGCATGATAAGATGATCATAAGGAAGACCTTTAAACTTGATGACAAAGTCCTCCTCTTTCAATCACGCCTTCGTCTATTCCCGGGGAAGTTGAGATCCCGTTGGACCGGACCATACAAAGTGGTCAAAATCTATCCACACGGGGCGGTGGAAATTAAAGACCCGGAGACGGGAGAAGTGCTCAAAGTGAACGGACAAAGACTAAAACCCTTCTTTGAGGGTTTTCAACCCAAGAACGTGGAGATCATAGACCTTTCTGAACCGGTCTATGAATGAAGGAGAAACGAAGATATCGTCGAGCCACGACGTTAAACAAAGCGCTTCTTGGGAGGCAACCCAAGCAAGGTATGTTTTCTGTATCATTTTATCAAATAGAGTGTGTGAGTTTTTGTTTTAAAAAAAACAAAAAAAAAAAAATGTATCTGGGGACATGCCCGATCGAGTACTCTGTAATACTCGGTCGGGTATGGGTAAAAAAAAGGGGAACCCGGTTTCCATACTCGATCGAGGTGCAGATCAATTTTCAAAGATACAGGCGTACTCGATCGAGTATTGGAATATACCCGGTCGAGTATGCCTGGAAAATCAACTCCATCGGAAGCCTGCCTCCGAGGCTCGATCGAGTACATATTCATACTCGATCGAGTATAAGTGGAAAAATAAAAGCAATAAACCCCTGCCTCCTATACCCGATCGAGTACATATCAATACTCGATCGAGTATAAGTGGAAAAACAACTTTTGTATGCCCCTGCCTCCGGTACCCGATCGGGTATACAGGGATACTCGATCGGGTACCCCTGCGATTTATACCCCAAAACACCCATTTTCACTTCATCTTCTCCAAATAAACACCCAACTTCGAACACATCCCCTCCCAACCTCCATTTTTCCATCTTCTCTCTACCATATCTCCCTCATTTCTTCACCAAATCATCTCATTTCACCACCAAAATACTCCCTTCACTCTCCTCTCCATATCTATACCCAAAAATCCCATTTCCCCCAAACTTCCACCAAATCCCAAAAACCCTACCCCCATTCGAATTTTTGCCTTTTTAAGCTCAAAAGCTTCACAAATGGCTCCAAGGAAGGACAAAGGGCAGAGTTCTAGAGCTATGGCACCCATCCCGGGTTTCGAGGACCTCATTCCCGCCGACAACGATCACCGAGCCCGACTCCTCACCACCGTAAAAAGGCAAGTAAAACCCTCCCGCTTTCTATGCCATGATGCACTACGTGAACTAGGAGTGTATAAGATTATGAGGAAATTCTTTCATGCGTTGAACATGGACCTTGTTTTCAATATGAGATACAACTCAAATGAAAGGATTATTTATGAATTCATGAGTTCAGTGCACTTTGAAAGTGATGAGGCGGATTTTAGGGATGATAGACTCGAGTTTCGTCTGTTTAACCGAAACTATTCGATAACGAAACTCGAGTTTTCCGAACATTTTGGCATCCCCGTCCCCTACGAAAGGTCCATCTCCGATAACACCATTTTTGGGCATTCTCTATGGACCAAGATGACTGGGGAAGTGAACTTTAGCTCCTCCCAAATGTATATAAGTCATGTCCAACACCCCATCCTCCGGTTGTTTTTGAAATTCTTGGCAAATTGCTTGCTTGGGCGACCCAACAATCACCACACTAGAATAGGGGATGTGTGTTTGATCTCTGTAGCTTTATTTCGTCGTCATGTGGACTTCAATTTGTGCAATCTCATTTGGGCACACCTCAGAAAGGAAAGCGTGGCAAAAGGAGCCATTGTAATGGGTGGAGTAATCATGCACTTGGCAAGCAAATTCGGGTATACGGATAACTCTCCGATACCCGACTATTGTTTGATGGACATAGGTTGGCTAGGCCGCTCGGGGTGCACCGCTTTCTCCCATACGGTCTATGATGGGGATCAACAGAAGAACATGTATAATTGGATCATACACACCAAACCGGTCCAATACTTTCTAATGCCAAACAGAGACCTCCCCAAAATAACCTATAGACCAGAGTTCGAGGTGCCCCATTTCCTATTCCCTCATGCCCTTCCACCACATCTCCAAGAACCACAAGCCCAAGATCTCCCAGAAGACCAACCCGACCAAGAACCTCAACCCGAGTACCAAGAACCCGAGGTTGCACATCACCACATGCCCGCACCTAACCAAGCTTTTCCACCTCCCGATTACTTCCAACAACTGCTTGACGGATTTAATAGAGTTACTAATGAAGTTGGTAAGTATCGCGAGGAACAAAGGGCGGGATTTCAAAGGCTAGAGGAGCAACGGGCCGAAGACAACCGAAGGTATGCAGAAGATCAACGTAGGTTCTATGGACCTATGTATTCCTACATGGCTCATCAAGGCCAATTCCACACCATGGCTCAACCACCACCACCCCCCTCTTGGTATGACCCCACTCAATGGGGCAACTTTGGAGGATCGAGCTCCGGGGGTGGCGGTTTTGATGGCGGGGATGGCGGGGATACTCACATGGGAGACGGAAACTTTGGAGGAGGCTTTGGAGGCGGCTTCTATGGCGGAGAAGGCGGGCACTAGGGACAGTGCTTGGACTGAGAAGGGGGGAGACTCCTCATGGTATGTAATGCTATTTTCTACTCTTTACTATGCATGACTTTTCTTTTACTCTTTGTAAACAAAAAAAAAAAAAAAAAAAAAAAGAAATGCTAGTTAGGTTGAAAACCCAACAAAATGGGCAATCTAAGCAAAAGAGGCTTACAAAAAAAAAAAAAATGAGTGAGTGGGGAGAATGGAAAATGTAAAGAGATGCTAGGATGAAAACCTGAAAAGGCTCCTAGGCAAAATGAGAGATATGAGAGAAATATTTTTCTGTGTGCAGTAACTCATTTGATCTCTTGGAGAAAGAAGAAGAAGAGAAAAATAAGAGGAGGAGAAGATGAACACTAGAAGACCATAAAACCCAAGATGATAGTTGTAATTTGAGCATTAAAACTCATATTTTAGCCTTGGTGGTCTTTGTGTTGTTATTTTGTAACATTGTTGGAACTCTTGGAAAACTCTTAAACTGTTTGGATGTTTCTGTTTTACTCGAGGTCGAGTAAAGAACTAAGTGTGGGGGAGTTGATACACTTGTAATTTCCGTGTGTATGTTTATGTTTTTAGCTAGTTTTGGTTGTTTAATGTTTCGGAAATTACACACTTTTGGTGTAATAGTTTAGTTTGTTAAATCCTTGTAAATTGTTTAGATTAGGATTATTCTGAGCTCAAACAGGTCCACTCAAAGGATGGTTGGTGAACCCCAAAAAGTGGAAAGAAGGTGCAAATCACAAGACAAAAGGGAAAAATCCTGATTTTTACCTTTACTCGGTCGAGTATTACCCATACTCGATCGGGTATAAGGTTGGAACTTCAAATCAAATCGGATCCGAAGACAAAGGAACATGCCGGGAAGATTTTGACCACGATTCAATGTCTATACTCGATCGAGTAGACCGACATACCCGATCGAGTATACCTTTGAATTTAAACCCGAAATCGGTCGAGTATGGCGCGAATATCACTTTCTACGCATACTCGACCGAGTATGAATATATACTCGATCGAGTACACCTTTGATTTTTAAAGCTGAATCGATCGAGTATACCTCGAATCTGGCATTTCACACATACTCGATCGGGTACTATGTATATACTCGATCGAGTACTCGAAGTCCCATCCCAAAAGCCTATAAATACACCCTCTTTCCTTCACAATAAGATACCAATTCCTTCATACTCTTAAGCTCAGTTTAGAATAGAATTTCTCTATATTTCTTTTAGCAGGTTTAGTCTCCAAATGAGGAGCTAAACTTCCATTTCTTGGTTTTGCTCTTGAAGCTTGTTGATTATTAATTCTTCCCTTAATCTCATTCTATATTAATGTTGGAGGGTGGCTAAGTGACGATTAGTTAACGTTCCGACATTGATTATTACTAGAAACGATCAACGAACCGATGGTTAAACGTTGATGGTTTCACAAGTAAGTAACTTCGGTTTATTAATGCACGGTCGTGATTAATAAACTTAAGAGGGATTAATTTTATTGGTTAAACCAAAACCGTTGTGTTGAGGTTATCAATCTCAATTGATTTCATCAAGGAGTTAAGAGATTAAATGCTACTATTATATCGGTATACGGCGTTGTTCTATATTTGGTTAATAGTAAGGGTTATTAATGAACGGTCGTTGTTAATAACTACCCTCGATGAATTGGAGATACTCCGCGATTGAGTATTCGAGAGGGGATAAGTTATGGATATAACAATGATCGACTAAAATACATCAATAAGTGGAAAGTAGCAAGACCAAGTCCCTTTTATTCTTGAATTTAATCCCATATAACTCGTTCATCTTCGTGTTTAATTTAATTAAATCACTCAATCCCAAATCCCCCCTTTTTATTTACTAGTTACATAAAAAGAAGAGTTATTCCTTTCCCTGTGGATACGAACTCTACTCCACTATACTACGTATAAGTGTTAGTATCGATTTACTTTGAGTGCACTCACGACAAAGTGTACGTCACTCAACGTTAAACTCATTTAATATAGGAATGTTATCATCTGAGAAGCAATGTTCGGTACTACTAGTATATATATGTACTGTGTGTGTTCGGCCAAGGGCTTCTAGGCGTGACAACAGATTATTTAGAGATAAAAATACGAGTTAAAACTCTTCTGGATTAATATTATTTTATACTCTCGTTGTTCTGTTACCGGCTTATACCGAAGAGCTCGTCTTATCTTGGGGAAAGGTTTTCGCTAGTCGGAAATACTTTCTTGAGGACAATGTCTAACGGATCTCGAGCTATATTATTATTTCTAACGCTTTTTTGCAGTTTTATCCGGCGAATTCCACCAATAGGCTGAAGCCTTGAGCATTGGATCAAGAAGAAAAAGTTTGAAGCCATTTGAGGTGATGATCGACATCTAGTTGCTTACAACTTGTAGGTTAAGCATGAGATTACCTAAATGTCTAAATCACGATTTCATGGATTATGATGCTTAAATATTGATAAAATATTGATATATTTGATAAAGAGTGGAATTGGAAATGATTTGAGGCCATATTGATAATATGAAATTAAATGAGCTATTAATGAACTATTATGTGAAATAGGCACTTTACTCATGTGTGAATTGTGTAGATACATAAATGAATACTTATGTATTGAATTCGGATGCTTAAATTGGTGCCACATATATCTAAATATGTAGGAAATTACAAATTGGAATATTTGATTCGAAAAGAATAATCTTAATAGTATTGAGATACTAGTTAATGATTGTTGTAATGGCTAATGAATTGATCCTAAGGGTTGGATTGAAAGTGATGCACTTGAATATGATTCAAGTGCCTAAATTGATTTAGTATGAAGTTGAGATCATGTTATGGGCAGTCCTTAAGGATGTCCTAAAGTAGTTTATTGATATGTCAATTCTGGGCATAGGTTTGATTAGGAATCTATGCCATGCACGGTGATGTACTTGAGTGGAACTCTAGAAGTGTATGGGTAGATAAGAGGTTTGTGATTGATGACATGCATGGTGATGTACTTGAGTCGAACTCTAGAAATGCATGGTGAGATTGAAGGTTTGTAACCCATGATGTGCATGGTGATGTACTTGAGTCGAACTCTAGAAATGCACGGTGAAATGATAGGCTTGTGTCCTATGTTTGCCATGGTGATGTACTTGAGCCGAGCTCTAGATATGCAAAAAAGATGAGTTAGGGTTGGACCCTATGAATTATCGTGACTTGTAGTCACGGGGTATTGGGGTGGCGATTTATAAACAAATATGGGCCCACGGGTTGACTACTTGACTTTATATAAAGTAAGTATATTTTGAAAAGGGGTGACTTGTTGTCACCCTATTTGAGGGTCTTTTGTTTGAAGTACTTGTTGTATATCTATCAGATGTCATCCACACCAGTACTTTATAGCCCTATAGAGTACTGACCCCTTCGGGGGCGTCCAACCACCATTTCGGGTTAAGGCTAGAGCTTGCTTCCTGTGCTCGTTGGTCGAGTGATTTCCCGGAGAGAAGACTTGGTTCATGCTCTCTCCATTCTGTTATTGAACATTAATAAGCATGCTCATGGATATTTAAACTATAGGGCCTCCGTGCACATGATTGCCCTATGTAGCATTTGTTTTAAACTATATTTTCCGCTGCATATTGAATTGCTTATTATGTATGTTTATGGATGACTTATGTGTGAATGATATTTGAGACGCCTTGTATAAAATGGATGTGTTTGACTGTGGTTGACTATTCGTATTGTACGGCGGGTTGTTGACGTGTCTGGGTAGGTCCGGGGCGTGACATTAACAGCCCAAAGGGTCGAGGGTACCCAGGGGCAACCCCGAGGATGAGGATCAAGGTGATCTTCGACGTGGCAGAAACCGGAGACACCCTGACCAAAAGGAAGAAGTTTGAGCGGGCCTTTTATGTGCATGGAATCCATATCTACTCAACCAATCCACCCCTGAATAGAAGTAAGGATGTTTTTACTTGGACTGTAATTTGCCCCAGACCAGACCAGACAAGACCAGTTCAGACCAGACCAGACCAGCCTTGGATAGTTATAAAAATACAAAGAAACCAGACCTTACCAGACCAGACCAGACCAGTTCAGACCAGACCAGATCAGACCAGACCAGATCAGACCAGCAAATTACAGTCCAAGTAAAAACATCCTAAGATTGGGCTAATCACCTTTGGTCCGAAAGATCTGCCCAATTCTCGTGGTCCTCACAAGGATGAACTGGTCGTGAGTATTAACAATGTTATTGTACAACGAATCTCGATCGATACGAGTACCAGCGCCAATGGCATATACTTTTGATGTGGTTGAGAAAATGGGTCTTACTAGGGACCGATTGACTCCCGTGCCATGCGAACCGCATTAGCCATCTTCACGGGTGGCTTCATCGACGCAGAGGGAACCATCTCCATGCCGGTTAAGATAGGTAATGGTCCTCACCGTGCGACTATCTGAATGACATTCGTGGTAATCCGCCAGCAATGCGTCCACAATGCCATAATGGGCAGCCCAAGGTTGGACGACTTGGAAGTAGTAGCTTCCATGCGGCACTCTTGCATTAAATTCCCCACAAAGACTGGGGTAGGGGTGGCCTGCAAGGATCCCCAAACTGTTAGATCCCGCTATAGGGAGGCAGTGAAGAAATTGAACGCCCGAGACTTCTCCATCCACGGCAAAGCTCTCCCAAGCCGTTAGCAGGAAACACATTTAATGCAGCATATATGGAAGATTTTATGGTTGAGGATTGGCCTCAGGGTTGAGCACAACACCCTCATCACCCACTACCTTCTAGTATAAATAGCTTCATTTATTTCATTGTAAACGCTTGACAAACGTATATACTTAGCAATAAGGCATGACAAAGAGTCGGGGCGGGGCGGGTACTGCAAGACCCGGACCCGCCCCGCGCGTGACTTCACTGGGTGGACTCGCCCCGTGACCCGCATGGGTCCGAACTTGTTGACCGTGACCCGCCCCATGCGGGGAGGGTCCGCTCTGCCCCGTTCCGTCATAACCTAATTAGCTAGTATGCATTTCTGTTTGTGTGAAGTTGTTACAATAAAAAAAAGTCACAAAGTTTATACACAAAGTTTATCTCTGAACAATTATTAAAAAAAATAATATATTAAATCAAAGCCAAAATAAGCTAAAAAAATCAAAATAAAAAAAGTACTTAGATTTGAATAATTAATCTATGTATATTAATAATTGTTTATATAAATTAAAATGCTATATATAAAAAAGACGTTGATAATTTATCGTTCATCTCATTCAAATATAAATATTACGAAAAAATATTATAAGACCAAAGAATTTATGATTTAATGTATACATATATTTATGTAGAAGTATATTTGTATTATATTTTTTTAAAATGTATGTACACTTATATATTGAGCGGGTCGGGCCAGGGCGGGTCGAGGCGGCACGGGTCAATAATAAGACTCAGACCCGTCCCATTGTACGAGCGGGGCGGGGCAGACCTACCCCATTTGCAAGACGGGGCAGGGCGGACCCGTCCCAAATGTCTCAGGCCAGGGCGGGTCATTGCGGGCCGGGTTTTTTTTGCATGCCTATTAGCAATAGACTTATCTCTAGTTCTTCTATACTCTTCAGCCTGATCCAGGGGTTTAGACCTCGGGCTCAACATTAGATTTGTAATCGTTCCAAGTCTCTAATAGAATTGGACCCACTTTGCCTCTAACTTACTTGCTATTATTCTGCCTTATTCTTTCCTTAAACACTCACTGACCTAAACTAATATACTAATAGGACTCCCACGAAAGCCAAAGGAATGTATTGAGCCTTTGGACTTCTAGGACTTAAACGTCAACAATGTCTTTACTTGTTAACGTATCATTGCTGACTGGTCTTCCACTTTATCAACCTAATCTCCGTTTCTAAGAAGCAACCTTCCAATAAGTGGAGTTCTATGTATAGAGTCTATTTGTGAAAGAAAAATAAAAAATGGAAAAAGTGATATTATTTTTATTTGAAAAAAGGGTCAAATAGCCTTTTTTTACTCCAGGGGTGTCTAGGGGAGTGGGCCTGGGGGGGCCTAGAGTAAACTGTGCTGAAACTCACTCAATTGAGTTTCGAACCCGAGACCTCTCATAAGGGAGAGTGAGTCGGTGACCAGCTGAGCTGGACTGCTTCCTCGGTCAAATAGCCCTTTTTACAATTGTAAACCCATCATCTAACCCAATATACTAAAAAACAAGGTACTTGTGGTTGGGTCCGTTTTCAGATAGGGTTATGCGTTTCATTCTTTATTAAAGTGGTTCATGTGTTTGAATTCCGTTATCACAAGAGGGTCACGCCCGCAATAGGTCCATCACTATTTGTACCCACTCTTATACCCACTTTTGTACCCACCTATGTTTGTGAAGGTTTTTTTTTGTCTGTGAATCCCAGTTCACAGACATTATTTTGCACAAACAAAATATTACCTGTGAACGGGTTCAAAGACAAAAAAAAAAAATCACAAACATGGTGGGTATAAGGTGGATATAAGAGTGAGTACATCAAGTATTGTTGATTCATTTTAGGGTGTATTTTTTCAGCTTGTGTTCATTGTATATTGATTTCAAGAGTTGTCATTTTTTGCTACATGTGCTGCACAAATGTATCTGTTTTAAGTGTTTAACAGAAAAATAACTGATTTCAAAACAAAAGGCAGGGCACACAAGAGAGTATTACACAAATGGTTAAAATCTACTGGTTTATTTGTGCAAAAAGATAGTTTATGTGATTGGTTTATCATAAAACTTAAATTGTGCTACTTATTTGACTGATTTATAAAAAAGTATTAAGAATACATCACAAGTGAGTAATTTTGAACAACCTTATTACTTGATACTTGCTGAAATTGTGCAGTAGCAGGGATAACTAATTCAAACAATTATTCACTATTAAGTTGCAGATTTTAACACAAAAGTTGTCATTGTACCTAATACAATTTGACATTGTTTTTATACATACATAATACATAATACTTGAAACAAAGCACCAGACACTACAAACCCAAATAAACATACTCTTGTTACAAACAACCTAAAAATACAACTGGAGGCTTCATTGAGTAAAACTTCAATTCCAAACTTCCAAACCGGAGCTTTCGTAACCGAAATGGCAGATATCAGCATTTGTCAACTCTCAGAAAATTTTATTTTACCGTATGAAGATCACAAAAGCAATGACCAGTGTGAGCAAACCAAATATCATCTTTTCATTGCATTTGGATTTAATAGCATCTGGTCTCTTCATTATAGGTTCCCTAACATTTTTCTCCAGCCTCATTGTTTCATCTTCCATTCCGTTAATCCTTCTTATGAGTCCTGGTATGACCTTCTTTGACCTAGGACACATAGGAGGGTCATGGCACTCAACATAGCCACGGCCTCTGTTTTACCTGCATTTTTTTTCTTATTAGGAAAAAGTAAGGATAACAGGTAGATGGTTTGCAGGAAATTAATTCATTATAGGACATAGGTATTGGCAAACTTGAGAACTTCACTTGTTTACTTATCATTTATTATATACTTCTGGTTAAAAAATCAAGATGTGTATAAAGTGAAGTTGCAAATTACATAAGCACCAGGAAAACCATGTAAAAGTATCCAGATTTTGAGAATACAAACAGAAATACAGAGATCACAAGTTTAATAGACTAGAAACTATCCAAGATTCATGCCTCTAAGTTCTTTTCATTCTCACATGCCTGGCCCGTGTCAGTGGTAGCGGATGGTGAAAACCCTTCTCCTATTCCATCCTGCATATACAAAATCATATGCATGTCGTTAATCCAAGGTTTTCCTTGGATTAAAATTCTGTAAGCAAGTATTTGTTTCCTTGTTGAATCCAAACAGAACTCTTTATCTCCGGGAAACTTGGTACAAAAATGACTTGTGACAAGACAATTGAGAATGACCCAAGAAGATGTCATGAATGGGAACTATGTGCACTGCCGGTTATAACTAGTGAACAGGGGCGACCACCCTATGTTCTAATAGAAGATGAGAATAGGAAATAGAATCATCATACTGATCAAAGAGAAGTTACAGAGTATTTATACATTTTAGAAGCTGAGCTACTAACAGTTAAGGCTAACAAAAGTCTAACAGAAACATAACCGTATACAACAATACAAGAACAATCTATTTATTATATCTAACATTCCCCCCTCAAACTTAGTGTGATTGTTTTGGAAAATCAATCACACTAAGTTTGTTTCTAAACTCTAAAAAGGATGATGCAGATAGAAGCTAGAAGCTTGGTCAGCACATCTGCAACTTGTTGATGAGCTGGAATATGAAAGACTTGAATTTTCTTGGGTGTGACTTTCTCTCGTACAAAAAATAGATCAAGTTCCATGTGTTTGATCCTAGAGTGAAGTATGGGATTATGAGCAAGTTGAACTGTACTGAGATTGTCACAATAGATTCTGGGAATTGAGAATGGAGCTTGAAGTTCTTGAATTAGAAATTGAATCCATAAGACTTCTGAGGTGGTGTCGGCTAGACTTATGTATTCAGCTTCTGCTGAGGACCTGGCAATCCTGGGTTGTTTCCTAGACCACCAAGAAATAACATTAGGGCCTAGGAAAATGCAAGACCCAGAGGTGGCTTTCCAGTCAGTATGGTCAGATAGGAAGAGGAGTGTGGGAAAGTGGTATAGGCTTGATGATCAGTCCATGATTGATAGTACCAGACAAGTATCTGAGTATGTGTTTTACAGCTTTCCAATGTTCTTGTAAGGGTTTAGCCATGAACTGACAAACTTTGTTCACAGCATAGCTAAGTTCAGGCCTGGTTAATGTTGCACACTGTAGGGTTCCAACTACTGATCTATAGTGAGAAGGATCAGGAAGTAAGTCAGTGCCTTCATTGGTAAGTTTGCAACTGCTTAGCATGGGTGTTTTGACACCTTTAGAATCAGACATTCCAACTTTGTGTAGAAGATCCCTAACATATTTAGCTTGGGACAAATGAAGAGAACCATCAGCAAGTTTTCTGACTTCAATACCCAGAAAGAAGTCGATTTCTCCCAGATGATTGATAGAGAAGGAAGAGTGAAGTTTCTGAATAATTTGTTGTAAAACAGTGGGATTATTTCCTATGACTAGGATGTCATCCACATAGATCAAAATATATATCTGTATACCAGAGGTGAGATAGATGAGAAGTGAAGGATCTGACTTGCTCTGTTTGAAGCCAGCATTATACAAAACAGAGGTGAGTTTGTGAAACCAGGCCCTTGGAGCTTGTTTTAGACCATACAAAGACTTGTGCAGTCTACAAACAAGAGAGGTATCTTGAGCTTGAAACCCTGGAGGTTGTGTCATGTACACCTCTTCCTCAAGATCACCATTGAGGAAGGCATTGTTCACATCAAGTTGTTGTATGGACCATTGATGTGAAACAGCAATAGTGAGAAGAACCCTGATAGTAACAGGTTTGACCACTGGAGAAAATGTTTCTCCAAAGTCAAAACCATGGTTTTAAATTGCGGTTGCGGTCGCGGTTGCGGTTGCGATTGCGGCTGCTGCGGCGTGAATTATTTTCAAGTTCGCACCAGAAAGAATGATGGACAGACGGAGGCGTTGCGGTCTGTTGCGGCATGTCACGGTCGATTGCGGCCTGTTGCGGCCTGTTGCGGCGCCGTCACGGTTATGTTGCGGTTTCGTCGCGGTTACGTTGCGGTTTTGGCCGTGATTCCAAATCATAAGGGTGTTGCGGGCTGATGCGGTTGCGGTGCCCTCGGCAACCGCAATATCGCGGCCGCAATTGCGGTTGCGGTCCGCAATTTGAAACCATGGTCAAAACCAAACCTTTGATGAAACCCTTTAGCAACTAGCCTTGCTTTGAATTTATTTATAGATCCATCTAGGTTTTCCTTTATTCTGAATACCCACTTACAACCAATAGCTTGCTTACCTGATGGAAGAGGCACCAGGGTCCATGTTTTGTTTTCTAGTAAGGCATCATATTCAGACTTCATTGCTGCAAGCCAAGGTGGGGAAGAGAGAGCATGCCTTACTGATTTAGGCTCAGTATGAGCCAACAGCAAGGTGGGATTAAGTCTAGGTTTAACAATCCCAGATTTGGATCTGGTTTGCATAGGGTGAGTGTTATGTAAAGGACTGACAGAAGTTGAAGAGGAGGGGAGTAGTTGTGAGAGTCAATGGGAGGTGAGGGATTCTGAGAAGAGCTAGTATTGTTAGAAGAAGAATGTGGCTCAGGATTAGAAGAATAAGAAGAAGATAAATTGGATTGAGAAGAATTAGGATGGGCAGTATTGTTGTCAAAAGGAGACTGAGATGAGGATGAGGAATTGGACTCTGAAGAAGGTAAAATTGGGGTGGCATCATTGTTACAGTTTGTAGAGGATGAGGGTGAAGGTTTAGAAATGGTTATAGGAAAAGATGAGAAGCTTGGGACAGTAGGAGGAGTGGTTGGTTTTGTTGGAAAAAGGGTTGTAAAGGGAAATGTTGTTTCATTGAAAACAACATCTCTGGATATGTATACTTTGCCACATGGAGAAAGGCACTTGTATCTCTTATGATGGGAAGAATATCCTAAGAAAACACATTCCTTGGAGTGGTAGTCAAATTTGTGTTTGTTATATGGTCTTATGAAAGGATAACAAGAGCACCCAAAAAACTTAAGAAAGGAGTAGTCAGGAAGAGTTCCAAACAATTTGAAATAGGGACTGAGGTTGTTGATGGATTTAGATGGAAGTCTATTGATGAGATGGACAGATGTGGCAAAGGCAGTGTCCCAGAATTTTAGTGGTATAGATAAATGAGCTAACAAACATAGGCCTTTTTCAACAATGGTGCGATGTTTCCTTTCAACTACACCATTTTGATGGTGAGTGTGAGGACAGATAACCCTATGAATGATGCCTTTTGGTTGAGGAATTGTGTGAAAGATCTAAACTCACCCCCCCCCCCAGTCGGACTGGATTGACTTGATGGAGACTTTAAACTGTGTTAACACATACTGATAAAAAAATTTGAAAGGCTAACAAAGTATCAGATTTCTTCTTGAGAAAGTAGATCCATGTATACCTAGAAAATGCATCAATGAATGACACATAATAGGAATAACCATCAAAGGATTGGACAGGAGCTGGACCCCATAGGTCAGTGTAAATGAGTTCAAAAGGATTATTATAAACAGTAGTAGATGGATAGGAAGGAAGCCTGTGAGCTTTTCCCAAAAAACAAGCTGAACAGAAATCAACAACATTTTTATTGATAAAGGAAATATTGCATAGAGTCAATACAGATTTGAGAGCCTCTAAATGAGGATGGCCTAGTCTCAAGTGCCAGATATTACATGTGTCATGTGAATGAGTGTTATTACAAGTAGAAACTAAAGAACTAGGACAAACAGAGGTAGCAGTTGACTTGTGAGACCCAATAGCTGGAAATGACTGAAACTTGCACAGACCATCTGCACCATAGTAGTCACGGCGCACGGCGACGGACTTGGCGCAGGGGTAATTTCACGCGGCGATGGCGATGGCGCCAAAATGGCGCTCAAATGGCGCTCCAGTAAAACATAACATTAAAAAACTTTAAACATAACATATAGACAATATACGTGTATGACTTAACCACCAATTAAAGAGTGAAATTGTTAGATAACCAAAGTAGTACCAAAAATAATCCAAATCAAACCAACTTAATATCCATAACTAGTTAATGTCTAAAAAATAGAATTTAAAGTTTGATCTTTATGATCTGTTGACTAATACTTATAGTCATCCCCTCCTCGCTCACGTCTAGTCATCAGACCCATATGACTGGGTGGTCGCTGGGAGGAATTACCTTTTTTATCTCCGAGGAAGCACAACTGGGTGGTCGCTGGGATGGTCGCAGGTTGCTAGGAGGTCGCCGCCGATAGCTGGCTGCTTGTTGGATGCTCGTTGGGTGGTCACTCCTTCAACACTCATCGCATACTTCTAATCTAACGCAAATAGAACCCTCTCACGCACATACACAGTCTCGAAATTGGTATTATTAGCGGTTTTTTTGTTTTTATGTTCAGAGTCACATGTGACTAAACACAGGTAGGGCTGGGAAGTCATCCCACGTACTCAACGGGCCATTAATTTTCTGAAGTCGATTAGTCTGGGCCCATTTTTTTTTAATTTACGCCATTTTTTGGCAAAAAAAAAAAAGATGGCATGGCGATGGCGCTCTTTTGGCAACGCTCTGTGTATCCCCTGCCAATAGCCATAAATCTTGGCGAAGACTACCTGAATCGCCAATGGCGAAAAATGGCGCTCGCCAACTACGCCATCGACTACTATGATCTGCACCAAGGATGCCATAAAGCAAGATCTATTTAGAAACCTGTGATTTAACAAAGCATTCATGAGGATGAAATTCAAAAAATGCATTGTTATCTTTTGCAATTGACTGACACTTATGAGATTTTTGGTTATTTCAGGGACATGAAGCAGTTTATTAAGAGACAGAGAAGTAGAAGATTGATAGGGGGAAGGAAAGGTTGAAAAACCTATAGACTTAATCTCCAGACCTTGTCCATTACTCATAAAGAGCTTGTCAGTAGTGGCAATAGGCTCATTGTGTTGCAGATTCAATGGATCAGATGTGACATGATGAGTGGCCCCTGAGTCTGGGAACCAATGCTGAGAATGAGATGCAGATTGAGTATGAGGTGCAAGTCCAAGTACTGAAGAGTTTGCACAAGCCCAGGCTGCTGAAGGTACATTAGGGTTGGAATTAGGGTTGGGAGAGGGTGCATATGGGCTGGAATTAAGATTGGGAGATGGTGAAAAGGGGTAAGAGGGTGGTGGCCAGTTGAAAGGTGATGAGGTAGAAGGATTGGATGAGTATGTTTGGATAACAGGATGTTGGGTTATAGGAAAGTGGTTAGGTTGAGTTTGGGTTTGATTTGTGTAAGGGTTTGATGGATAAGAGTTTGTAAGATAGGATTGATGCTGATTTGTGTATTGATGTTGATTAGGGTTTGAAGGAGTAGAGTTTGTATTGGATGCTGAATAGGCTGGATTGAATCTGTGGTAGCAGATAAGTGCATGATGGCCATTCTTGCCACACACCTGACAGGTAATAGGATTTCGGCCACCTGACCGGCCACCTCTACCTCTGGTGAAACCTCCTCTACCTCTTCCTCTGTAGGAAGAAGAATTTCCAGAGTCATCAAATTGAGCAACCTGTGCTGAAGCATTTTCTGAAGAATTGTGAGATTCATCATTATTGTTTAGAGAAGATTCCTCTAGTTTTGCAATATTGGCTGAAAACAATGTCTGCTGGGATGAGTCACGCAATTTCTTCAGACACAGTTCCTTTGCCAATAGAAGAGATTCAAGATCGCATACAGTAATGGCTTCCAAGATACTACGAGAAGACACAGAGGATACGAGCGACTCATATTCCTCAGGAAGTCCTTCAAGGATCACGTTAATGTGATCCTTGGTAGATATAGAATCACCGACGAGGATCAGGTTATCAACGATGGTTTGAATGCGAAAAAGATAGTCTGAGATAGAGCAGCGATCACCTTTCCCGGTGTTGTACAACTCCGATTTCAGTTGGCGAGTTCTGGCAGTAACACTGGAACGAAAGAATTCCTGAATTTCTTTCCACAATTGATGTGAATATCTGCAATTGATCACTCGAGCATGAAGAGAATCAGAAAGCGATGCCAGAAGCCAGGAAAACAACATCTGATCCTGTTGTTCCCAGGTGTCGTAGGCTTCATTGATGATTTTCTTGCCATTGTCATCAACAGCAAACCGATCTGGTATTTTAGAGTTTTCGATGAATCTGAGTAGCTTGTGCGCACAAACAACAGATTGAACATGATGCCTCCAGAGCAGGAAATTATTCGAATCAAGCTTGATAGGTAAGGGATGATGAAAAATAACCGGAGAATTTTGCGAGGATGAAGATTTTGTGGATGATGATTCTGTAGAGGAGCTAGTCATGATTGGAACGAGCTAAGCTCTGATACCATAATAGAAGATGAAGAAAGATAGAATAGGAAATAGAATCATCATACTGATCAAAGAGAAGTTACAGAGTATTTATACATTTTAGAAGCTGAGCTACTAACAGTTAAGGCTAACAGAAGTCTAACAGAAATATAACCGTATACAACAATACAAGAACAGTCTATTTATTATATCTAACATGTTCAAACAATTACTTCTCTGATCAAAACCATGTCGTTTAGAAAGATAAAAAGAACATGTGTGTTCGGTTACGCTGCACTGGTTTAGCCTTAGGGCTTGACTTTCAAAATTTCAGTCCCTCTACTCTGCAACGTCGAGTCAGTCGACTCAGTCCAGTCCTCCGGCGTCCAGTTCTTCTGGTCTGCGACGCTGTACGACGGTGGCATACTCGCCCAGACGCCAACTCGCTCATTTAGCCGCAGCCTTTGTCACTCCTAACACTTTTCCACAGATATGTTTGGGTTATTTGCAGGCAATTAAATATGAATTTTACATAATGCCCAATGCCCTCTCAATTGACAGAGGTAGACGACCAGAGTGTATTAGGACTAAAATTGGCAAAGTCTTGAAACTTGGGGGTGTCTTATGGTCACATAAAAAGAACAGGACTGAATTGGGTATTGTTATAATAGTCTGGGACTATTTCTGGCATTTTCTCCCGACTGTTGGGTACTTGGTTTCCCCTTCTTGAAAAATTCAAAAATATACTCAGTATAGTTACGTCTTGGCAAAGCATCAATGGAGGCAAACGATCGAGCGTAGAGGAGGCGAAGCAGTGTCGCCACTGCAGCAACATCAATGGATCCCCATAGAAGGTGGCGACCGCACTGGCCGATTGAGACAACTAGCGACAAGGTGCCTCACCAACCAATTCTCCTATCTTGGGGACGACAGACCTAGGGCTTTTCGTTTCAGCGACGGTGGCCAAAAGAGAGATGACGCGAAAATTAACAGGGTGGAGGCAGTTCGACGAAGCCGCGGGCTAGGCGAGTGGCGGATTGGCAGCCTCTGCGTCTCTCGGATCTGGATCAGCTGCTTGCAAACTTCATGAAGAAGACAGAAAAAGATTCTTCAAAGTTTGGCTAGGGGCTTCAGCCTTCAGGTGTCAGACCATGTCCATACTTCTATCTTCTCCTCTAGACCCTTGCCCCTTCGTATCATCTCAGTCTCCCTCTTCTCCCTTACCGACATTCTTTTTTTCTTTTCATTCGTTTTATACTCTCCTTTGCCCGTTAGGTTGCTTTATCATCATCGCAGGTTACGTTGATTTATCATCATCGCCGGTTAGATTGCTTCATCCTGGAAATTTGCAATTACTATACTATAATGGCTATTCCGCCTCATAGAGCCAACCCTTGTTGCCCGCACGGCTGAGTATCACCGGAGAAATCTCATGGTAAAAAATCTTTGTATTTCTCTATTGTGAATTTAGGGATTTAGATATTTTATGTGAAGTGCAATGATTAATGGAATTTCTTTAGTTCTTAATTCTATTTGTATGCTTAATTTATGTTTGTGAAGTTGTTTACTTACCTATTTGCTTTCATTTTTCAGGTGGTGGTGTTGGTAATTGATTTTACAGTTCAAGCATTCTATTCTATTTTCTTGCACATCAAGTGTTTGTTAAAAGGTTGCAATGAATATTTGTTGAATATTAGAACCATGAATATAAAATACTGAGACCATCATGGATATCATTCTTTTATTCTTAGTTTTGCGTTATAATGTGCTTTTATATTTAATTGATATTAAATCTCCTTTTTCCAGTTTAGATTATTGTGTTTGGACTATTTTAGTATTTCACTTAGTTTTGCTTTATTCCAATAGACTGTAAAGATAATTCTTCTGCTTGTGATAGTTTAAAGTTAACTCTTCTTCTTGAGTTTTTTACAAATTTATTAAATGTAGAATGAGATGAAGTAAATTTGTAAATATATCTCTCACAGGGAGGTCCCTTGCCAGTATGTCTGGAAGGGTTCCAATTCAATTTTGTGACAGTGCTGTGAAATGCCAATGGGATATGTGCAGATCCTGGTGGGTGTTGCAGGGCCATTGTTGCTCAGCGGTTGTTTGGCTGCAAGTACAAACAGAGGCTGCAAACCCATATATGTTTTTGGGGAGCTAGTTGTGTTCTTCTCAGAGATAGGATGACTAGAGCCCCTGTTGTGAGGTTCAAGTCGGTTAGGAGGGCGGCAGATTTGAAGTTTTTCTTCAAGGTTCCTCCCAATTTTGAACCTTGACAATGGTTTTAACAAACCGAGCAAATTTGCTAGACTTCAAATCATTAAGTGCTCTATTGTGGGAAACAATCTTTACATTAGATTTAGCTGCATCACGTGGGATGCAATGGGGATGAATATGGTGTCTAAAGGAGTTCAGAATGTACTAGACTTTCTTCTTAATGAGTTCCCTGACATGGATGTTATTGGAATATCTGATTGGAGCAACACAAATGAGAATAAGGAGGAGTTTTATGGGAATAGAAAATGTTTTATATTATCCTATAGCTTTCTTTGTTCTTTAATCTTTATTTCATTGTTTGGAATTATGATATCTGAAATATTAATTTAGCTGCATATTTTCCAGTCATTTATGTAGCTCATTTCAGTATCTACTCCGTAATATGTTTGGTTTTATTGATACTAGCTTTGTTGGCTGATGCAATAGAACATACAATATAAACTACTCCCTCCGTCCCATTTATATTGTCCCGTTTTACCTTTTCGGGAAGTCCCACTAAAATTGTCACATACCATATTTGGCAAAGTTTGTGTGGCTCTAAATCATTCTTACTTTATTCTTACTTTATCAATTAATATCAACCACACAAACCCACTTTTCTTAATAACCGTGTCACCCTCTTCCGTCCCAATATAAATGGGACGGAGGTAGTATCAATGTTTTAACCACACACAAACTATATAAACGAAAATGCAGACAATGTAAACGAACGCACATACCATATAAATGAACACACACAGACAATTTTTTAAACACAAACAAAATAAACGAATACATGGATAATGTTTTAACCACGCACATACAATATAAACGAACGCACAGACAATATAAACGAGCGCACAGACATTTGAGCCGAAAACCCTTACCAAACAAACCCTTAATATTTGTGAGAGTTTATGAAAGAACCTCAATACAGCGACAAAGGTTGTCCATAATTCCATATCAACAGTTGGAATGCCTAAACATTGAACTTTGCAAGTAGGATGCCTTCTTCAGTGGGTATGTATTAACTTCAACATATTACTACGTATGTGTTAATCCATCCCGCCCTTTTCATACCAGGAATTGAGAAATCTCAACAAAAGTTCCGTATAAGACACTCTCTCATAGCCTTGTCCTGCTTATTCGAGTTACAAGGAGAACAAATAGATTCTGACTTATTTATTTTGCTTAAATGGACATTACCAAATGTTATTCCTCTTTAAGAACTCAACAGGATTAGCCATATCGTTTCAGCCAAAAAAGAAATCTTAGCAAACGGGCCCTAGTTCAAAGCTTAAATGGATTGGATGCCTCACAGAGTGAAACTAAAATCCTCATTCTAGGAGCTATAGATAACAACATAAATATTACTAGAATAGTTAAACAACTGCATACAGTAGACAATAAACACTTTAAAAAGATATACCTAGTGTATAAAAGAAGACCGAGAAAAATAATACAAGGCCAAATACCAATTCATGCATAAAGAAACTGGCCAGAATGAAACTTGAAGATAAACCAAGTGTATAGAAGAAGTAAAAACACACACTGATGCAAATAGACTTACCAAGATGGACTTAACGGGCTTGGGGTATTGGGAGTTCAATAGCCAGGTCTTAAAGGTCAGGATTTGATTACTCTTCTATGAGTTTTTTGGGATCTCAAAGGAGGTGGGTACTTGGGTATAGGTATGGGGGATTGTGGAGGCGGTGCGTTGCGGTGATGGGGTCGCCGGGAAACTACCGCGACAAAGTCACCGGGAGACTGGAGAAGAGGACGAATCCACCTGCAATCACGCCGCTCGTGTTGGACTCGGAATGGAAGACAGGCGGCAACGAAAAGGATCCACGTCAAATTAGGGATTTGGGAAAGGAGAGAAAGGAAAAGGGAAATGAGAAAAGAATAGCTAAATAAGGTGCAGGAAGATTGAAGAGAGAGGAGGATGGTGAGACGGTGATTTTTTTTGGAAGGGGTGACTTTTTTGAGTTTATATAGTGTGTATAGGTGTGCGTATAAGTGTTTACAAAGAGCAAAATTGTAATAATATAGCAGTTTATAAAATTTCTTAGTATATGTTCGAATGATGAATTCTTTTACATAATAGAAATATTGGGGAGGTTTTCATTTTCGAGATTAGTCTTCAATGCATTTGAATGCATCTCAGCCGCATGATTACTCACCCAGATGTACTGCTCACATTTTCTTTGCATTTTCCCCTTTGCTCCCAGGTTTTCATTCTTAAGAAGATTTCTTAGTATATGTAAAAGATGAAGCCTTCTCTATATTTAGTGAGTTCTAGGATACCAGATACAGCAATCAATGCATTTAATTTTTTGCTTATTACTCCCTCCGTCCCATTTATATTGTTCCGTTTTACCTTTTCGAGAAGTCTCACTTAAATTGTCGCATACCATATTTGGCAAAGTTTGTGTGGCTCTAAATCATTCTTGCTTTATTCTTACTTTATCAATTAATATCAACCACACAAACCCACTTTTCTTAATAACCGTGTCACCCTCTTCCGTCCCAATATAAATGGGACGGAGGTAGTAATACATTTTAGTTCTTTATTACTACGTATGATTTTTCTTTGGTTTGCAGGCCATATTCAATTTGCAAATATTTGCACCGGACCATGGACGCATATAATTAGATGCTAATGTTGAGGATTTTTTGACAGTTAATTACATTTGGTCATGACTTTCCATCATTTGCAATGGAACCAAAGATTCATTATTTTTTGGCTTGATAATATGATGGAATAAAGCAAAATGGCTCACTAAACTATTTGCGCTTTTTTGTTATGAAGCAGTCGTCAGTCCATGCAATTTTGGACGCGATTTTTACCATGGGTCATCCGGAAACAGTCTCTATGTGCTTTAGTACAGGGGTAAGACTGCATACATCCGACCCCCCCTTACCCCACCGTAGGTGGGAGCCTTTTCGACACTGGGGTAAATGAAAATGAATTACATTTGGTCATGAATCATTCATTTTAAAAGTTATTTACTTTTGGTTAGCATTTACTTATTCAAATGTCAATCTTAACCAACTTTTACCTTCCTTACTTTCCGGCTTCAAATCCATTTCAAGTGCAAAGCTACTGTATGTATAAAGTCTATATTATGTCATAATATAGAACTTTCTTCAAATATGTGTTTGCTTTTTAATTATTTGTAATGGTGAGCATATAAACCGAACTTCATTTTCATAACTTTTTACATGTTTGATAAATGTTTTTTCCATAAATAAGAACATGACATGAGAATATAACATCAAACATTAATGTGGTAAGATAAGAATATAACTTTTTAATTCTGCCATTATAACACGAAATGAGAAATTAACCTAAATTTGTTTTTAAATAACATTAAAGAAGCAACCTGGATTTTTTTCTTTTTGGATTATAGGGGTTACATATCCTCATTCTGTCGTTCATTTTCACATGACATCATGTTTGCATCTGACATTCAGACTGGATGCCACCTCTCCAGGAAGAAGCAGAGTTTGCACCTTCACCAGCTCCATCTCCAGCGGTGAGTAGCCACCTGGGCCTCCAAGCAACGACCCTGCATTTAGCCCCGATGCTGCCTCTCCTGGGCCATCGTCATCACTCAGCGATTGAGGTAGTAAGGTTTTGTTCCTTAGATCTAATTTTATTAATTAAATTTATTGAAAACAAGCTCTGATTTTATTAATTAATTTTTTAGTTCTATACTTTCAATTCTCTATTTCATTATTTATGATTCAATTTCATATTGTTATTTATGAACTTATGACTTTCTAGCTTGTGGTTATTATTCTGTTATTTAAATGAGTAACTCTTCAATTTGCAAAGACATTTGGGGTAAGGAAACACCATAGATGCTATCACTGGCTATGTAGTGAGCTACTTGGTTGTACATGACTACATTCGGTTGGCAACTGGGCTATTGGTATCAATAGTGATCATGAGGTTGAAGGAGATATATTGATGATTTTAATTTGAGTTTTGTGATTCTTTGGTTAGAGGAGTTGCTGTGAGGATTGACCAATATGATATATTCAGATCCAAATCAGAGAATATAATTTATTATTAAGAAGTCAATTTTTTTATTTATTTTTTGATCCAAGTTATTTATGATTGTTATAAAAATCAAACACTTAAATGTGAAAGGTGAGTTGAAAGACTTTTTATTTCCTTGACAAATGGTAGCACAAAAATTAAATCAGCAGGGAACCAGTCATTCAATCGCTTGAGTGGAAGCATTTCCCGCTCAAATGTATACGCCATTTCAGCCGCACGATCAAGTAATAGATCCGTGGCTCTGCATTTCTTTCTCTACCCATTTATGGATCATTCTACTCTCTCTATCCAGAACGATCCTTCATCGTAGTTATTCTGAATTCACTAGCTCAAAACCACGCACCATCCTCTCAATCGTCCTTGCATTTCCTTCTATGCCCATTTTTCAGATCTTTCTACTTTCTCTCTATTGGAAGCAGTCATATCGTAAAGGGAAATCCTATGAGAGAGATTACATGCAGAAAACAAGGGAAGGGAAATCCTAGAAAATCACTTCCTAAAATAGATTAAATAATAAAGGTATTAAAATCAAATCATAATAAACTTAATCAAGCAAATCAATCAACTATTACTCCTCATTATTCTATTTGATTGCTCTGTTTATCTTTCCATAATATTATATTGTAGCATGCATCAGATTAACTGTCATTGTGAAACAGGAACCTCCATTTCGGGTGCACTATTACAAGCTGACATTGAGCTTTTTGAATCTTTTGATCACTCTCTGGATCTGATTCCTATGGATGGTGTTCAAAGCTCTGAATGTACTACTCTTGAGTCTAATGGGTTTGAAAATCTTAAAGAATTCTTTCAGGCCACACTAACAAATGGGGTAGACACACTCTTTCATTTTCTGCTTTTCGAATTTGAGAGACTCCTTGTCTCTGCTTTGGGAAATCAAGATATTTTGACTTTGAGGCCCGCGGGTGAAGAAAAATTTTCTAAAACGGAGACAATATCGGGGCAAGCTAGTCAGATCAAAGAATCAAGTGAATTAGGTATCACCAGTGGGCATGCAGATTTTGATTAGTATTATTCGAATCCGCTTCATACAGAAAATAATTATGCTTTTGATTGTGAGGGAGCTTCTGGAGGACAGTGTTCTACACATTCGGGGGATGAATTCATGGGTCATGTCTCAGAGAATGAGAAAATGACTCCTTTTTCGACAATGGAGGATCTTTGGGATTCTGATGCAAATGGGGTTATTTGTCAAAAAAAAAAATTACTGGTCACACGAAATAATTGTTTGGCCACACAGAACTTGAATACCCAAAAGAGAATGAACAAAAATAAGAATCAGCGCTCACACCTTATGAGAACTACATCTCAAACACGTGCAGAGCTTTAAAATTTTGATCAAGGGCAAAGGAGTAATAGGAGGGAATCGTTTCTAATCTTCATGTTAGTTAGTTTATGTTTTTTACTTTCCATGTTTTGATGTAATTTTTATTGTTTTTCTTAATAAAATTCCTTTAATAAAAGGTAATTGGCCTTAAATACCCTTTGTTTAAAGAAGTCTTAATTATCTAAAACTACATATTTTTTTTGTATTTTTTGATCCTTAATTGATAAGAACTTTCTATGAGTGCACCTTGTCTATGATATACACCTACTTGGGGCAGAGGCTTCTGGTGGAGGGCATTAAGCTATGGCAGCTTCAGGTCTCCCAAATTTGGGGTTGGAGCATTTTGTGGAGGGCATTCGGCTATGGCAGCTTCAGGTCTCCCAAATTTGGGTTTGAAGCATTATTTGTAATAAAGATTGTTGATTGGAATGTTATTTGCATTTCTAAAATCTAAAACTTAATGTTATATCTGCTACTGGTTATATATATAATTACCTGTAGGTATTTCACTAAAAGGGAGGATCTGTTGGTCTCGGCTGAGGATGCCACTGTCGAGAGCGGTGCCAGCGGAGGAGGAAGCAAAGACTGGTACGAGACGTGTGAGGAAGATGATGACCCGATGGTTTTGGATGACAGCAGCGGGAACAGCAGGCTGAAATGCTTTTGTCAAGAAGAACCGACAATGCAATAAAAAATAACTGGAATTCTACCTTGAGACGTCATTATGCCGCACTTGAAAAGTTTAAAGGCAAGTTAGTGCAGAAAGATCTAAAGCATCCTCTGAGTTTATTGATTATGCTGAGCCTCTTCCTTTCCAATCCATGAAATTGCCGCAGTAGCCACATATCTAATTGCTGCATTATTCTCCAATTTTACTGCCAGTAGTGCATTGTGTAGCACCTCCCATGAAACATTGGAGGATATTCTGGTGATTGACTGCTCGCTGCTTGAGAAGGGCAATGGATTGATGGCAGATCCACGTTCAGATACAATAACTAGGCAACCTCTAACTAAATACTGAAGTTTGGAAAATGATATAATTGGTTAAATTAATTTGCATCACTTAATAAAATATACGTAGTATATACATAATACCTGTAACAAGATCATTCTTTGTTGAACAAGTTTTTATGCAAACATGTATTACATATTTTGTTTACCAACAATCTCAAAATTATAATTCCAAAAAGCTATTCTACAATTTGTACTTCACCTATAGTACTCCACATGTAAGGATGATCATGTTTTAATTCAGTGAAAACCGTTTCTTAAGGATAATTATCTTCTATGTTTCTCGGTATCTACTAAACAATAACTTTTGGTTTCTATTTTCGTGTAGAAATTTTCATTACACCAAGCTAAGCTTTTAAGTTATTTTGGAAAAAATGTGCTGCAGAAACACACAATGCTTTAGGCATTGTGCTTTAGGGGTGGGGTTTAGGATTATTAATACCTATATATTTTTACCATGCAACTATATCCTCACTGGACACGACAAGTTTGAAATAGTTTCTGTAAAAAATGTATTCAAATGGCCCATCTTCTACAATTTTGAAATCATGTGAATGTTTTTACCCATTTTGTACTCTACAGTAATCATATGGACAATGATGCATTTGCATGAGCTAAATATAATAGATTAAATTACATCCCTCTTCTTAATCTGACACGCATTCTTGTGTGTCATTCTTGATTTGTGAATGTTTATTTAGTATTTCTTTATTCTACATCAATCGATAAATTCATTGTTTATAACTTGAAAGTGATTTACATTCCTGGTTATCATGATTTTCAACATGTTTTGTATTATTATGAACTATGAGACCTTTCTGAAGTTCCATGTATTTGCTATTTTTTTGGAACTGGCCAGAAATGAGAGACAGTTTATAGTTGTATACCAGAGGTGAACTTTGCAAAGGAATCGATATACAATATCATCTGGTTTTCTATATTCAAGCATTTGTTCGAGATGTAGCTGAGAAGATTTTCTCTCTGAATTGACATGATGTGGACAATTAAAATGGTAAGTAGGCTACTGGGCTGAATGTTGTTTTGTTAACAATTTTATGGAAAAATCATCTCATGGTCTAATGTCCATTCCTTGTTGTACACCTCTTTGGGCAAGATATCTGCATCATTTTAATAGGAATTGTTTCATGCTGCTTAGGACTATGTTTTTGTTGCGTGCTTAACTGGGCGGGAGTACTGCTGAGAAAATCTATTTGATTTTATATAATGATAGATGATGAATGATTACTCAATGTCTTGAATCCTGATAGACGACTACTCGCTAGAAGATATGAAAGGGACAAAAGAGGTAAAGTTTCCAAAATTAGTTGATGGGAAGTTGTCTCAAGAGCAAAGATAAGAGTTCTATGGAAAGATGGAAGTTGTCTCAAGAGCAAAGATAAGAGTTCTATGGAAAGATGGAAGTTGTAATTTTGGTTGTGGATGTGTATTCATCAGAATTAATGAATTTGATTGCGAAGGTGCGGGTGTAATCATTTCTCCAGAAAGGCATGTCTTGAATGACATGTTCATGAATGACGTTCAAGCTAGAGTTCAAATCGTTACTGCCAATAAAGAAAGATATGCTTGCACTGTTTTGGCATTGGATCCCACTTATGGCTTAGCCATTCTGAAAATTGGTGTATCAAACTCGACCGCACTCGCGTTTCCTTATGCTATGATTTCTGACCGGGATGATCTCAGAATTGGTGAAGAAATTTACCCTATTGGCCTTCCAGGGTATTTGTTCAATTCTTTTCCAATTGGGCACATTTCATATAGAAGCTTTGGCGAAGTACTAAAATTGTTGAAAAATCCCTTAAAAAAGTAGAAGCTATCATTGGAAAAAGAGAAAAATGAGGGAAGGGGTTCTCGGGATCGCAGTGCCTCCTTTGTTTGTTGTGCTGATGCCCTACATTTCCGTGATGTGCTTAAGAGTTCAGTTTTAGTTGTCCAAGTGAATAATGTGCATGGTGGTGCGCGGGGATGTCATTCTTTGACCGGCGAGGAGATATTATTGATATGTATCTTTTCATTTCCAATGATCAATGTTTTGGGATCCGTGTAGACTCCATCAGATTGTATGTTGCTTCACATCTGAGAGAGTAGTTAGTCAGTTAGTGTGTGGGATCCTCACGGTTTCAGTCGTTGGTTACTTTTGACTTTTAAAAATTGGCAATGATGTAATTACTCTATCAAATACTTCTTTGTGCTTCTTTTGTAAGTAACTGAATTCTCACCCGGGACATATATTAAGCAATAGCGTTTTTGAGTTAATCAACTCAATGGAACAAACGGGGGGATCACAAGTTCATTCTGTTTGTTCCATTGAGTTTATTAACTCAAAAGAGCTATTGCTTAATATATGTCCCGTGTGAGATTTTAATTGATTACAAAAGAAGCACAAAGAAATAGTTGTCAGAGTAATTACATCATTGTCAATTTTTAAAAGTCAAAAGTAGCCAACACCTAAAACCGTGAGGATCACATACACTAACTACTCTCTCAGATGTGAAACAACATACGATCTGATGGAGTTTACACGGATCTCAAAACATTGATCATTGGAAAGAAAAAGGTACATATCAATAATATGTACTCGCCGGTCAAAGAATGGCATCCCGCGCACCACCATGCACGTTATTCACTTGGACAAATGAAACTGAACTCTTAAGTACATCACTAAAATGTAGGTTATCAGCACAACAAACAGGGGAGGGGCACTGCGATCCCGAGAACCCCTTCCCTCATTTTTCTCTTTTTCCAATGATAGCTTCAACTTTTTCAAGGGATTTTTCAATGGTTTTAGTACTTCGCCAAAGCTTCTATATGGATATGAAATGTGCCCAATTGGAAAAGAATTAAACAAATACTCTGGATGGCCAATGAGGTAAATTTCTTCACCAATACTGAGATTATACCGGTCAGAATTCATACTATAAGGAAACGCGAGTGCGGTCGAGTTTGATACACCAATTTTCAGAATGGCTAAGCCATAAGTGGGATCTAATGCCAAAACAGTGCAAGCATATCTTCCTTTAGCGGCAGTAACGATTTGAACTTTAGCTTGAACGTCATTCATGAGCATATTACACAAGGTCAAGACATGCCCTTCTGGAGAAATGATTACATCTGCACCTTCGCATTCAAATTCATTATATTATGATGAATACAGATTCATAGCCACAACAACAACTTCCATCTTTTTATAGAACTCTTCTCTTTGCTCTTATGACAACCACCCACCAACTACTTTTGAAAGATTTACCTCTTTTGCCCCTTCCATATCTTCCAGCAAGCTAGCGACTAACTGTCTATCAGGACTCAAGACATTAGTATTCAATAATCATCCATTATATAAGATCAAAAGGATTTCTCAGTAGCACTCCCGCTCAGATTAAGCACGCAACAAGAACATAGACCTAAGCATCAAGGAACAATTCCTATTAAAATGATGGAGATATCTCGCCTAAAGAGGTGTACAACAAGGAATGGACATTAGACCATGAAATGCTTTCTCTATAAAACTGTTAACAAACCAACTAAAAACAACATTCAGCCCAGTAACCTACTTACCATTTTAATTTTCCACATCATGTCAATTCAAGGAGCAAATCTTGTCAAGTATATTTCGAACAAATGCTTGAAAATAGAAAACCAGATGATATTGTATCTCGATTCCTTTGCAAAGTTCACCTCTGCTATGCAACTATAAGCTGTCTATCATTTCTGGTCAGTTCCAAAAAAATAGCAAAATTCATGGAACTTCAGAAAGGTCTCATAGTTCATTATAATATAAAACATGTTGAAAACCATGATAACCAGGAATGTAAATCACTTTCAAGTTATAAACACTGAATTCAGCGATTGATGTGGAATAAAGAAATACTAAATAGACATTCACTCATTCACAAATCAAGAATGTGTGTCAGATTAAGAAGAGGGATGTAATTTTATCTATTATATTTAGCTCACACAAATGCATCATTGTCCATATGATTACAAAATGGATAAAATCATTCACATGATTTCAAAAATGTAGAAGATGGACCATTTGAATACATTTTTTAAAGAAACTATTTCAAACTTGTAGTGTCCAATGAGGATATAGTTGCATTGTAAAAATATATAGGTATTAATAATCCTAAACCCAACCCTACCTCTAAAGCACAATGCCTAAAGCATTGTGTGTTTCTGCAACACATTTTATCCAAAATAACTTAAAAGCTTAGCTTGGTGTAATGAAAATTTCTACACGAAAATAGAAACCAAAAGTTATTGTTTAGTAGATACCGAGAAACATAGAAGATAAGTATCCTTAAAAAGCGGTTTTCACTAAATTAAAACAGGATCATCCTTACATATGGAGTACTATAGGTGAAGTACAAATTAGAGAATAGCTTTTTGGAATTATAATTTCGAGATTGTTGATAAACAAAATACGTAATACATGTTTGCATAAAAACTTTTACAAGGGACTTTTTTGACAATGTGAGCTAACTCCAAAAACTCATCCTCTCTTCTCCTGAAAAATAAATGAAATACAACTCAATTTGATTAGAATAATGTATGAGAATTCAAAATTTGTATAAAAAGAACTTATAATAACTAATCAAGTGACAAGATCAGTATTATTTCTCTAAAAAAAAAAGACAAGATCAGTATTACTTTGCATTATACTTTCTATCTAAGAAGAATCATTGAACAAACAAAAAAGTTAACCGAAAAACTAAGCTCAACACAAAAACCCTTAATCTCCAACTACAAGGAAATCAAGATTGGATTGTTAAGTACTTCAGTGTCCCTTTTAAACGCAGGTGATATAAAAGTTAAATATCAATCTAAGATTGCTATCTAAAGTCTTGTTTATTTACTCTTCTTTGATGCTGATAAAGAGTTTTTTTAACTGTTTTACTTTATGTTTACAGGGTGGTGAAGTTATTCAAAAATCCGAAAGATAATAATCATAGTATATTATGTGTGTTTACTCTTTATGACCATCTTGTGTTCTGCATTTCAGTTGTAAACTTGAAGTACTATACCCCAAATAGTTTTGTTAAAGATAAGGGGTTATCATGTCATTTTTCGGATGTGACCTTTTCCCCTTAAGATATCATTTTTGGTCCTTTTCTAACAATTTTAGTTTGGAGAAATACATTCAAATCCATAATATTATGTACACCAAAAATTGCCATCTTGGCTTTGTTCGGTCTTGTATTGGTGTGAGAGTTGAAATGTTAAGTACTTCAGTGTCCCTTTTAAACGCAGGTGATATAAAAGTTAAATATCAATCTAAGATTGCTATCTAAAGTCTTGTTTATTTACTCTTCTTTGATGCTGATAAAGAGTTTTTTAAACTGTTTTACTTTATGTTTACAGGGTGGTGAAGTTATTCAAAAATCCGAAAGGTAATAATCGTAGTATATTATGTGAGTTTACTTTTTATGACCATCTTGTGTTCTGTATTTCAGTTGTAAACTTGAAGTACTATACCCCAAATAGTTTTGTTAAAGATAAGGGGTCATCATGTCATTTTTCGGATGTGACCTTTTCCCCTTTAGATATCATTTTTGGTCCTTTTCGAACAATTTTAGGCTGGAGAAATACATTCAAATCCATAATATTATGTACACCAAAAAAACTGCCATCTCGTCTTTGTTCGGTCTTGTATTGGTGTGAGAGTTGAAATGTTAGGGTTGCCCCCCCCCCCCCTAGAATTCAAAATTTCACCTGCAGTTAAGGCATCTTTTTAAAGGACAAAACCAAGGTATTTCAGCATGAAAATTTGAAAACTTAAGGTCGTAGAGGCACAAAACCATGTTATGCAATTTTAACACTGAAACATTTTGCACCGAAGTTTGGTTGAGGTTTTGATGGTTCGACCATTCAAACAAAGTTGTTTTAGGGTTTTAGATCCAACTCTTACAAAATCATATTTTACTTATAGAGAGAGTCATAAAGCAGTGTCAAAATAACTATCCAAAATGTTGAGGAGTATAAATATGTTTATATGAACCTTACACAAACAAATGCTCAGAGCATATTTAAAAAAAAAAAAGCCTATTTAAACACCTGTTTGCAGAACTTACTGCAATTTATTCAGTTTTTATGCTGAACTATGGCTATCAAATTACGTGAGCAAACTATTTTATTATACCATTTTCCAAATAGTTACGTAGTATAATATAATGCTAATGTGAGGCTCACGAAATGAAGGTCCACGAGACCTTTCTGAAGTTTCATATATTTGCTATTAACTAGGCTCGTAGGTTCAAGAATTCAATAATATTTGCTTACTCCAAATTTTTCATATTCAAATTTACCTTGTAGATATACATAACTGTGGGTTGAATCCCCAAAGCATAGAATTAAACAATTAGGATGTTTTTACTTGGATTGTTTTCAATCCAAGACCAGACTTAAACAGACCAGACTTGACTTCCGTAGTTATAAATTACACAGAGACCAGACATTTACCAGACCAGACCAGTTTAGACCAGACCAGACTTAAATACACCAAACTTAAACAGACCAGACCAGACCAGCAAATTATAGTCCAAGTAAAAACATCCTTAAACCTATACAATAAATGCTTAAGCTTTGTGTGAGAAATATGTCTCAATGACTTGCTGCTCCTAGACCTTTTTCGTGAACAAGATGTTTTTGGGTGTAAAAAACTCAATGGTGCATTTAGATATTCCTCCAAATAAACACCGGCAAGTTTTAACACAATTGAGATCATAGAACAATTAAAATATAAACTCAAAAAAACTCAAATTTCATAACGAAACAATGTGTGTTCATTTCATCATATGAGTAGATTCTGCTATTTTCAGGTGGTGTTACTTTCTCTTTAATTATTACCTTTCGTCTTTGTGTAACAATCTTAGACTTGAAAAGGGGCTTCAAGAAGATATATTATTCATTCCGTAGAATTCCGCTAAAGCTCTATTTGGAGGCCTCATATTTGTTTGAAAACTGAAATGTTAGGGATGGCAAAAATTAAAATTTTCCATATCCAAATTTAGCACTCATGTTAAATCACAAGCCCAATGTTTTATAAAAGAACACAAAATGGAAAAAAGAAGACATTCTTGTACAACTGTATGTGTGTAACATAAAAAAGTAAAAAAAGAAAAACAGATCACAAAATATAAAAGAAGCAGACAGTCCAAATGAAGAGTAACCCTGGATGAAGATAAAGTATAGGGTTATTTTGCCTGGAACTAAAGCAAGAAGATTAGCGATAAAGAGTATTAGTGATAGAGGGGTCTGAATCATCTGATGTTTGGGGCTGCGATAAAAAGAGTAGAGCAACCCTAGTTTAAAAAATGGAAAATAACTTGCCAAAGTTATTGCTTTTACCAGAATCCCAGAGCAACCCAGTCACCATTGCACTTTTTGCCAGAAGCCTCGCCAAAGTGTTGCTTTTACGCTTAAGAAACATAACCAGAACCAATGAAAAATTGCTGCTTTCTCACCCATCTGCGCTTAGTAAAAGCAACGCCCACGAGCAGCGCTCGCTGCCTCGCTGGTGCTTCAAGGTGTTTTGGGGTGGTTTGGGGTTGAGGGGGAGGGTAGGGGGTTGATTAGGAAAACCCAAAAAATATTATATAGAACCGAACCGGGCCCGGCCCGGCCCGAACCGGACCCGAAGTTACCCCGGGCCGGTTCCGGGCCTCCCCTACCTTGAACCGAGGCCCGGCCGGTTCAAGGCCCGAACCGGGCCCGGCCCGGAACCGGTCCACCCCTAGGATAATGTGTAAAATGGATGAAATGTTTGATTAGGATTTAAAAGTTTCTCATAATGGGTATATAAAGAGAAATGGTGGGTCGGGCCGTTGATAGGGGACCGATAAGCCCAACTATATAAAATGCTAATCTAGTACATACAATGGATATGTAAACTGTACAATTATATAAATGTCGTCTGCTAGGTGTACATATGGGTGGACCGGTTCCGGTTCGGGCCCGGTTCGGGCCTGGGCCCGCCCGGGCCTCGGTTCAGAAATGGGAGGCCCGGAACCGGCCCGGGTAATCCCGGGTCCAGGTCGGGCCTCAGATCTATTTTTTTTTTTTGGCTTTTCCTAATTAACCCCCAACCCTCCCCCTCACCCCCAAACCACCTCAAATGGTCCAAAATACCAAGCCCAACCCAAAAAACTTAAAAAAATTCAAAAAAAAAATTAATTTGGCCCGAACCGGTCCGGGCCCGAACCGCACAGTAACCGGGCCGACCCGAACCGCCCCCCGAACCGGTTCCCTGGCCGGGCCGGTTCAAACAGTAACCGGGCCGGGGCGGTTCTGGGCCGGGCCGCCCAGCCCGAGTCCATCCCTAGTTGTACATGAGCCACTGTCCAGGCCAAATAGTCGGTTTTTTTACAAAATAATAATTGCCAATTCTTGTTTATTTTAGCATATCTGGTAGAAGAAGATAATAAGGAAAGAAAATAAAAAAATTTATAATTCTTCAAATTCCCTATCTATTATTGCTGGTGCTACCGGTGTTCTGCCAGTATTACCTTTCCTTAGTTTTGGACTCGGGTTGGGCCGCCCGGCCCGGAACTGGCTTGGGACCGGTACTGTTTGGGCCCGACCCGGTGATCCGCTACAGTCTGGTTCGAGTAGGACCGGCCCGCTGGTTAGGGAAGGGCGGGCTCGGGTCAGCTGAATATGGAACCGGCCCGGCTGGGGTGGTTTAGGGGGGTCGGGGGGTCAGGGGTTAATTAGAAAAAGGAAAAAATTACAAAGTGGCCCGAGGCCCGACCCGGGCCTAGGAAAAAATTACAAAGGTCGGGCCGCCCGGCCCGGTATTGTTTGGGCCCGTCCCAGTACCCGGTCATGGGGATGGTTCGGGCCAACCGGAACAGGTCTATTTCCGGTGCGGGCTCGGGCCTTGAAAATGGTGAACCGGTCCGGCCGATTCGGGCCAAATTTGTTTTTTTTTTTTTTTCCAATTTTTTTGGTTTCTACCGGGTAGGGCTGGGTGTTTTGGGGTGGGGGTGGTGGGTGAGGGGGTAATTTAGAAAAAAGAAAAAAAATTAACTTGAACTGGAACCCGGCCCGGAACCGCCGGCTACCTGGGCCAGTTCCGGTTCCCTACTACCCAAACAAAAGCCCGGCCGGGCCTAGACCCGAACCGGCCCGGCCCCAGTCCATCCCTACCCGGGCCGGTCCCGGTCCTTCCCCCAAACACAAAAGGCCCAACCGGGCCTAGGCCCGGCCCGGCTCCATGCCTGCCTTTCCTACAACTGCCGTATCCACAATGGCTATGATATTCAATCCTCGCAACCTTCTCTCCCAGTCTCCCACCAGGGCTCTATTAATATGATCCAGTGAGTGCATCAAGAGGTTGTCAATCCGCAACTCCCATGTTCTTATTGAGATACTAATCTACACTCTACAGATGTACGTGTACCAATCCAGCTTAGCCAATGGAAATGGAATTAAGGTGGTTGTCAATTATGGACTCGTATCTCAATTATGGTCTTTATGGATTATTATTTGAGTGACATTAAAACCATTGCTGATAACTTTACTACCATTGAATCATTGATGCTGTTATATGACTCGTATCTCACACTGATCACTTTCAATACAACATCCTTGGACTGTGACACAAGCAACGAATCTTTGGTTATGGGAGTTCATTTCTCCGGGAGCTTTTGTTTTGATGACTTGTGGAGCTTCTTGTCCACAAACAAGGCATCATAAATCTCTGTTCTCAAGCTTTGGAGAGTCGTCACCAAGCATTCACCGCTCAACCAGAGACCTCCACGCACTTGGTTTAACATCATTCTTCAAGCTCAGCTGCACTAGGATACCAGCATTCAAGTGGCCAGCAGTCATGCCACGTCTGGCATGGTGTTCGCACTCGCTGCAGTAGAGCAAAAACATGGCCTAACCATATAGACGTAATAAAAGTGTTTTAGACATCCAAAAGTTAAGCCAAACAGGCACCTCCTAAGGGTGACACCAACTGGGGGAAAGTTCATCAAGTTCCACAACTCAGATTCAGGAGATTTTATGTACAGTCACACTGTCAAATATATATAAGCAAGAGTAGAGATAACAGACAGTCCCTACGAACATTGTGAATGGTGATTGCATGTTTAGTTCATGAATCAAACAACAATGAGTTTAGCAGACCAAAGAGAAGCAACCAGCTGGTCTAACTCAGAGCGAGGAGACATCAGACTTTAGTTAGTCTGCTGTCCAGCTTTGCTCAACGATCTCACGCACCTTCCTGTTATACTCTCGCTTATTCTCACTAAACAGCCGTGCTGCTTCTGAGTTGGCAGGTGAGTTTGGATTTGGATCACAAAGCAACGACTGCAATGAAAAATCAAATCATCAATCAACTTATGTAAAGGCTTGTTTGACTGAAAAAAACTGAACTGGTATATAGTTATATACTTCTAATAACTGGTCTGGCCTGGTTTAAATTTTTTTGGTTCGGTCTAATATGGTCTGAATCTTTGATTCCATCTAGCTTGATCTTGCATAATTTTACTAAGTGTGTGCTTTGACATTTATAACTCGTACTTCTTAGATTAAACTAATTCTATATTATATAACAATTCAAACAATGAAATGGTAACATTCCAACTTCAAGATTAAATAAGATATTTAGGCCTCTAATTCCGCGTATTAAACCCCCACCAACCACAGAAAAAATTGCTTTTGACAAAGTTGGTTTTATTTCAAACAAATTGAAAAAAAATAATTAGAAAGGCAGTAATTTGAAGAAACGTCACTTTTTTCGGTAACTTGATTTTAAAAACAAAAGAAGAAAATATTCGAGGGGCTACATGGATCCCCAACATTGAAGATCACTAGCTTGTGTGATCTGCCATGGGCCACCATTAACATATGTAGTATTTAATTATAAGAAAGTATTACATCCGTCCACACAAAAAAGTCTTTTTCCATCATGTCATAACTATTTAATTTGAGTGAAGTACAACTCTTCGAGTCATCAATCCTAGTATATTTTAAAATTTATTTGTTGCTTTAATTACATACGCAGTATAACATATTCAACTCATGTTAAACACTTTAATTATTTGATATATAAAATTTGTGTTCTTTTGTTGAAATTGCACACTTTTTTGGGGGACAGAGTGAATATTTTAAATGGAAAACTGTCAAATAGGCCCTTGCAATTTATCTAAAAAGTCAATTAAGACCTCGATCCTAAAAACACTCAATTAAACTCAAGAACTTTAGAAAAACACTCAAATGTGTAATTTAGCAGGTTAAGGTCTGTAATGTATAATTAGTTATTCATATGTGGTGACTCACGTGTCTATTTTTATTCATTTTTAGTTTCTTTCCTTGTATCTCCTCTTCTTCTTTATTCTTTCACCCCACCCATCGTATGAGACCTTCTCTCCCCTTCTACTTTCTTCTTCCACCCCATAGACTCCACTACAACCCCCACACGGATAACAATAAGTCAATTACAAAAAACTGCAATACCCTAAAATATAGTATAATTGGCATCAACTCTTGAGCAAGAGAAACAAGGCTGTCCTGCTTTCTCTCTTCCACCCAGAAAATGGAAGCAAAGAACGATCTTTAAAGTCCACCTCACACCAATGCATAAGCTGTCCATTCCTTGGCGGATCCACTTCTATCTTTCCATTTCCTCAGCCATCACCAACGCTTCTCGACGACAAAATGGCACCAATAATCACTGATAGCTCACTAGTAAGCCGCTAGTGGTATTTATAGAGAGGAGGAAGAGCTATGAGTTAGAGAGAGAAAGTAATATGATATTCATGAATTCAAAACCCTTTACATCTAACCCAAGGGGTATTTATAGTAGAAGTAAATGCTGAGTGCATCAAATGCACGTACACGTGTTAGCTAGTCTATGGACGAGAGCCCTGCTGTTTGGCAGAATGTGACGTGTGTCTTCGTAGGTAATCTGCTGAGGTGGTGGACGAGGCATCCCAGGACAAGGTGCTTGAACCCTCATTCTTGTCGTTCCTTTGCTTCGACTGGTTTCTGCCTGGGCTGGGCCAAGCCAGGTTTCCAAGCCGAGGGGGCTGTACAGGTTAATTTTGATCCACCCGGTGGACCCTACCCATCACTTCTGGTTCCGCCTTTTCATCCCCACCTTGACTGATACTCAGGATTCTGATTCCCTACCGTTGATCTAGGTGATGTGGAAGAAGAAAGTAGAAGGGGAGAAGGAAGGATAAAAGAAAGAAAAAGAAAAGTCCAGTTTGCTGTGAGGAGGGTGGGGTGAAAGAAGAAAGAAGAAGGGGAGAGAAGTCTGCTATTGAATGGTGGCGTGGAACTGTGGAAGTATAAAGTAGAAGGGGGAGAGAGAAGGAAAAAAAAAGAGTAAAAATAGAATCATGGATCGCAACATGGGTAAGTAACCGGTTAATGGGGCCTTAACCTGCTAAATTACACATTTGAGTGTTTTTCTAAAGTTCCTAGGATTAATTGAGTCTAGATTTGAGGGCTTAATTGAATTTAAAATATACTATGAGGGCTTATTTGACAGTATTCCCTTTTTAAATCAAACATGGAGTATTATTCAAGTTAAGAACCAGGGAAAAGAAAAGTATTAACATAGCACGCCATAAGTCGCACAAAAGAGATTCGTGCATGGTCTAGTCCTTGCCCAAGGGTAGGGTATTAGAAGGTACAGATACACCCAAGTATCCTTTTAAGCTTGAAAGCCAACTCAACATACCTGGATTGAAGTAAGTATCGCTGCAACATCATATATAGGGCTCCATTGGTTTTGCAGGATATCCAAACATATGCTTCCATCGGCATAAACTGAGCAAGAATAGAATCATGACAACAAATAAGAACTTAGATGCAAATTTCAGGAAACAAAATATATCAACTCAAAAGTGTAACAGAATCGATAAAAATGTAGTGCAAACATTGTGAGAAGAGAAGATGCAATAATTAAATAAGGAAAGTCCGTATTTAAGAGAACTTTTGTCCCAAAAAAGGGGTCTGGTTGTATATGAAAAATTCAATTTCTAATGCAAAATTCCTTTATCGCCAAACACTAGGTGGTATTATTTTAATACTTCAAACAATCTCAGAATTCAAATGCTTAAAACAATCTCAGAATTCAAATGCTTAAAACAATCTCAGAAATAAGTTACGGGGATACAAGTGAACGGTAATAAATTGCACATGTCTGTGCCTTGATTGGGTTTACCGCAAAAATGTTGTACACTTGTACCTTACTCAACATGAGTTTCTCATGGAAAGATGGTCCGCCTGAGGTGCATGATGAGATGCAATAACTTCGGTATGATTTAAAAATTAACTTTAAAAAATATAAAATACTAAAGCCATAGAAGGCATTTGTTGGGCTTTTTTTATGCAGAAATCACATTGATCCCAAATGGTATCATTTGCTTTGCACTTTTAACCCTTCAACTGGAATGAAATATAACTCCATATATCCTACTATATACAAAGCCAAGTGGGAAAAATGAACAGTAATCCCGCCAAAAGACACGGGTAAAGTATGGGTTGGATCCTGTTGTGAAGTGAACAGTTCAAAAGATTGCCTTTAACTTGGCAGATCTTCTCAGTGGACGTGCTTCTTGGCAGATGTTACATACGGATTTGGGGTTGGTTTCCATGGTGAGATGAAAATTCAAAACAATGAAATACCAAGGAAAAAGTGCTACACGCCATGAGCTGTCCAATGTTCAGTGTGTAATGCATGTGCTTCATAATAATGAAAGCAAGTTGGCTGTCGAAATACGGAGTAGTATTAAAAAGGGCTGCCACAACAGTATTAACAATAAAATAATGTATCTTGATTTCAGCTTTATTCTGTATTCTGCTCAGTCTCTCCAACGCAGTTGTATGAATACTCCGTATGATACATTGATACTCTGTATGGTAGGTAAGCCTCTCGAGCAATAATAAATAGCTCCTTCCTGTTGCACAGACTGTTCTTGCCTAGGAACCACGGAAATGTCATTATACTCCTAGTTTCATTTCAGAAACATTTCGAACGCTATGGAAACACCAAGCTAGGTTTTGAGGTATTGGGTTTGGAGCCAGGTTCGGGAAACGTTTCCCAAACGTATTTTAATTGAATCGAGGCGTTTCTCAGTTTCATAAGAATACATTTAGACTTTAGTCGGCACACCTCCTCTGCTCATGCAAACTATACTTGGCAATCGGTAAACAGCGAGAGGCTAACAGTCCCCTGAAATGATGCTTGCGACTTGTGAATCTCCTGTCTCCGTCGGCAGCGACGGCCGACAGCATGAAGAAAGTCTGAGTCAGAGTGTCAAACTACGGCCAGATGTACACAGATGGCCAACGCAAAGACTGGTATCGACTACCCGGCATCAGCTATTTGGCACTGGGCAGTCGGCAATTTCCAGATCTTATAGCCGCAGAATCCGTGCTTCAGATTTAATCACCACGTTTAATCGCAGACAAACAGGTATGCAAGGAATGGGTTTGGCCAGTTGGAAGAAATGGGTGGTTTGGAGTTTGCTGCTTTATCCTTGGATGAGGGAATTGAAGAGTAATTTTTTTGGACGTAAACATAAACTCATGTAATGGTTCCAAAATGCAGATATTGGAACATCTGCAGCAAACTCATTCCAAGGAAGAGTGGTTTCAAGGAAGAGCACTTTTTCCAAGGAAGAGCACTTTTTCCTTGGAAACATAAAATTTGAACATTTAATTTGACTATTTTTTTTGTAACCGGTTAATAAGGCCAAGCAAACTGCTATATCCCTGATTACTAAAATTTGAACATTTAATTTGACTATTATTTTTTGTACCTGTATCTTGAATACTTTGCACATAGCCAGTCAGAGTAATTGTAATTAGTAAACTTTTTTACCAGACAACTTGACTAGTTGAAAATAGAGACAACCTAATGGACACCAAGAGTTTACAAAATTAAGGTTTGTGTGACAGATATAGATTTAAATCAGACAACTTGTTTGTACAATCAATCACGATTCACGACTTACATTTTGTTTGCAAATTAGTATCGATTTATTTCCTTTTTTAATCTCTTTTTATATATTAAAAAAGAAGAATAGAGGTGAGGCATTGAATCAATAAATGTTTCGACACACTCACAATTTAAAAATAATTTTGTGTTCATATAAGTGTAACTTAGAGCTTATAAACTTAACTGTTTGTTTAGTCTGCGTTACGATTGTATATGTTTTGTGTGAAAATTGTACTTAACTTAATGAAAATTGTACTTAACATGCGCGCGCGCACCCACACGCGCGCGCACACACACTCACACACACACGCACACACTCACACACACACGCGCACACACACCCACACACGCACACACACGCGCGCGCGCGCGCGCACACACACACACGCGTGCGCGCGCACACTCACACACGCACTCACGCACGCACCCACACACACACACACACACACACACACACACCCACGCACACGCGCGCGCGCACACACACACACCCACACACCCACACCCACACGCGCACACACACGCACACACACTCACACACGCACTCACGCACCCACACCCACACACACGCACACGCACACGCACACGCACACGCGCGCACGCACGCCCACACACCCACACACACACACGCTCACACACACACACACGCTCACACACACACACACGCTCACACACACACACACGCTCTCACACGCTCACACGCACACACACGCGCACACACACGCTCACACGCACGCACGCACGCACGCACGCGCACACACACACATAAATGATCTCATCAGTTCAGAGTGACGGGAACCCTATCTATCCAAATTAATTCTCGGCCTAAACATGAATTTAGTGATCCAATTTTTTTACTCATTAGCATTAGCCATTAGTTTAGGGGGAATATTCGTGTGGAGGATTGATCTCTTTTTATCTTATTTATCCTTTTATCTTCCTTTTGTTCTTCATCCTGATACGTTTAATCTTATGTTTTTATCCTTTTTAGCATATCGTTTTTATCTTTATCTTAACTTTGTCTTATCTTTTTTTTATCATATCTTATCTTTTTATCTTTCTTATCTTTTTTAACTTCGATTTCATGTGTCGATTCATGTTAGTCAACCCCAAACTCTTTTGGGACTAAGGATATGGTTGGCACAACTAGCTGACAAGATACTTATATGAGCTTTTTAGTAAGTATTAGATTTTAGTGAGTGAAAAGATCTTAAACTAAAAAGGTGTAATTGTTTGATAAAAAGTTGATTGTTTGATTTAGCTCTGTATGATATACAAGTTGTTGGGATTATTAATGCTAAAGGTTACAGACTTTTCTCGGATGCTACTCATTGTAGCTCAAATAAGATCTTTTATTTTTAGAAAGCTCCTAAAATTGTTGTGCCAAACATTCAACTACAAGTTTTAAGAGACTTCTAAAATGGTATAAAAAGCTAGAAGGTAGGGACTTATGCCTACCAAACATGCTCTAAGGCTTGGATGTTGTTGTATGTGATTGTAACATTTATCATTAATTTCAACCATTAGATCATCAAAAAGTGTGTATATATGTGCATGTATGTGTATATATACATGTAAGTATACATCAGTGTTCTAGAACTCGCTAGGCACTAGTCGGGCGGCGGAGCACCGCCTAGCTTCTAGGGCGCCGACTAGTCGCCGGCGAAGTATAATAATTGTTTTTGTAATTTGTGGAACTATTGGTAGTACAAATGATAAAATAAAAATAATTTATATCAATCATGTATTCATATAAGAGGTATAAACATAATATTATAAGAAGCCATAAACATATAGTGTAGTTGTTCATCAAAACAGCAAAAAACGAAGCTGTCAAAGAGAAAAACATCTAAAATCGGAGAGTTTAAACATATAGGCAGGTTGGTCAAACATGTTTTTACAAAAATAGCTATTTGCAAGTTTGTGATGTAAAATTTTTAAAAATAAGTTCTTCCGGTCAAGGAATGATTAAAACTTTTCATAACTTAGGATAAAACATGAAGTAGCTAATATGAAACTCCATTGTTCCTTTGAGGACTTTTATCAAACACTTAAGTTGCAAACTTTATCAAACTTTCTTTCAAACAAATACACAAGTAAAAAAGACATCATGTATATGGTAAATCAGTAACAAATGTGTAGTCAATCGGCCCATATTAGTTTTTCACTTATTCCTCAATCAAGTTCTTAAGACTGTAAAAGACAAATCAAATTTTCGAATATTTCTTTAAAGAAAAGAAAATGAGGAGAAGATGTTACTTGAGAGCTGAGGCAGGCTATTCTCTAAGAACTCCTGAGATAGTGCCAGCTGCCAGGTAATTGAAGAGGACCAGCAGCTTGTATGACATGCGTTGAGATGAAGAAGGAAGGTGGAAAATTGAAAGTGCTCGTCCGCCATATTAGAAGAGGAAATACGTCGAACAACAGAAATTGGGTGTTCAACGTAAAGAAAAGAAATCACCGGCGAAATGAAGTGTTGAGCCGCCCGGCACATTTTACCGATTTGGGCGATTCGAACGCCTAGGCGGCCTCGGCGCCCGATTACTCGCTGGTGCGACTTTGTAGGCCGATTATGCCTATTTCGCCACAGTTGGCTACCGCCTAATGCCTAGGCGGCGCCTAGGTGGCCGCCTAGGGCGAGTTTTAGATCCATGGTATACATACATGGAGGACAGATCATATCAGGCTGGCCTGATGGGAACTGCCGTCAGGCCGAGGCCATCAGAGGCCTTTCCCGGTGGAATTTTTTGATGAAATTTTTTTAACATGTTCCTCATCAAGTCTAGTTTGTTCATACCAAATTTCAGCTAAAAATTCAATCGGGAAGGCAGTGAAATAAATTCTCGACCAAAACTGCGCAGTTTATGTATATATAAAGTGCAGTTTTTGTAGAACATTAATTTGAGTGCCTTCCCGATTGAATTTTTAGCTGAAATTTGGTATGAATAAACTAGAGATGGTGAACATGGTCAAAAAGTTTCATCAAAAAATTCCACAGGAAAGGGCCTCTGATCACCTTGGCCGGACGGCAAATCCTGTCAGGCCGGCCTGACAAGATTGCTACTCTACATGCATGTATGTATATTTATACATAGAATTTGGATCAAATGAGAACGACGCTTAACGTGAGAACACCACATTTACCCCAACGTAATGCACAATAAAACTTGTTTATTGCAATTTTTCGTATTGTCATAATATTTACCAAAATGCCACTGTTTTTATTTATTATGTCTTAATTTGAGCAAAGTTAAAAATGTGCAATAAAAGAGCTTCAGTGTGCGCCACATTGATTTAAATGTGAGTGTTCTCACGCTAAGCATCGTTCTCATTAGAACTGCACCTTACATACATATATGTATATATACATAATGCATGTACATGTGTGTATACATGTAGATATAGATATGTATATGTATGCATGCATATGCATGTGTATATGGATATGGAGGACAATTCATGTCCAGCCAGCCTGACGGGATCTGCCCGGCCGAGGCCGTTTAGGGCTTCCCGTTGAAATTTTTGATGAAATTTTTTGAACATATTTTTCATCAAACATAGTTTATGTCCACCAAACTTTAGCTAAAAATTCAATCGGGAAGGCAGTCAAATGTGTAATTGAAAAACACTACGCTATTTATATAATATAAGCATGTGTATACATGTATATGTGTGAGAGGATATATGTAATGTGTACGTGAATATGTGTGTGTGCGCGCGTATACTACCCCCACCAAAAGAATCTGGTTCTTAAGATGGTAGAAATGGAGTAAGTATTAGTTTTTTAAGAGATCACGATTCGTTCATCTGATTCAAAATAAGAGATTGGTAGAAGAGATTTAGGGGAGAGAATGATTTAAGATTTTTTTAACAGAGTAGCTAGTGGAAATGGCTGGTGGTCCAAATTGTTTTAAAACACAAAGATATAAGGCATCTCCATGCAATGCTTGAGAAGTTGAGAACCAAATACATGAGCCACCATATGTATCTCTAATTGACTTAATCTACCAAAAGTATATTAAGTTACTCGTATATATCAGTATCACTTATCTTGATAATGTTACATCAATCATGATATTCCAAATAAACGATTTGCAACACATATTTCAACTACAGTCAATAAAGCATATATTGAGTAGTAAAGAACCATTCTCAAAGCCACAATGTAAACACCCAATGTCCCAATGCAATATGCTGGAGAAACTTACTGTTAGGATGGAACATTCGAGAAATAAATCGCACTGTTGGTGGCTTATTTGGGTAGTCCTCGCTGAACTGAAGCGTCAACTTAAAAGTACCTGGCATTAAATAACATATCAAAGATGCAGGCCAAAATTTCACAGGAACAGGATCAATCACATGGAAGCAATATGAATAAAGACATATGATTAACAAATTTCCCTAGGCCAATCAAGTGCTTTCAACTATTGATACTTGTAATAAGTGGTCATATAGATAGCTATACACAAAAGAAGGAAGTAGCAATGCGTACTATTTGACCTAAGGCAAGATAAAAACAGTAAGCAGGAGATGCCTCACCTCCATCCCAAGGAGTGTCATCCGGACTGAGAATATATAAATAAAAAATTAGTACACACGACAAAATACTAATTCTTTGTCTTATATAGAACACATGTGTGTGTCAATATATATGCATCTATGTATATAGAATTTTGGTCAAATGAGAACGCGACCTAAGGAGAGAAATGAGAATGAATCTAGAGCGTTAGAATGGAGAATTGTGCATAATGTGAAACAAAAATGCGCCTAGCATAAATCAGAAAATGTGATGGCAGTTCTATAAATAAGTTCAACTTTTTTACGCATATGAAGTGTGCATTATTTTAATCATAAATGTGCACCTCCATGAGAGCATATACAATGCAAAATCGTGAACAATGCATATTTGAACAATCCATGAGAGAGAGACATAAAAATTAATGAGTAGAATATCTCCCTCCTTATTTGAACGGTCTAATATATTTTTGATAAGTTTTCTTCACAATGTCAATACAATGTCTAGACTCTAGATGTAGACATTGTAGTTGACATTGTTGAGAATAACTTACCAAAAAAAACACATAAGATCATTAAAAGAAAGAGAGGATTTCATGAATTTATTCTTTTGTGTCTATCTCTCATGTTACATATGCATCGGACACATTGTAGCATTGGAGATGCTCTTAAACATAATGTGCCTAATTCATTCTCATTTTTCACGAGGAGAAATGCTATCACCACATCAGACCCTATATACACATATAAGGGATGGTTCTATAGTGAAAACTTTTTATAATGAAAACTTTTATTCAAAAATCAAATGGGTCTTTTTGTAATTATTGTAACATTGTTACAAAAATGTCACCTTGATTTGAAATATGAAAGGTGAAGATTAAAAGTTCTCACTTATAAATGAGTCCTCATTTTGAAAAGGGTTCTCGTTACAACCTCCCCTATGTGTGTGCATATATATAGTCTTTCATCTGTGAGATGAATATCCTTTAGTCCGGTTTTCATTTTACACCAAAAAGCTAATGGTCCATTTTTTTCACTCATTAACATTAAGTATTAGTTTCGACCATTAGATCTTAAATTTGTTCTATGTTGAACCCTATAAACACACTTTCTTACTTCTAATACTTATCTAACAATTAAGACAATTTCATTATAAAAAGTAGAATTAAACTTATTAGAATTTAATTTTTCAAATGAGCGAATGGTTGAAACTAACATGTAATGCTAATAACTAAAAAACTTGGATGATTTCACTCATTCTTAACTCAAAATCAAGTTGGAATGGAAGGATTCCTGTCATCCTGTGAGACCGGACTGATAAGATCATTTATCTCTATATATATCCTGAATACACAATCAAGTTCAGATGCCGTACCCAAAAATAACAGCATTCCAAAGCATTATGTTGTTGTCATATGGAGCACCGCTGATGCCTGCTGGAGGATCCAGTTGCAACCGCTTGAAGTCCCTCATCAACCTTTTCTTAGCCGGTGTTGACATCCTCCCTGTCCCCGCTGCAACTTATAAATATAAAAAATGACTAAAAAACTTGTCCGCCCTTTAATTATACTACTGCTACAACTCAGATATGTAGAGTAATGAGCAATTGACAATCTTTCCATTTCATCCACAGAATAAAGCGCACAGTTTTAGTCACTGTGCGGGACAATGCCTTAGATCCGTACAAAGTGGGTCAAAGATTCGGCATTACACAAAAAGTTTTGAAATGATATAGATAAACCTCATCACTTTCGACCACACGTACACTATGCACACATAGAGTATGAAATCAAGCGCCAGAAAGTACAAGTCATAAGGGATTCAAGAAATCAGATAATAGCAATTAGAGTTTACCTAAGACCGATTACAGCAAGATTTCCAAAGAAACCAGAAGATATGAGCTAAAGTTTGGAACTTTGGATGATTGAGCGACTGAGGTTTCTCAAGAGCTGAGATTCCGAGTTTTACGCAGTACAGAAGGCGACTCAATCAGTTCATATAAGAACAGGATGCGCTTCTGTACCAGCGGGTGTCCAGGTCGGATGCTAGAATAGTTTAGAGCATTTGGTTCCATTTTTCATGTACACTATCTAAATATTTCTCATATTTATTTTTACGATCGTGTACAGACTCTTATATTCACTTTATACTCATCTAATTTTTGAAACTAATTTTTTATTTGCACATACATATTTTGTTTATGAACGGGATTAAGAGACGAAAAAAAACTTTGCACACACATGATTAGTATAAAAATGAGTATATGGATGAGTACAAACAATTTTTTTGCTATTTTTATATCACTTTAATCAACTTTTCGAGTTTTTCCCTGGAATGATGCTAATCAAATAAATAACTCTCAAAATAATGATGATTTAAAAATAATTCCTAAAATATTGTTGGAGCTAACTCGGGTTAAGAAAAGTCGTCACTCGAAGTGGCTGTTCTTCTGTGCAGTACAAGAGCAGCTACTCCAAGTGGCGACTCTTGTGTTCGGTAAATACAACACCAGCTCATTCACCAAAAATAAAATTATGCTCCTCACAATCCACTCATCTCAAAAACATCAAACATCAGTCAACAGGTTTGATCCTAACAATTTTAGGGCATGAATAGAATTTTTTTAAAGGTTGTCTTAAAAATTGAAAGTTGTACATGTATAATATTTACAAACACAATACTTGAAATATTCACTACTGAATTAATATGAGAAAATACGTTCTAATAATTAATTACATAGTACATAACTGCATACTACGTATAAGCTATCTTACACTTTTAGCAGCAACGCATATTATAATATAACTATATATTATAATGGTGCTCAGAAATTAGTTTCAACGGATAGTATAAATCAATTTATGATTATTGAATAAAACTTTGGATAAACTAAGCTATGATATCAGCATGGTAGTTGACTGTATTGTAAGGAGCATTTTTTTATGGGGTGAATGAGCTGGTGTTGTATTTACTGGGTACAAGAACCGTCACTTGAAGTGGAGGCTTTTGTACTGCACAGAAGAATCATCACTTTGAGTGGCGTCTTTCCTTAACTACGGTTAACTCCAGAAGTATTTTGAAAATTATTTTTAACTCAACAGTATTTTGGGAATTATTTTTGTAATTAACATTATTTCGGGAGGAAACTCCAATTTTTCATCTATTTTTTTACTCCTCAAAATTTCATGTAGAGCCTGGTCTCACCGAGTTCCCTTCCTTAATAGAGCTAGTTTCGGTTCATGTAGTTACTCCTTCCAGCCCTGGTCTCATGTGCCCTGACTATCATTCCTCGGCGGTACTCCCATACCGGTACTTGAAGACCCTTCGACTAGCCACTTGTTTCCTCCTGTTGGACTAGTCTTCACCTGTCACGCCCCGGACCTACCGGACACGTCAACAACCCGCCGTACAGTACGAATAGTCAACCGCAGTCCAACTCATCCATACTATACTAGGCGTCTTGAATACCATTCACACATAGTACATCCATAAACAAACATAATGTAAAATATTCATTTAAAGCAGCGGAAACATTAATACACGTATTCAAGCCACACGTGGCAAACATGGGCATACAAGCCCCCAAATAGTATTCAAAATAATTTCCATGAGCATTATTGTAATTGTTTAAAACAGAAACGGAAGAAGCACGAACCACGTCCTCCTCCTTTGATCTTCCCGAAGCAACGGGCGTGGTAGCAACCTTCAAGTCCTACCTGAAACTGTGAGGTGGCCTCCCCCGTGAAGGGGAGGTCAGTACTTGGAAGCATTTGACAAGTACAATGACAACTATACTAAGTATAATCAACGTTTCAATTTCCAAGACCCTCAAATAGGGTGATATTACAATATAGGTCATAAACTCATAACCCGTGGTTACCCTCTTTACAAATATACTTACTTTATATATAAAGTCAAGTAGTCGGCCGAAGGCTCATGTTTACTTTGAAAACATTTAACTCTTCCCTCGTGACTTCAAGCCACACCCATCTATATCAGTTTACCATGCTAGAGGCTTCCTCTAATCATGTTTTGTCGAGCTAGAGGCTGACTCTAGTCACTACATTCGGTGTTAGAGGCTTCCTCTAATCACCTTACATACTTTGTGCTGGAGGCTTCCTCCAGTCACATTACATTATGCTAGAGACTTCCTCTAGTCATCTTACACTACGCTAGAGGCTTCCTCTAGTCGTCCTACACGAATGCTGGAGGCTTCCTCCAGTCATTCCTCATCGTGCTAGAGGCTTCCTCTAGTCACGATACTACTCACTAAGCAAATTCTATGCCTAGGGTTTCTCTATCTTGAGTAGCCTATGAGGCTTACTCCTAATGTAATTTAGCGGTTACCCATTCCTACCTTAAGACATCTCATAAGACTACTTAAGGTGCATCCTTCACAATCCAAGCCCTTAGGATTTGTTCTATCACTTTTTATACTAACATTCCCGACTAGTGAATTCAATACTAATCCATTAGTCTTTAAACAACCAAGATCTTTAATTCATTGTTATAAGGCTCATTCCTACGGATTTTCCACTCCGTGTATGATTTAATCTCAATATAAAATTATCACTTTTATCCATTCATGATTTCTATACATGAAGTAAAAGTATATTTTATCACATAAATTCATGGTTTGTACAATCATTATACCATCATATTTGTAATAATGCATCATCATACACAATTTTCTCATAAACTTGTATGTTATGCATCTTCTATTCACAAACAATAATATTTCCATTTAGGCATTATTAATCATTAATAACCCATGAAAATCACATTTAATTACTTTAGGTAATCTTATGAAATTAACCCAAAGATTATAAACAATATAGTCGGTCATCCTCACCTTAAGTGAGCTTAAGCGCGTTCTACGCTCCCCGGTTGAACTTTGACTAATTCCGGTGAACTTTGACCAACTCCGGCGAACTTTGACCAACTCCGGCGAAACTCCGGCGAAGCTCCAAAGTACTTTAATCAAGTTCCTAACAAGGTTTTAACATCATAAAACCTTAATCAATACGAATAACCGCTAAAAGGTTATTTTCCGGTGAACTTGTCGGTTTGGCTCCTAAGTCCGTTTTTGGACTTAGAACCCCCTTCCAACCCATCATTCTACACTTAACTCATGTGGAACAATCCTCAATGTTCTTCACATGATATATATCTCATATGGTAGAAGAAAAATAAAGGAAAAGTTAATATAAGGTTATTACCTTAATCTTTCTCACTTTTCCTAGCTTTTTCTTCTTTTAAACTTTCCCCTTGGACTTCTATTGCTTGAGCTCTCTTCAAGGATGGGAAAAGGGGGGATGGGGATTTTCTTTTTTTGCTGGGGTTGGTGCTGGCCGAGAGGAATGAGGGAGAGAGGGGTGAGGGGATGGTCTTTTGTCTCAAAGGTCAAATGGGGTGGATGTGGTCCCCTTTTTTTTGTTTGATGCTTCTTCTTTCACTTCACACACATCACCCATGCCTCTTCCACCACCCAGCCGGCCAAGTCATGAAAAAATGTGGCTAATTTCGTGGGTTGGCCCCCACCCATGTGGGAGGTCAACCCCTTTTGTCCAGAAGTGTACACTTTGTCCCGAAAGTTGTATTTTTCGGACCATTTAAAATATATTTTATTTTATCGGGTCAAATAAAATATATTATGTGCTCTCCATCATTAAGACTCTTATGATGAATATTCATACCCCAACTTTAATTTATAAGTCCCCGAAATTCAATTTCGGGCTTTTATCGGTTAAATTGCCAACACCGGTATTTAGGCCTCTTTTGACCAATCGGTCAACTCCGGACCTTTCCATGGCTCAAATGAGTTATCCTCCATCATATAAATATTATCTAGACCGAGATGGATAGTTTATGTAGTCCCGAGAATATTGGGCGGCCCCCGCTCCCGGTGCGGGCCCCACGTGCGAATTTACTATTCACGCAAAATAATTAATAAAAATCCATAACATTGTAAACTCGTTAACCATTCCACAAGGTTAAATACAATATTATTCACTTAAAAGTAAATACATTTGGGGACGGTGTTACATCACCTCACTCCCAGCTCTAAGATGAACTTCATAAGTTTTATCAAAAGTGATGTTATCCCCCACATACATGACTGAACAAAACTTATCAGAATTCCCAATCATCCCACAGATAATGCAAAAAAATAGAAAGTTTTTCATACTTGAAGTCCATCCACTGACTAATACCCCCCTTTTTTCAAGGTTGTTCCTTTTTCAGGGGTTTTCTAATATCCATACGGACCTTAATACGCATATAAGTCTCCCATTCTTCATTAATTTGGCTTTCTTTCTTTTTTCTTTTTTTCCCAAGGAAACACTACGAGGGTGAGGTAAATGTCGGGGAACATTTACCTAATATTATTAAAATATAAAGTGAAATACAGGAATTATAATAAGCTAAATATTTCATACAAAGAAAAGGGAAAAAAGGTTTAAAGAAACTGGGGCCCGATCGGCCCATATGAGGTCTAATTCCAACAACCGTCCAAGATAGGAGGAATATATCATGTCTTCAAAACATAATAGTTCAACAGACAGTCATGTCCAATATAGTTACCAATTCTCCTAGCTGATCCTAGATTTATAAAATCATATGCCGCATTATGAACCTGAAACGAAAATTCGGTCTCATTCAGACTGATTTGTAGAGGGATATCCTCCGCCTTAATTTCTTTTAGGATCAACAAGTCCCTCTCGAATAACCACAGACCTTCATCTAACACATGTCTCATATCCAAGCTGTGATAAAAAAAAAAAGTAAAAATGTACCTTTTTCGCCAATTTCCTTAATAAACACACCTTTGACTGGTATCCACAGAGATGTCATCAACTCCTTGAATATATGAAATTTGATCTTCTGATCCGTGAGTACCATGCCAACCATAGGGAAGGACACCTTCCCATTGCTTGTTGTTGATTCTCCGCCTTCATCATCATTGAAGATCAACTCCTCGTTATCCTTGCCAATAGCCATCTGTTTGTATTGGTTTACGATACCATCTGTTGGGTAAATGGCCCAAACGGGGGTTTGACCCATTCTCCCTAATTAGGCGAACGTCTTGGGCCCCAGAGGAGTACAGCCCAAGGAACGGGAGACGAACGTCTCCTCCCCTGGCCTAGCGACGGAGAGCCCAGGCCGAAGGTCATCCAAATGCTAGGAGGCGACGGACGTCGCCACCCAGGGTCCATCTCAGCAGACGGCCCAGTCCCAGCGCCAAGGTAAATTCTACCAAGGGTCCGTAGACGGACGGCCAGTGGCTCCTTGCTGCTTCAGTAAGGGCGACCCCGGATCTAGCTGGACGAACGTCGTCACGGATTAAGCGAGAAACCCAGATTCTGGCGGGAAGCACATTTAATGATGAAGATTTGGTGGTTGGGACTTCATCCACTCGTAATCCTCCACGTCAGCATAACCAACTGCCCATTGGTGGGTATAAATAGAAGCATTTATTTCATTGTAAAGGGTTACCAACTTTCTATTCTTAGCACTCTAGCTTATAACCTTCTTACCTGCAGCACTTCTACTGCCTGATAAGACGATCGGCCGATGAGCCTTTAGCGAAAAGTATTGTATTAGGGAGTTATTAACAGATTAATAATACCTAATCACTTACTTGCTACTTACTGTTTCTTAATCCATCTTACTTGTTAGCTGGGCTAGTTATTCATACACACACCACTCGAAATCTTTGGGCTTACGTGTTGGACCCAGGGGTTGAAGGAATAAACCTCAACACCATCCATCGAAAGAAAGCCCATATGCTTCGTCCCAAATCCCTCGTCTCCACTGCCTCCTGCGAAGTAGTGTGAACCCATGTACTCAATTTGCGTCTCGAAAGCAAACCTCCGGCGCTAAAGCAGAAGAACCGCACCTCACCCCCAGCCTTTCTCCAATTCGCCTAGCAACAATCCACCTTACGGCGGTCGGCCGCTCCTCATGGAAATGGATTGCAGAAGATCGAAACCCTAGCGATGAGGCGCCCTAGAGAGAGAGAGAGAGAGAGAGAGAGAGAGAATTGATTTTTTTAATTGTGTTTGTGGATTTATTTCTTGATTTAGAAAACAACTATGGATGTATTTTAGATCTGATTTTGTATTAATTATCAGTATCATGTAATTTTCTAGAAATAGGATATTCTATTATTTAGATTAGCAGATTGTATATTTAATGTCGTAGATTCTCTCCTCAATAGGCTGTATAAATACCCTATCATTTTGAGATTACAATTTATCGCAAATATTCAGAAATTTCACATGGTATTAGAGCTCTAGATGTCCTAGGGTTTATGTACTCCTCTTCTGATCGTGCCCATCTCGTGTCTATCATGACTCACGAAAACAATGGCTCCATCTCAGAGGCAACCTCTAAAACACGCTCATCAATTCTTTCTGCCTCTTTTAAAATAAAGGAAAAATTGATAGTAATAATCCCAACTATTGGCGGTCCGCTTATAATAATCCCAATATTGATTATTTCAGAATAATCCCAACTTTAGGGACCATCCGCCAATAATGGTCCATGATCAGATTTAACTCCTATAAAAATTGAATTTTAAATAGAAATTAAGTGTAAAAATTAAAAGGTGGGATTATTTATAGGCATTACTTGCTATATCTCTTCTCATGCACTTTAGAAACTACAAGAATTTATTCTTAGGGACCATTATTGGCGGAAGGTCCCTAAAGTTGGGATTATTCTGAAATAATCAATAGTTAGGATTATTATAAGCGGACCGCCAATAGTTGAGATTATTACTATCAATTTTTCCTAAAATAAATGAAGTTGTCTCTCTCGTTACCAGCCCGCAAATTCAATGGACACAAATTCTATCAATTTGAAGCCGACGAGAAACTTCTGAATCATCCTTCCACTCATCAAACCTCTACGTAGGATATTGGACTGCTGGCTATGAGAGGTAATAAACCAGTTGCTTGTTTTGTCAATAGAAGCGCTAACAAATCATGGATTCTAGACTCCGGAGCTTCAAATAACATGACAGGAGATGCATCAATTTTGTCTAAGTTTCACCCGAAGAAAGGAAATCACACCGTCAAACATAGCAAATGGATCACTTTCTCAAGTTGAGGGTTCCGGTTCAGTCAGAATAACTAAGGACCTCACTCTTAAATATGTGCTCCATGTGCCCAAATTAGACTGTAATTTACTTTCAATTAGTAAATTTACTAGTGAACATCATTGTGTGACAAATTTTTCTCCAATCTTTGTGTATTTCAGGATTTGAACTTGGGGAAGAGGATTGGTGGTGCTAAGATGTGTTTCGAACTATATGTTCTACGTGATGAAGTTTCATCCACCAACACAAACCAAAAGTTCAGTTTGCTTTCTTTGAATAGTCAGTCAGCTTCTTTATCTAATAAAGATAGTGATATGATGTTATGGCACTATTGTCTTGGTCATCCAAATTTTGTGTATTTATAAAAAATGTTTCCTTCCTTATTTTTAAGTAAGGATCCAAGTTCTTTTTGTTGCGAAACTCGTCAGCTTGCGAAACACACTCGGACTAGTTATTCTAGATTATCATATAAACCATCAAAACCTTTTTCATTGATTCATAATGATGTGTGGGGACCTTCACGCATAAACATTATAACAGGGAAACAGTGGTTTGAATCTTTTATAGATGATCACACAAGATTAACTTGGGTATTTCTTATGCAAAATAAGTGAGAAGTGAGTGGAATTTTTCAGCGCTTTCATTCTATGATTCAAACTCAACTTCATACTACTATCAAGTACTCAAAACTGACAATGCCAAAGAATTTATGAATTCTATTCTTGGTACTTATTTGATAAAACATGGCATCATCCATTTAAGTTCTTGTGTTGACACCCCTCAACAAAACGGAATTGCTGAACGAAAAAATCGAGATCTTCCTCAAGTTTTTTTTGGGGGGAGATGCAGTTCTCACTGCTGCATATCTCATTAATCGGATGCCAACTAAAGTGTTGAAATTTCAAACTCTGTGTCAAACTCTTCTGGAAATATTCCGTCATACAAGGTTCATTAGCTTTGTTGATCCCACAGTCTTTGGTTGCATTATTTTTTTCCATCTTTATCCACAAAATCGTAGTAAGCTAGATCCTAAATCTATCAAATGCATCTTCATAGGTTATTCATCTAATCAAAAGGGTTATAAATGTTATTGTCCCACTACACGAAAAACCTATAACTCTATGGATGTCAACTTTTTCGAATCACAAGCTTACTACAAATCCGAGATTCAGGGGGTGTTGGGTTTTAATCGGTCATGGGACACGTATGCATGCATGGGTGGAGTTTTTAATTGTTTAAGTTTTAATTAATTTAATTAGTTAAAATTGTTATTAGTGGAATAGTGATAATTTCATTAGTAGGTAGTTACGAAGTGGAGTAGTGGAGTAGTGACTAACATAGTTAACTACCTAGTAGTCTCCTATTTATACTTGCATTTGTTTCAATTTTAATGAAGTAGAGTTGTTGTTTCTATTATGCATAATCCGTATATATGAAATAGTATTAAAACATCTTTTTCCTTTTGCTCACAAACATACGTAGTGCTCAATTGATTATCATAGTGGGTTACTTTTCTATCTTTATATATTTAGTTTAGTTATAATCATAAATAGATTTACAACATTTGGTATCAGAGCCCAAAGATCCGTTTGAATAATTTTTTGAGGCGTTCTTGATCGTTCGTTGAAGCATCTCAACAGCGGCCATGTTCTTCACTTGATCGAGTTTGTTCCAGCGTTGTTGAGAGGATAACCGGGTGCGGGATAAGCGGACCGAAAGAATTCATAGCAGGTTGTTGTGATTCGGTTTGCTTTGCGGGTGACGGAAAACGGTAACGGTGGTTGTGACCGTGTTTTCTTGATCGGTAGAAAATTTTCTCGGAACAAGCTTGATCAACAAAATTTGGGGCTGTCCAAACGAAGAATAGAATGGCGTTGGTACCAAGAGAAGGAGGTTCAATGACGTTTCAAGTTCCGGCCTTGACTCAGACAAATTATCCGGTGTGGGCTATCAAGGTGAGAACGATCATGGATGCATATGGCTTGTGGGAGACGGTCGAACTGAGGGCGCTAGGCGAACAAAGGGATCCAAAGAAGTCAAAACAAGCTCTTGCGTTCTCGTTTCAAGCGATACCCGAAGACATTGTGTTGCAAATGGCGAGCTACACCGACCCAAAGCAAGTTTGGGATGGCCTAAAGACGCGGTTTTTGGGAGTGGAGCGGGTGAGAACGGCTCGTCTTGCAACTTTGAAGAGGGAGCTCGAAGGATTGCGTATGAAGGAAGGTGAGACCGTTGATGACTTCGCCGAAAAATTGATCGGTTTAGATTCAACGGCAAGTACCCTCGGATACGAGATTGAGGAATCAAATTTGGTGAAAAAGCTACTTCACTCTATGCCCAAGTCTTATCTCCAACTTGTGGCTTCAATTGAGCAATGCTTTGAGTTAGATGTGATGCTGTTTGAAGAGGCCGTTGGAAGATTGAGGGCGTACGAGGAACGCACAAAAAACTTTGAGAAGATGGAAGACAATCAAGGTGGTTTGTTGTTGGCAAGTGAAGAAAAGTTTCACGGTTTGATAACCGCTTTCGCAGCAATGTAGTAAAACGGAGTCTAACCTTTCGGTTTTTCCCTCGAGTATCGTGTCTCTGAGGAGTGGCGGAGGGAAGTGTTGGTTTAAATATCGATCACCGGTTAGTACGAGTCGTTGCAAGCTTTCTCAAACGATTAATTGTGATAATTGTTAACCAAATAAAAACAAACAATAAAAGTAATAACCGCAAATTTAATTAAATGACATTATTGAGTAAACTAAAACTAGTGACATGCAAAATAGCTTGAGAAAGAAAATTAACTAACTAAAATATTAAACTAGCAAGTATGTGGATGAGTAGAGTTTCGAAAATAAAATACTTAAAGGTAAATTCAATGTGACTAGCAACGAAAAATTAACTAACTAAAAGTGGGGTTTAGATTTGGAATTAAGGATCTTGGGTGTTTGATTATAAATAAATTTGGGTATTTTTCTCCAATTTAAGAATAGTATCATATTAATTCTCATAGACAAGAATTTAATTTTAATTCCCCTAACATGTCCTATTTCTAGGCTTAGTTTAGGGTGTGTGAGATGTGAGCTAAATTAATTCTACACTCATAGACAAGCAAGAATTAATTTTCCAAACATTCACAAGTGAAGTGATCAATTTCACAAATTACTCAATCAATTTCATCTCAAACAACTAGTTCTATAAATTGGAGAATTCTCCTAAATTCAATTCAATATTCAAGAACACCCATTAACCTTAATTTAACCAAATCCAAACCCCATGGAAATTTAGCCTAACATCATTATCAAGAAATTAACACAATTAATAAAAGACCTAGAGCAATTCATAGATGAAATTAAACAGTAATGAAACATTATTAACATATAACTATCTAATAATCCAAGCATATAATTTAAACTGAAATTCGGAAGTCAAAGATGAGAAATTGCTTTAAGAGCTGAAATCAAACATCAAACTTTAAGAAACGAAATTCAAAGATGATAAAGAGTAACCCGGAATTGCTATTGACTATCACTGAGTTTCTTCTCCTGCGTGCGTTTTTCTTCCCCTGCTAGCTGCTTCCTACGGCTCCTTGGATCTACATTGTTTTCTTTGTTTCCAAGACCTCTTTTCTTTTTGCTGTGAACTGATCTCTGCTGCGGGTGTGTGTTGCGGGTGTGAATTCCCCTTTTTGACTGGTTGGTGCCGCTGCTTTATTTCTCTTCCCAGCAGTCGTTTTCTCCCTTCTTTCCTGCTGCTGGCTGTCCTCTCATTTTTTTGTTCTGTTCTTTGGTATAATCCGCACCCATGTGCTGCTGCAGTGTTGCTGATAGCTAGGCCTTTCCTCTTTCTTTCCATTTGTTTTTCTTTTTGTATTTTTGGTTGTTTTTCTTTCTAAAAAATGCAGCCACGCTGCTTGATTTGGTTCTTTTTTTTATTTTCTTTTGTTGCATTGTTGTAACGCAGCCCTGCTGCTTATTTTTGGGTTTTCAATTTTTTTTTTTGTTTTCTTGTTTTCTTTTACTTTATTTCAATTGCTTGATGTACTAAAAGATACATAGTATCAAATTCAAATATAATAGCAAACTCAAATTTGACAAATCACAAAATATAGATAACACAAATAAGAAAGAAAAAAAAACATAAAATCAATCCAAACACTTGAATTAGACACAAATTACTAAAAAATGTAAATTTAAACACTAATTTCAAACATTAACAAAAATGCAATAAAAACAAAGACAAATGCTTCAATTTGCCCCGAGTTTGACAAGAAACGCTATAAAAAGTGAGTGAAAATATATGAATAAAATAGACTTATCAATCTCCTCACACTTAAGCGTTGCTTGCCCTCAAGCAACAAAACTACTCTCAAGCACATTTTCAAAGGCAAACTGTTTATAGTGCACAACTCAAGGACTCATGATCACTTAGATTCAACCTTAATAGACTAAGATTCCAATCTATCTAACATTATTTCCATGAAAGTACATTAATAACTAAACTTTTATGACACAACATACTAATAAAAAAATCCTTTAATGCTAGCATATATGCAAAAACTGCTACTAATTAGTTATGAGCACAAGTCAACATTCACATTCAGAAAGCTTCAGTCATCCTTAACTAGTCATGAAATACACACAAGCTCGAGTTCTTAAAATTGATTTAGCTCCCCTAGCATTTTTTTTGGCTCTTTTTTTTGTTTGAGAGTGATCTTAGGGGAGCTATAAACAAGGCCAAGTTGGTATGAATTTCATGGTTGAACTAAATCACTGATTTGTGGGGCTATCTCATAAAATATATAAAATATACTCAACTCTCGCAGAATACGATAATGAGAAGAGCAGCGCCCCTTCTCGGAGATGAGACTCCCAACGAAGACACTTCTCAAATCAATAATCAAGTACAACCAGAATAGCGAGAGATATTCTATCAAATGCTAAAAGCAGAGCCTCATTCGAGGATAGAATTCTCCCTAATCCAAAGAATTTAAATTTTAAGCTAACCAAGGAGCATTGTATATATCCATGAAAAGAAAGTAAGACCGAACAACCAGTCAAACCAAAAACCCAAACTTGTGCACAGAACTTTAAAGTAGAAATCAAGCATATCTCCTAATATTTAAAGATTTTTTTTTAAAGTATCATTGTAATAAAAAGAATAGTTATAACAAAACTTTCAAAAAAAAAATAGTTAAAGTAGATTACACCTTAGCTTATTTATCGATCTTAACTTAGTTCACCTGAGCCTCTTGTCATGCACACTAGTTCAATCCATTGCCCTGTTCCAAACCCTCCTCACACTTGAGAATAGACCTCGTCCTCGAGGTCTCAAAATAAAATCAAAATAAAACAGGGCAAATCTGCATTTTTTTTCAAACATACCCTCCACACACTTAAGATGAATCACATATAAACACACATGGAGGGAAAAAATTGATAAAGAAAAGAAGTACTCCCCTTGTGCTCAATATTGAAGATTTGAAGGAGCAAGCACAAATCAAATTTTAATCCAATTGGGGAACTCCAGTGATTAACCTGAAAAAGCTAAAGAAAATATATATGAATCAAAACTAACACACGAACAAAGGGAAAAGAGGAAATAATTTTTTTTTTGTTTTTTTTTTTTGTTTTTTTTTTGCATTTTTTTTTTGAATTTTTTTTCCTTTTTAACACTTGGGTTGCCTCCCAAAAGCGCTTCTTTAACGTCACTAGCTTGACGTTTATTTTCCCACTTTTTCCTTGACTTTCCAACTCTCGGATCATACAGCTTGACCCTCGGGACTCTTCTTGTGTACCACCTCTGTTTCATAAAAAACTCACAAGCAAGAACAAAGGCTTGTGCATCTTTCTCATTTTCAGGTGGCAAAATAAAATAAGGAAAGTCATCATCATTCTCCAGATCCCCTTCAATCTGGACTGTTTTGAGCATTGTACTAGTATCAAGTACATCCAGGAGCAAGTCAAGGACCTCCTCCACACTTGCTTCTTCCACATTTTTTGCAAACTTTTCTTGGTCAACTTGCACATCCAAAGTCTCCAAAAGTAGATCCAGAAGCTCCTCAATTTCATTGCTCTTCTCAAGAGTTTTCTCCTTAAAATTTTTGCATGGTGAATCCACAAGTATTTCAAATTCCCCCTCTCGGTGAGATGCCTTATCAAACTCACTTTCGTACAAAATGCCTCCCACACCAACTTTTTCTGAAATTGGCTCAAAGAATTCTTCACTTTCACTTTCATCATCTTCATCAAATCCCTCATTTTGCAGCCCCACTAAGTTTTTCTTTTCAGTGGAAGTCCATCTCTCGTCTATGAATTCTTCATCAATTATGGGTGCCTCCGTGCTAGTCTCCAAACCTTCCTGAACTGCCACAACATGATTCTTCTTGTTGACCCGACTTGGTCGTGAGTTGAGATTCTTCACTTGAGTTGCCAGGTTGTCAATTATTGTTGTGAGGGCTGAAATTTGATCGGTGCCTTGAAGTGTAGTCTTGGAAGAAGATTCTGTCTCGTAGTACCAGTTCTTAGCATTTGATACCACATTCTCCACGAGTGTTTCACTCTCTTTTGGTGTCATGTCGAGAAAAGAACCCACCCTTGAATAACAGTCCAACTCTTTTTTACTTACAACTTGAAGTCCATAGTAGAAATAGAACATCAAGTCATAAGCATCCATCAACTGTGTAGGACACTTTCTCCGTAAGACCTTGTATCGATCCCAAGCCTCACTAATTGTTTCCATCGGGGCTTGCTTAAAATTTTGAATTAATGTTCTGATGTGCGCAACCGCCGATGGAGGAAAATACTCATGCATGAATGCCCGGTGAAGAGCATTCCAGGTGGTGAAGTGACCTGGTGAAAAAGAATTCACCCACTGAATAGCCTTATCCCGAAGAGAGAATGGGAATAAGATAAGCTTCACGATGTCAATTGACACTTCATTGATCCAGAATGTGTTACAGATTCTGTTAAACCACAACATATGCACCATCGGATCTTCATGTTTCAAACCGCCAAATTGATTAATTGATATCACTTGTATGATATCAGGATTAATCTCAAAATCAGTGGCATCGATTGGCGGAATAATGATGCTATCATCCTCAGAAAAGTCCAAGGTTAAAGCATCAAGCACTGTTTGCCTCTCCCTCATCCTGGTGATTTTTTTTTTATCAAACCCTCTCAATAATGTTCTTTCAGGCAGAGAGCAAATGATAGCAACTTGCCATGTTTGAAAGAGAGAGATTTTACAAATTGATCCTGCAAACTTGAGAAAACAACACAAAAAAAAACAGAAAATAAAGGAGAAAGTCTCACTAACTCGGGTTCGCCTATGCCAATAATAAAAACCAACTTACAACCATGCCACTCCCCGGCAACTGCGCCATTTGATAACCGCTTTCGCAGCAATGTAGTAAAACGGAGTCTAACCTTTCGGTTTTTCCCCCGAGTATCGTGTCTCTGAGGAGTGGCGGAGGGAAGTGTTGGTTTAAATATCGATCACCGGTTAGTACGAGTCGTTGCAAGCTTTCTCAAACGATTAATTGTGATAATTGTTAACCAAATAAAAACAAACAATAAAAGTAATAACCGCAAATTTAATTAAATGACATTATTGAGTAAACTAAAACTAGTGACATGCAAAATAGCTTGAGAAAGAAAATTAACTAACTAAAATATTAAACTAGCAAGTATGTGGATGAGTAGAGTTTCGAAAATAAAATACTTAAAGGTAAATTCAATGTGACTAGCAACGAAAAATTAACTAACTAAAAGTGGGATTTAGATTTGGAATTAAGGATCTTGGGTGTTTGATTATAAATAAATTTGGGTATTTTTCTCCAATTTAAGAATAGTAACATATTAATTCTCATAGACAAGAATTTAATTTTAATTCCCCTAACATGTCCTATTTCTAGGCTTAGTTTAGGGTGTGTGAGATGTGAGCTAAATTAATTCTACACTCATAGACAAGCAAGAATTAATTTTCCAAACATTCACAAGTGAAGTGATCAATTTCACAAATTACTCAATCAATTTCATCTCAAACAACTAGTTCTATAAATTGGAGAATTCTCCTAAATTCAATTCAATATTCAAGAACACCCATTAACCTTAATTTAACCAAATCCAAACCCCATGGAAATTTAGCCTAACATCATTATCAAGAAATTAACACAATTAATAAAAGACCTAGAGCAATTCATAGATGAAATTAAACAGTAATGAAACATTATTAACATATAACTATCTAATAATCCAAGCATATAATTTAAACTGAAATTCGGAAGTCAAAGATGGGAAATTGCTTTAAGAGCTGAAATCAAACATCAAACTTTAAGAAACGAAATTCAAAGATGATAAAGAGTAACCCGAAATTGCTATTGACTATCACTGAGTTTCTTCTCCTGCGTGCGTTTTTCTTCCCCTGCTAGCTGCTTCCTACGGCTCCTTGGATCTACATTGTTTTCTTTGTTTCCAAGACCTCTTTTCTTTTTGCTGTGAACTGATCTCTGCTGCGGGTGTGTGTTGCGGGTGTGAATTCCCCTTTTTGACTGGTTGGTGCCGCTGCTTTATTTCTCTTCCCAGCAGTCGTTTTCTCCCTTCTTTCCTGCTGCTGACTGTCCTCTCATTTTTTTGTTCTGTTCTTTGGTATAATCCGCACCCATGTGCTGCTGTAGTGTTGCTGATAGCTAGGCCTTTCCTCTTTCTTTCCATTTGTTTTTCTTTTTGTATTTTTGGTTGTTTTTCTTTCTAAAAAATGCAGCCACGCTGCTTGATTTGGTTCTTTTTTTTATTTTCTTTTGCTGCATTGTTGTAACGCAGCCCTGCTGCTTATTTTTGGGTTTTCAATTTTTTTTTTTGTTTTCTTGTTTTCTTTTACTTTATTTCAATTGCTTGATGTACTAAAAGATACATAGTATCAAATTCAAATATAATAGCAAACTCAAATTTGACAAATCACAAAATATAGATAACACAAATAAGAAAGAAAAAAAAAACATAAAATCAATCCAAACACTTGAATTAGACACAAATTACTAAAAAATGTAAATTTAAACACTAATTTCAAACATTAACAAAAATGCAATAAAAACAAAGACAAATGCTTCAATTTGCCCCGAGTTTGACAAGAAACGCTATAAAAAGTGAGTGAAAATATATGAATAAAATAGACTTATCACGGTTGTAAGCATTGTGGCAATGGAGGTTCAAGTCGGGGTAACTTTGGACGTGGCCGGGGAAGAGGTCGTGGGTCCGGGAGGAGTCAAGACGGTAATGAACGTGTCCGGGACAAAAGCTACCTTACGTGTTACAAGTGTGGGGAATTTGGTCACTATATCAACGAGTGTCCTAACTCCTAAGTGGGGAAAACAAGAAGCATATTTGATGGAAGAGGAACCGACATTACTGTGAACGGGTGTTATGGACTGACCGATTAAGGGGGGGGGGGGGTGATTGTTGGGTTTTAATCGGTCATGGGACACGTATGCATGCATGGATGGAGTTTTTAATTGTTTAAGTTTTAATTAATTTAATTAGTTAAAATTGTTATTAGTGGAGTAGTGATAATTTCATTAGTAGGTAGTTACGAAGTGGAGTAGTGAAGTAGTGACTAGCATAGTTAACTACCTAGTAGTCTCCTATTTATACTTGCATTTGTTTCAATTTTAATGAAGTAGAGTTGTTATTTCTATCATGCATAATCTGTATATATGAAGTAGTATTAAAACATCTTTTTCCTTTTGCACACAAACATATGTAGTGCTCAATTGATTATCATAGTGGGTTACTTTTCTATCTTTATATATTTAGTTTAGTTATAATCTTAAATAGATTTACAACAGGGGGAATGGAAGTGAATCTCACCTTTGGGGTATTACTGTTCCAAACAGTCCTATGAATGAAATTTCACCTACTGTGCCTATTCTTGAACTCACCAGTCCACGGCCTGTGACAGTCCAGGAACATCAAGATGTCATAGAAAACCAAGTCTCCGGTTCATCTCAAGTCACTGAAAACACCTCTGAATCGTTACCGATTGTTAATTCTCAACCAGAACCTAAAGAACTTTGTGTCTATCAAGGGAGGCACTCTGAGAAAGAACGAACACATCTACAAGACTACCCCGTGAATCGGAACTGGATTTAGATCCTCCAAAAATACATTCAGGTATGAGTAATTCTTGTCATGATAGTGGTACTGGAATAAATGATGATCTGCTTATTGCTTTGAGAAAGGGAGTTCGTGATTGTACTAATAAACATCCTATGGGCAATTTTGTGTCCTATAAAACATTATCTCCATCCCATCAAGCATTTGTTTCTAGTCTTGATAGTGTGCAGATTCCTCACACAATTCAAGAAGCACTGTTTGATCCGAGTTGGAAAAACGTTGTACAAGATGAAATGAATGCTTTGGTGAAGAACGTGACTTGGCACATAATGGATTTACCATCTGGAAAGAGACCAGTGGGATGTAAATGGGCATTCACCATTAAACATAAGGCGGATGGTAGCATTGAGGAGTTTAGAGCTCACCGTATTGCTAAGAGATTCACATAGTCTTACGAGATTGATTATCAAGAGACTTTTGCTCCAGTTGCTAAGCTCAATACCATTCGTGTTCTACTATCCGTTGCTGCAAATAGAGACTGATCGTTGCACCAACTAGATGTGAAGAACATTTTCTTGAATGGTGACCTGGAAGAAGAAGTGTACATGGATATTCCACATGGCTTTGAGAGTTCATCCAATCGAAACAAAGTATGCAAACTGAATAAATCTCTCTATATGGCCTTAAGCAATCACCACGAGCATGGTTCGTAAAATTCACTAAACCAATCATTAAAAAAGGTTATATTCAGTGTCAGGCAGATCACACCTTGTTTGTGAAGCACTCAAAAGATCAAAGGATAGCTGTATTCATAGTTTATGTTGATGATATAATACTCACTGGTGATTTCAAGAAAGAACTGAAAAACTTGCAAAGTTTCTTATCAAGGGAGTTTGAGATAAAAGATCTTGGTTATCTTAAATATTTTCTTGGCACAGAAATTGCATGATCAAGACATGGCATTTTTGTTTCTCAAAGAAAGTATGTTCTAGACTTATTCAAGAAAACATGAATGCTGCTCTAGTGTAAACTAGCCTCAACTCCAATGGATTCTAACAAAAAGATTGGAACGGAGATGGGCAGAGCACTTGTGGATGGAGGATATATCAAAGGCTAGTGGGACGACTTATACATTTATCTCATACTAGACCTGATATTGGTTTCCCTGTAAGTGTCGTAAGCCAATACATGAATAATCCAACTGAGGAACACATGGAAGCTGTTACAAGAATCCTTAGATACCTCAAGATGACTCCAGGAAAAGGTCTTCTTTTTAGGAAGAATGACAATAAAGATATTAGAGCCTACACGGACGCATATTGGGCAGGAGATGTAACTGATAGGAGTACTTCAAGTTTATGTTCTTATGTTTGGGGGAATTTAGTAACATGGAGAAGTAAGAAACAGTTGGTCGTTTCTAGAAGTTTAGCTGAAGCAGAATTCAGAGCTCTAGCTCTTGGCATATGTGAAGGGATGTGGCTTGAAAGATTACTTGGCGAGCTGGGAGTATTTAAAGAAGTGTCTATACAAATGCTTTATGACAATCAGGTTGTTATTAGCATTGCCAAAAAGCTAGTCCATCACGACAAAACTAAGCATATTGACATAGACAAACGCTTCATTACCAAGAAAATAGAGAACTCCATTTTTCATCCAAAAAAAAATAGAGAACTCCATTATTCAAACCTCTTATGTCCCATCAAAATTTCATATTGCTGACGTTCTTACAAAAGCTCTACCGAGATCTGTTTTTGAAGAATTAGTTAGCAAGCTTGAGATGTTTGACATTCACAACCCAGCTTGAGGGGAAGTGTGGATTTATTTCCTGATTCTGAGAATAACATCTGTTGTACTTTAGATCGATTTTGTTTTAATTACCAATATCATGTAATAAATCAGATCCTAACATATTTTAAATAAAATTAGCTGCAGTGACCGGATTGACTGATTATGTTGATCACTTTCAAAATTATATTTAAAATATATTTTATTAATTAAATAAAGAAAAAATATGAAAAATAGTTAGAAAAATTTTCTATCCAATACAACCAGAAAAGTAATTTCAATCTTCTTTTTTCTTATTATCACACAATTCAATGCGCAAAATAAAAAATTACGTTTTTTGAAAAAAATTTTGATTGATATGTATGATAAGACAATAAACATGATCACCAAACGAGCTCTTAAAGTTAAAAATTAGAAGTAGAAGTCAAACACTTAACTGTGTTTCATGTTCGAAATTGTTCACTTGAGTGCATGAAAATCCGTACATTCATTATAAAACCACATTAGTCCAATCGTTTCGTTTTGAAAATGTATATAAAAAAACTTCATCGAACAGCTTGACTAAAAGGATTTGAAAGTGAAATAATTAAGTAAAATTGTGTAGTTGAAATTTATACAAAAAAAACAGAAAAATAATTTTAATCACATATTTATTATTTTAAATGAAGAATATAAAGTTTTTTAGAACAACTTAATTAGAAAGTTGACAAAAGTAACGTAACAATTATAGGATGATAACACAAAACATGTACATATAGGAAGAACTCCCAATTGCGCCCCAAAAAGGTAGAAAAGCACATTAGGGCCACTAATTTATTTATACTAATATAAAAAGGGAAACCATGTCAATAACCATCTACCGCCTACAAAAAGAAAGGTAAGCTACAACCGAACAGTTGCAACAGTTCACTATGCAGGCCATGGGCCTCCATAAAAAAAATACACTTTAGATAATTAAGGCTGTCGTGTGGCCCACAAATTAAAATCCCAGCTTTAGCTGCCTGCGGAGGTTATTCCACGTTCCAGTCATTGTTTATTACTCCGTACTATACCTAAAAATTCTCCGATTTATGTTCAAGGGATAAATATTACGGAATTTACGGAGTAAAAAAAACTGCAGTAAACGAAATTCCAAAAAAAAAGGAGTTACATATATAACATTTTTTGAACAAATACGGTTGCCGCACGATACGTCCATAGGTTATTCGACGTGACGGTTTAATCTCACTACCGGTAACCGCAAATCAAACATATACGTAAATACACACCATAATAAATCCAGCAACTTTGCATCGTTGTTTGCGTTAAAATACTTTCGTTTTTTGGGGAAGTCTGAGCTTTAAAGAGAAGTATTCTAAATATGTTGTACAGTCGAATCTTGGGGTTGAACACATCTAGGACCGATTGGGAATTACAAGTACGATTGGTTCGGTGCTATGCTTATCCAAATTTCAACAATCACGAGACTGCTCCAAATAGTTTAGAATGCATTTTTCACGATTGTGAGGTAGTTCTAAATCACTATTATTATACCCTTTCGTTTACAACATGACCTACAACTTTTTTTAAATAGGGGGACCAAATCCACGCTACCATCCGTAAGGATTTGATTCTTGACTTCAAACACATACTAAAAGAGGGAAGTTTGTATTTCCTTAAAAAAAAATTATGCTACTCCCAACACAGGAAAATACAGAACCACAACTAACCTGTTTAAAATCATGTTTAATAATAAAACAAGTTTGATTGAGTTTCTGGATGCTGAATTCCAGAGGGTCATGTACGCCTTTAGGCCATTCATAGAGTTGAGCAACACTGATCGTCTGATCATGTTGATCTTTAGGCCAATCATGTATTGTTTGTAGAACACATTTACTGATTTACATACAATCTTTTGTATCATTAATGCCATGACTCTTGAAGACATACATATGCACGCTTTTAATTGAATACACAAGTGTATTTAATTGCATGACAGAATTCTACATGTGTAATCAATAAAAATAAAATTGTCCCGGGTACAATACTAGTTGGATAAAAGAACAAAATCCTTTTCCAAGAAGACATTTAAATATTAAAGGACGGACGATATGTAACACTTCATCCATTTTCAACTATACAAAGCTGATTCAGATCACAAGACTATCAAGAGCAAGAAGGGAATTAAAAACGTTTGTTCCTCTCCCCCATCTATTTCTGATCTCTTTATCTAAGGCATAACCAGGCAAAAAAGGAGAGAAAACCCAAAGTTTATATGCAATGTACAGTGAGAGTTCGTTGAATGATTAACTCATTTCGCTAATTTTGGTCCTTTGTACAGAGTTCCAACAATCGTCAAATCCTCTGGCATTGCCCGCTCTTTGAGCCACACGAAGCTTTCCTCCTCGGCCACTCTTGGAACCGATGCACCTTCACCTTCGATTACATATAAAGTATTTGTAATTTGGAGACCAAACTTAGCAATCTTGTTTTAGTACTACTCTCAATTCCATTTTATTCAAATATTTAAAAAGTACAACAACCTAATGTTGAACAATAAGACAAGCTTGTAAGTTGGTTTTCATAAATAATAGAAGTGCTCTCACAAAAGACACCCGTACATCCAACACCTATATATGCGAGTATGTGACATCAAATCAAAGCAAAACTATTTAATTAGCACAAATAGGTCAAAATGTTACTAACTCATTTTGACGATAAAGTTAGGTATGAGACATCAAATCAAAGCAAAACTATTTCATTATCACAAATAGGTCAACATTTTACGAGTACTAATTTATTTTGACGATAAAGTTTCGATTTGCTCAAGTAACATTTACCTTTGTTTAACTACAAAAATATAGTTAGAGCGAAGAATCTTATACTCCGTACTAGTATTATGTTGTGTATAACGTGAGAGTTTGGTTAAGATAAAGATTATTAATGGAATTCTGAGATTTAAGATTATTAATTTTAAGATGGAAGTTGTTTTAAAATGGAATTCCGACTTAAGGTTATTAATTTGTGATTCTATTATTTGTCCTTCGTTTGCACAAACTTTAGCATTACAATTTATATATATAGATATATTTATTTTACACCCAATTCTAACTTCACAATGAGAATAATCAAAACATGTGGAGGACTATTTTAGCCATTTTTTATTTAAATTTATAGCCAATTTTTCAGCTCATCGGTCTTTCTTAGCCAATTTTCACCAAAACACGTGACCTTTAATTTCACACGCTGAATTGTGTAATAATCAAAATAAGTGAGGTTGTAGTTACTTTCTTAGTTGTTTTGGCTGAAGTTACTGTGGAGGACTATTTTAGCTATTTTTTACTTAAATTTTTGTTTATTTTACGAATAAAATATATTTTATATATAAGTTATTCATAAATCAGCAGAAGCGGCCAATCCAATCATCACTTCATAAATTTCATCAAAATCAATTGATTCAGTCAATTTCTGTGTTACCAAACGGGTTCTTATGTTATTAATTTGTGATTCTATTTATTTGTCTTTCCGCACAAACTTTAACCACACAATTTATAATTTTTATCTTACACCCAATTCTAACTTGACAATGACTATTAAGACAAAAGTAATACTCCCTCCGTCCCAGAAAATTCTTCCAACTTTCCTTTTTGGAACGTCCCAGAAAATTCTTCCAACTTCACCTTTTTGATTATTTGTGTGGCTCACATTCATTTCACATTTTTCTTACACAACTACAACCACACATTTCCACTTTATTCCCACTTTCTTAAACTCCGATCCAAGTCAAACTTGGAAGAATTTTCTGGGACGGAAGGAGTACATAATAAAAACTTTATTTACGCCTAGGCATGGACCAGTCCCAGACTGCTCTCAGTTTCGGGCCGGTCTAGTCCTAGAGGTAGGATATACCGGTTCCGGTCCCCGACCAATCCCAGTCTGATCTCAGATCTTTAATTTTTTTTTTTTTTATGTTTTTAATCCCTCCCAACCCTTTTTAGCTTTTAAATGGATTTATACCTCTTTTAATGAAAGGGGAAGGGCAGTAGCAGTAGGGTGCAATAATGAGATGTACTTGGTATAATATACCTGAGAAGTTGGCAAAGGGGTAGTCCAAATAGTATTGACAATGACGGCCTTGAAGATCATCGTAGGGCGGGACAAGCACATCGAGAACGGCACAAGCAGTCAATGCCCTGAAGCAGTGCATATTACACTCATCCGGGTACAGGATGCTGCTCTTGCAAGGAGCGCTGAATTCCGAATTTACCTTCCTCTTCGCCAAACGAACCCCACAAGCATTGCCTGTGCACACGTACGGAAAAGGCATCTGGTTACAAACAAAAATTGAATTTTCAGATTGGTTTTAAAACCCAGCTCTTTCATGTTTAGAACCCATTTGATACCTCTATTTTTGTCTTATCGATCAATTTTATTACCAAATATGTAAACTTTGATTGTGTAAGCTCAATTATGTAATACTCAGAAAAATAGAAGTATGTAATACTCAAAATAAGTATGGTTTGTTAACGGGACTAAATTAGTTATACTCAAAACAAGAAAGATTTGACAAAAAGTACAATTATGTAATACTCAAAATAAGTACGATTTGACTAAAATTAGTGAATATGACTATTTAAACTATTCTTTCATAATTTTTTCTTTATTTTACTAACAACCTATATTTCCAATATCATTTTCTCATAATTCAGCAGATTCAACAACAATGTCATCAATTTAATAAAATCCAACCGATTTAATCAATTTATGTGTTACGAAACGGTCTCTTAAAGTTAAGGGAAGTATGTTCTCAAAAAAGTTCTCACTTTAACTTCTAAATATATCATTGTAAATCAAATCATGTAAAAAGTAGATAAAACTTTTGAGTATAAAAGTAGTTATAACATTCACTAATATAAACCTTGTTTTTAACCTTTATTTTTTTATGGAAACAAAAACTCATTATCAGTCCTAACGTAAACTTTTGAGGATGAAAGAAGTATTTCTTTTTATTGAACCTATTCACCAAAGTTTACATCATTTGCAATGGAGCCAAAGACTCACTATTTTTTTAGCTTGAGAATATGATGGAATAAAGCAAAATGACACACTAAACTGTTTGTGCTTCTTTGTTATGAAGCGTCAGTCACTCCATGCAATTTTCAGCGCGATTTTCACTATGGATCATCTGGAAACAGTCTCTCTATGCTTTAGTAAGATTACGTACGTCCGACCCCCCTTTATCCCACCTTCAAATAATAGCGCTTCCAATATAGAAAAGAGAAATGAATCCAAACAGGAGTAAATAATTATTAAAAATCAAATACCCAAATAGAACTTATGATAACATTTTTACCCTTTACTCCATTCCTTCTCTCTCCCCTTTCCTTCATGGTGTATTCGTGCTACCTCTCCTTGTCTCTCTTTCTCTTTCATGGATGGCATCACTCGCTTCCCTCACTATTCGATTGCCATTAAAATAGAGACGGTGACTAAAGGCTTAAGGTTTGTGGCATTCTCCAATCATCTTCTTTCAAGAAGACTTCTTCTCCATCATTCAAAATCTGTCTCTGGGGAAGCAACATTAGAGCGACGGAATGTGGCTGCCCCTACAAAATATGGTTAGATGTGGTGGACGATAGGTAAGCATATTGTTGGTGAAGAACATGATCGGAGAAGAAGACCAAGATCCACACCATTGTCTTCCCCACCATTCATAAGCATTCCCTCAGTCTGAAGAAGAGATGGCTTGATTAACAGGGTATGACTTCCTCCAGATTCTCCTTTTCCCTTTCGTTTTTTAATCTCATGTAGTTTTTGTGTCAGTGAAGGTGACATTTTTTGCCGATTAAGATAACATTCTTTATAATCAATATGGCACTAATGTTAGAAGATGGCAATTTTAGATTGGTTAATAAGAGTATAGCTTATAATGTTGTAATGACTAATGATGACATTATTATACACCTCCATGATAAAAGTTTTGGCATTCTCTTTCTTCAGCTACATCGGCAATAAGATTATTTTGGAACTTTCATTTGTTTTTAGTTCTTAACATGCATACTCAAAATAGTACTCCTATTTTTAGAATTTGATTCTCATTTAGTTTTGTTTTGGATCATTATCCCTACATAAGTCTTAAGCGGCAAAAGGAAAATATCTAAATTAACAACTTACTCAGAGTACTATCAGCAAGGCTACCATCCGCCCAGTCATATGACTGTATATGCATTTCCCCAAAAAGAATCTTGCTGAAGACTGTCATTCCGGGATGGTTGTGGAGTGGTATAACGCCCGATGGCGGCAAGCAAAAGATTCCTATCTGCAAAAAACATCACCATATGCACTTAAGTTGAGTGAAGTAGTGAACGATATGCGGGCAGGCGGGTAGTGACCGTGTGGGCCTGCCTAACAGTCAAAGCCTCATGCAGGCCCTATCTGCCTCAAAAAAAGTTTGTTGTGCATAATAAGAATAATTACAATACATACTGAGAATTTGTCACACTCATGAATGCCCATATATGTGATTCTTGATGGCCTATCACTTCCTGTTGGCTTGAAGTAAGGCATGGACGGCGATAGGCCAACGTCTACCCCGGACATTTCATCTATAACACTCACGAATAATTGTTTTTGAGACATTGTAAATAAGCAAATCTTAAAGAAAATGTGCATGATTGCCCAAAACAAAATAAAAAATCAGGGAAAGTGGAGAGCTTTTATGAGGTTGCTGAAAATGATGAAGCCTCCTTGTAAAATGGGATCAATTTAAAAGGTAGCTGCATCCTATTCATCCACCTCATCAACATACTTATTCTACAAGAATAAACACGGTCATATGTTTTCTGTCTTCCACGAAAAAACATTATCTTCATTCTTAATTACTTGCCACATACGAGTATCAATTTTAAAATATATATTTTCTATATGTTTTTAGTAATACCCATCGAAATGTATTACTCCCTCCGTAACTTAAAAATCTTCCCACTTTCCTTTTTCGTCCGTAACACAAAAATCTTCCCATTTCTAAATCTTCCCATCATACCCTCAATAATTCTTAAAATAATACACTATTACAACTACTTTTTTTGGATTTATCCTACATACCACCACATTATTCCACTATTTTCCCATCATACCCTCAATAATTCATATCATCTTTCACTATTCTTAATCTACCTACTTTTGAAATGGGAAGATTCTAAAGTTACGGAGGGAGTAACACTCAAAGTTATGTATGAACAATTATGAAAGTCAAAGTGGTTTGTGGACAATAATGTACTGACACAGTAAGACGCCCTTGTATAGTTCAGGGCACGTCACGTTCATGAGGAACTGGTGCGTACTATTCAGATCTTAAGAGAAGTACATTATTGACTTTGCTTCTACTAAAAACATAATCATTTTTCAATAGTCGGTCACTTTCAACTTCTAAAAAACTATTTCTAGGAGCAATTTGGAACATCCATAAATATTCTGCAAACTAAGAAGTAGATCCAAACTAGGGATGGACCAGGGTCAAGCCCGGGCCCGAGCAGTACCGGTTCTGGAAAAGTGGAGCCCGGTACCGGCTTGGTATGCTCCGGTACCAGTTCCGGTCCGGGCCCAAACAGTACCGGACTCGGGTCGGGCTTGAGTTGGTAGTTGGTACACATCCATTTAATAAAAAAATCAAAAAATAGCCGTTGGGCCCGAAGCCCCTTATAACCACCGGTCCGGATACCGGTCCAGGAAACCCGGGCCCGGGCCGGTACCAACAGTACCGGTCCGGGCCCAAACAGTACCGGACCTGAGTCGGGCTTGAGTCGGTACCCATCCATTTAATTAAAAAAATTAAAAAAATAGCCGTTGGGCCCGGAGCCCCTTATAACCACCCGTCTGGGTATCGGTCCCGGGGCGGGCGAGCCCAGTCCATCTATAATCCAAACACTCCCTAATACGAGTAATATACTACGTAACTCATTTAGCTTCAGATACAGGACTCCTCATATCAGTTAGCTTCTTAGTCAAATCATTTGTTTGTTTGTAATAAACACTAAAAGAGCAAATAACTTGCAAGAAGTACAGCGTCATTATCAATCTCCTCAGTATTCAAATATTCAATATGAAAAGTTCTCCATCAATTTTTTTACCAAAAGTTGAACATTTCAATGCATCATGTAAATGCAGCTGCGCAAAGCCATTACATAGCCCCTACATTGTCCCTGATTTTTCAGGAGACAAACACCTTAAATGTACTCCCTCCGTAACTTAAAAATCTTCCCACTTTCCTTTTTCGTCCGTAACACAAAAATCTTCCCATTTCTAAATCTTCCCATCATACCCTCAATAATTCTTAAAATAATACACTATTACAACTACTTTTTTTGGATTTATCCTACATACCACCACATTATTCCACTATTTTCCCATCATACCCTCAATAATTCATATCATCTTTCACTATTCTTAATCTACCTACTTTTGAAATGGGAAGATTCTAAAGTTACGGAGGGAGTATTTTTTTTCAAAAAACTACACCTTTCCTTTTTTGATTGTTTATAAAATTTTGTCACAATCCCTTTAATCAATTAAAACATTCCCTTTAATCAATTAAACTCTTTTCACTAATCAATTAATTTATTTGTGATTACGTTTTTTGTAATCGAAAGAGACGTGCTTCGTGTACACGTTTTTTGTTTGTATACGGACAACTCTATAGGATCTCACAGAGTTGTCTGTATCTCTGTTAGACAAGTGTGTCAAAGATCTACCCAAACAACGTGTACACCTAGAATTTTTCCTATAAAGTTCACAAACCCAACAGTTTTTACTTTGGTCAAATTTGATAAAGTTCCAAGCGCCGGAAAATGTAGTCGGTAGTTAGAAATGTTGATATCAAGTCAAAACGCAAATAAGTAACTAACCATAATACTCTTAAACATTTTTAAGCATAGCATTTATAAATCTTACTTTCTTAAGGTTGAGAGGAAAAAAGAATAATACCCAATATAGCCTTGACCCGTTCAACATTCTCCGGCGACGGCACGATGTCCGGACTGCAATCGGCAAAAACTTCATTACAGGTATCATACAAATTCTGAACCGCCGCCGGCCCCACTCTCTGCTGCCCTTTCCGCTGTTTTCTGGCTACGCCGTTCTTACCTTTCCGATCACTCCCAGTTTTGACAGTCCCCATTGTCAAGGAGCATCGATCAGAAACGAACTCCCAACACAATATCAAATTTTTTCAAGGAGTGTACGTGGTACAGCTCGATCAAAGGAGGTCCATAAGTGTGGGCGATTGGATGCGGGTCAAACAAAACTCGCGGCCATATATGATTTGGGCGTAAATAGGAGTGATATAAGTAGTGATCCGGTTCCTTTAAAAATCGTGATATGTGAATGTGAATGTGGTGCTGATCTATTTTGGAAACATGTAGCGAATTGATGGAAGAAGGTGACTTGATGAGGATGACAGGTATTGGTGCCTGGGGTGGGTCATATGGACATGGAAATACGGATGGAGAGAGGGACAAATGGTGAGCCTGGGATAAATGTTGGAACAGGAACGGCTGATTCGGGGAAGGAAAACCAGGGGCGAGGGCTGGGCCATGGCATGGGGACGGACGGATTCCTGTGTGCGGCCTGATTCGGTTTTATCCGTTCTCCTCCCCATCCCCACCATTTACTTTTCCATCCATCTTCGACCGTGTCATAATGCTCTAGTCATGCTGAGCTACGCAAATAGAATTAAAACTAAATTGCACAAATGGATAAACTGTGTTTGTTTCCAAAATGGTACTTATTTGATCTTTTTGAGTGTAAAATTTTCTTAATTAAAGATTAATAAATCTAACTTCAGGAAGAAAATCACCGATTTTTTGTGTGCTTTATCTTCCTTTTGGTCCTTGTGAAACAAATTTTAAGTATTTACTTAAAATTGATCGCAAATAATAATATGTGAGAATATCGGGTACAATCTCTAAATATTAATCCTCTGATTCTTCACTTGCAATTTGATATGAATATAATTAAAGAATTTAATTTAAAATTAAATCTCTAATTCTTCAAAAACTCGAACGTTCATCGATTCTTCGAATCTTCGTTCTTGAGATCTTCGAATCTTCGAACTTCGTTCTTCAGATCTTCAAATCTTCTTGAATGCAAAATTCAATATTGAAGGGCCTCCGGTTTCAAGTAGCTTGATCTTCAACAAAAGGGCCGTTATGTGGCTTGATCTTCTGTTAAAGGGCTTCCCGGGATATATGGCTTGATCTTCAATTGAATATTGATTCAATCTTCATATGAATATCTTCAAATCTTCAAAGATTCGTTCTTCATATCTTCGAATCTTCAAAGCTTCGTTCTTCAGATCTTCGAATCTTCAAGCTTCGTTCTTCAGATCTTCGAACGTTCTTCAACTTTTTGCTTTGTTTGATCAAGAATAAATGAAATCACAAAGGATTAATCATATATTCTTGACAAAAAACGTGGCTTGATCTCTTCCTCTTCTTCGGAATCCTTCAGAGCCTTTCGGGAGTTCTTCAGAGCTTTGCTGCAGCGTTTCTTTGTCTGGAAGTTCTCCTCCATTCCTCTCATCTGAGACCCATATTTATAGGTGTGAGGGGGGTGAAAATATGCTTTAGGGTTTAGCAAATTCGTCCATACCCCTTGGGCCTCAATTAAAATGGGTTTCGGGCTCTATTTGCTTGCATTTTAATGGCTAGAAAAATCAGCACTTATATAATGTGTCTGGACAGCCTTTTTAACAAGGTTCACAGGAATCACAGCCATTTCTCATGCATTTGGATAGATTTCTTGACTGAATTCATTGCTCTCTTTATCAATTGGATCATGTCTCTTCTATATTGGGCCGCTATTTGATAATGGACTCAAGATTAATAGGACCAAGTCATTCTTTTAAAGATTTAATTTATAATTAAATTAATTGGACAGTTGAGCAATCCGAATTAACTTAATCACTAAATTATATTCGAACGGGCCCATATTAATATTATATTTTATTTTATCAAGCCCAATAACCATCACAAGCAGCTCAGTAGAATCCGATGTCGGTCCAATAGCCTCCAAAAGAGTCCCAATAAGGCGTATAATAGTCCAATAATACTTAAATGAGCTCAATAATATTAAGGACCATCATAAATAATAAGTCCAAAATATTGAATAATTTTCAATATCTACAAATGCCCCCTCGAGACTTTCTTGGATGTACCGATTTTATTTCCACGAACAAGTGAGTCTCGAAAATTGATTTTACTATCCCATCAAAATCAGCCCAATTTCGCACAAGAATTTTGAATTCAGTAGGCAAGATCAACATAATTCATTGGTTTAGAATTCTATTATTTTAAAAGGCCTAAAATGCGACGGCTCAATTTCTTTGCTTTAAGAAATTAACATATGCACTCACAACATTGAATACGGAGTAATGGACTTCAATTGCAACTCATACTCAAAGAGTCAAAGTCTCAAACATTAGCTGGGAAATATCTTAAGTCATATACGGATCATTAATTAAAAGATTCCCCAAATTGTACTCGGACTTTCTCTTCAACTAGGAGTCTAGGACTTAATCTGCCTGACTTGAGATCCAAACTTATCGCATCACTGTGTATAAATATCAACCATCACTGTGCATAAATATCAACTTTATTTCCAGCAGTTCGATCAAAATGCCTGGAGGCATAGAGCAATAGGTGAATCTCCCCTTTTCAGTATTCCTTCTCCATTTTGTTGTTTTCTTTTATTGTTTTGCAGGAAGGGTTGAGACAAATAGCAACTGATTCCATAACCAATCCCGGACCATGATAACTGTTCTATCTTCCGATCGATTGCTAGTGTTGCTCTCTTGGGACGAAGAAGAAGCCTGCTCGGAAACAACAAAAATAGTTGCTTTGTTCGTGTGGAGATGAAGAATACTTGCCAGCCGTCCCTGTTTCGTCGGTTGGAAGAAAAATTCTTGCTGAACTCGAGGCTAATTTCTGGAGAGGAGAAGAAACCGCACCAGACCTTTTTTTTTTTGCAGATTGTCGACGAGGAGCTCGGTCGATTGCTACAGATGCTGTCAATTTCTTCCGGGTTCACCTTGTTTGTTCACTTGAAGATGAAGCCGGTTGCTATCGCCGTTTGCTGAGTTGCTGTCGTGGTTGATGGTGTCTCTGCTGCGGTTTGCGTGAAGAAGATGAGGATGGGCCAATTTGTTCACGCTGGGGTTTTCACGCTGGTGCAAAGAAGCTGCAGACAGAATAGATCAATCAAGGAAGATGATGAGTCCTATTTTACACCTGGAGCCGTTCGTTGGAGATGCTGATTCACGCTTATGTCCGCCGTCAAGCCGATTGCCGTTGCTGGAGAAGAAGATGATGCTTGAAGCTGAGGTCTCGGACGCTACTGCTCGCTCGTGCTATCAGAGGCTGATGCCGCCCAGATGCTGATTCCGGCGCTTTTAGCCGTGCGAAGAAGATGACAGGGGATAAGTTTCTGGCGCTGCTGGGATTTTTGGCATCGGACGCCGCCGTTCGCTCCCCTGAGAAGATGAGGCCGATGCAATGCTGTTGCTGCAAAAGGTTTCTTCGCCCTTATGTTTGCTGATGAGCTCGATGGCTAGGCAGCCGTACTCCCTTGCGTGAAGATGCCCGGATAAAAGTAGATCGAGGAGTCTTCCATCTTGCTTCCAGATGGAATTTAGCTACTCCGTATTTGCTTTATATTGGGCTTGCTAAATATCCTTCAAGTACTTGGGCCATTCATAATTAAGTGATGACATTTGATGGAGATACGGGCCAGAATGAACCAGAAAGTCTGATTCTTTTTTTTTTATAGCTTTTTCTTTATGCCCCTTTTTTTATGCAGAGATAATCAAAGCGTATCTGCTTTAAGCCTATACTGCATTAGTTTTCCACTGGCTGGAGAAACTGAGAGTTTGATATTCTTGTATTTCAAGCGACTTGAAGTGGCGCCATTCGTTGAGAATAAAGGAGCTTGGTCGATTGCCGGTCATCGCTGTTGCATAACCCTTTGTTGGGATGATGCCGATTTGAAGAATTAGGCTGATTCCTGATTGTCGGTGTTGCTTAGCCCTTTGTTGGGATGGCACCGATTTAAGGAATTAGGCCGGTTGCCGATTGTCGGTGCTGCTTAGCCCTTTGTTGGAATGGCGCCGATTTGAAGAATTAGGCTGATTCCCGATTGTCGGTGCTGCTTACCCCTTTGTTGGGATGGCACTGATTTAAGGAATTAGGCCGGTTGCCGATTGTCGGTGCTGCTTAGCCCTTTGTTGGGATGGCGCCGATTTGAAGAATTAGGCTGATTCCTTATGGTCGGTGCTGCTTAGCCCTTTGTTGGGATGGCGCCGATTTAAAGAATTAGGCTGATTGTTGATTGTCGGTGCTGCTTAGCCCTTTGTTGGGATGGCACCGATTTAAGGAATTAAGCCGACTTCAGATCATCGGTGCTGCTTAGCACTTTGTTGGGATGACACCGATTTAAAGGATTGAGGAGATTGTCGGTGAATACGAAGCCCTACTGATGCCATTTGTGAAGGGCGGCCATTTCTCCTTTTATGAAGGCAGTCATTTAACCGTTTATGAAGGGCGGCCATTTCGCCGTTTATGAATGGCTGGCCATTTCGTCAGTTTGAAGGACGACCACTTTGCCGGTTTGAAGGTTTGCTACTTTGCCAGTGTGAAGACCGACCACTTCGTCTTGGGGAAGGCTAGAGTGGCACCGCTTGATACATTGTTAAGATGGGGGCGCTGTTAGAAGATGATGTTAGAGGCTCAACTCAATCAATTTCAGGTGAGGCACAGACTTGAGAACTCCGTTATTCCAGTATGTCTTTGTTTTTCGTACTCCTTTTGTTGATATCCTCCCTTTAAAAAACATAAATGGATTTTGTTTTGTTATAACTGAACTCAAAAATGAAACTTTTGAGCTGCCTACGTACTCCTATGAAGGAGATCAAGTCAAACGTAGTTCATAGTACCATTTGAATAGGTAATTTAAAAAAGAGGTGGGGTGCCGTACACAGTTTTAACTCATGCGGGCCAGGAGCTTGCCGTACACATTTTAAACTCTCGTGGGCCAAGAGTATCTATGATTATGCTCACCCATAGACAAAGTGAGATGTTTTAGCAGTTTAGCCACTTACAACATCATTGGTGGTTTATGGCTTTCAAAATTTCATTTGGCATATGTATACCCCGACATCAAGGGTACTGAATCTTCATATTGGTCTTCATATTGACCACGAGTGTGCACAATGGTCACTGGTTTAACTTTAAATGCATTCCCATAGGTCACTTTCACATCAGTTTCTCGCTTTATACGAGATGGGATAAAACTTCTATACTCATTAAGACTTTGCTTCTCGAGAGGAACTTTAGCAGATGTATTGCGTTCATGTTTCAATCCCAATCTTTCATGAACAGATGCTCTTTTGAAGTTTTGTCCCATGCATGCGTCTTCAGCGTACTTCATCATTATCGGGCTTGTTCCAAGCCGTTCTTGTAAAGTCTTCTTCATGACTTTCTTTGGCTTCGGGACCAAATTATTGAATATGGCTGGCCTTGGTCTTGCCCCCCTAATCCGATCAAAGATAGAGCACTTTAGTTTGGAAGTCACTTCATCCTCTTCATCAGCACTAATATGATGTATTGCGGCTCTATTTATGAGGATCCTTATAGGTTTAGGTTGAACGTAACCCAATCCAACGTGCCCTCGTGCATTGATTTGTGTTGATGTTCCTTCTTCGCCAGCTTCTGGAATTAGCTTCCCCAACTTCCGTTCGTTAGGATTATACTCGACTTTAGCAAGAAGTTTATATGTGTTTGCATCAAATCCTTCATTTGTACGCGCCTTGGGGAGATCGTATGTCTTAACATCATACTTGCTCTTTACTTCCTCCTTACGTGTGCTCCGAGAAGTCTTCAATATCTCAATCTTTGTAAGAGGGAATGTAAGACTTTCCACGCCTTCAACAATCTTTTCTTTCAGCTTTGGCCCAGTCAAAGGGTGATACATATCACTATCTTTAGGATCATTATCTTTAGACAATTTGACCTTTGAGTAAAACTTTGCATCAGCAAAGTAGGACTCAGCCTGTGTGAATGGGGTCTCATCAGCCAATACCCTCTTTACAACGCCATTTTTCTCATACATAAGGCATTGATGCCATGTTGAAGGTATTACGCCATTTTCATGGATCCATGGGCGGCCCAAAAGGAGATTATATGAAGCCTTTGCATCAATGACATGGCATAAAGTGCTTGCCTTCAGCCCGCCGATGGTCAAGTCAAGACGTATCATTCCAATCGCCCTTTGCCCCCCTTGATTGAAGCCTTGAATCATCAAACGGCTTTGAGATAGTTCATCCATTGATATATCAAGGTCTTTCATAGCTCGAACCGTCAAAATGTTAACGGCAGACCCTTGATCTATCATAATTCTTCTGAATCTTTGTCCACGAGTGTATCCTTCAACAAAAAGCGGACGGTTATGGGGAGTAGCACCCAACATGAGATCTTCCTCTTTAAAGAGAATGTCAGTGGCGTATGAAGTAGATTTTTGTGCTTCGGCCACTTCTTTCTTAGTCGAAACTAGAGATGAACATCCACTTGAACTCTCAACTTCTTCCTCATGGGTGCTAAGACAAGAACTTGAAATTTGAGTCATCTCGTTCTTGAAATCCTTTGGCATAAAGTCGTTGAGAGTAATCTCCCTTCGTGTAGCCTTGGAACGAACATGATCCTTCTTTTGTTTCTTTTGCTTCACCTTGTTAATCAGCTGTTGCTTGACCCATTTCTTTACCACCTTCATCGGTTGTGGCTTATGTTTGTGGTTCTTATTTTGTTTATCTCGGGCTATTAAGATCTGTGGATCTTCTTTGTTATTATTTTCTTTATCTCTCATGCTTTTCTTGAAACGAGAGTCGTTCTCCATCTCTTTGATAGTAAAAGGAAATCTTTGATTGTGAGGGTTCTTGCTCTCTTCTTTGGAGTCATCTTTGACCACGAATGGAGAAAACATACCAAAAGTGATGGCAACTTGGTTTGTGCTTGCAGCAGAATCGGCGAGCTCAATCTTTCCATCACGAGCTAGTGCCATGATTTTGTCTTTAAGAACCCAACACTTCTCAGTGGCATGACTTATAATTCGATGATAGTTGCAGTATTTGGGATCATCGACTTTTATGGCTTCCTCGGGTCGCTTGGACTCGGGCAAACTGATAAGATTCAATCTCATCAGTTCCTCAAACATGAGAGGAACGTCAGAGTCTAAGAAGGGGTACTTCTTTTCCAACATCTCTTCTAGAAATGGTTTAACGCGTTTTGATGCCTCCAAGTCGGCTCTAGGAACTTGCTTTGAATTTTGAGTGAAGATCTTAACAGGTGCAGTCTTCGTGACCATTACTTCTTTCTTTTCAAACTTAGAAAAGGGCTTGCCCCCATTCTTGGTATCTTGTTGTTCAACCGCATTATTGACGGGATACATACCCACGGTTTTCCTTCTACTGCTCGTAATGCTCAACTCCATGTTACGAGCTTTGCTTGCTAGCTCATCAAAAGTGTTTGGATTGACTCCTTTGAGAATGTAGCACAATTCCCAATGCATTCCTTCAATGCACATATCGATAGCAGAGCTTGTAGAGATTTGTTCTTTGCAGTTTAGAGCAAGATCCCTCCAACGCTCAATGTAAGCTATCACAGATTCATCTTTCCATTGGTGAGTAGTTGTTAGTTCGAGTAAACTAACCACCCTCCTTGTGCTATAGAAACGGTTTAAGAACTCACGTTCCATATCTTGCCAACTATCAATGGAACCGGGCTCCAAGTCAGTATACCAGTCAAATGCATTTGCTTTAAGGGAGCGCACAAACTGCTTGACAAGGTGATCTCTGTTTGTTCCCGCATTGTTGCAAGTCTCTACGAAATGGGCAACATGTTGTCTCGGGTTTCCCTTTCCATCAAATTGGATGAACTTTGGCGGTTGATAACCACTAGGCATCTTTAGGTCTTCAATTCTTTGAGTGTATGGCTTAACGTAAGAGTACGTTGCTTGGTTGCCTTCGATCTTCCCCTTTATGGTTCCCATGATGAAGTCTTTGAGTTGATCAATTGGGACAATGCCCCCAGAGGTTGAGATATCCTTCCCCGAATCCTCTTGATGAGGATCATTCTCTTCATTTACTTCAGGGTCCTTCTCATGATTATGACTTGACTCGCCTTTCAAACTCTCTACTTTATTGTTTAGCTCATTCAACTTTTGGTCTTGATTCTGCATGAACGTACTCATCCCTTCGATGACCCTAGTTAGATGAGCGATTTGTTCTTCCATCGTCATGGCGCTCGTGGTCATAGTGGGCATCACAGTGTAGACATTCGACCACTGCGGAGTAGTTCTTCGTAGAGGACTTGAAGGGGGAGTAAAGTCTGATCCAGATGATGAGCTCTCACCACCGCTTGTCCACTTTGGGGAAGTAACTTCACGTATGGGTGAAGAAAACTTTCGGGCCATCTCTTGCGCAATTCGAGATCCATCCATTGCATCGGGAGTAGTTCCCGAAGATGACTGCGCAGCCAGGATTCTTGATCGGCTCCTAGTGATAGGGCCTTGCATGTTTTGATTTGAGCTTGACGATGCTCGAGAATTCAAAGTGAACACGGGCTTGCTTGACGCCATTGTTTCGTTTTCTTTGATCAAAAGTGAAGAGATGAGAGGTAGAGTTGTCCCACCGGGCGTGCCAAAAATTTGTGAAACAAATTTTAAGTATTTACTTAAAATTGATCGCAAATAATAATATGTGAGAATATCGGGTACAATCTCTAAATATTAATCCTCTGATTCTTCACTTGCAATTTGATATGAATATAATTAAAGAATTTAATTTAAAATTAAATCTCTAATTCTTCAAAAACTCGAACGTTCATCGATTCTTCGAATCTTCGTTCTTGAGATCTTCGAATCTTCGAACTTCGTTCTTCAGATCTTCAAATCTTCTTGAATGCAAAATTCAATATTGAAGGGCCTCCGGTTTCAAGTAGCTTGATCTTCAACAAAAGGGCCGTTATGTGGCTTGATCTTCTGTTAAAGGGCTTCCCGGGATATATGGCTTGATCTTCAATTGAATATTGATTCAATCTTCATATGAATATCTTCAAATCTTCAAAGATTCGTTCTTCATATCTTCGAATCTTCAAAGCTTCGTTCTTCAGATCTTCGAATCTTCAAGCTTCGTTCTTCAGATCTTCGAACGTTCTTCAACTTTTTGCTTTGTTTGATCAAGAATAAATGAAATCACAAAGGATTAATCATATATTCTTGACAAAAAACGTGGCTTGATCTCTTCCTCTTCTTCGGAATCCTTCAGAGCCTTTCGGGAGTTCTTCAGAGCTTTGCTGCAGCGTTTCTTTGTCTGGAAGTTCTCCTCCATTCCTCTCATCTGAGACCCATATTTATAGGTGTGAGGGGGGTGAAAATATGCTTTAGGGTTTAGCAAATTCGTCCATACCCCTTGGGCCTCAATTAAAATGGGTTTCGGGCTCTATTTGCTTGCATTTTAATGGCTAGAAAAATCAGCACTTATATAATGTGTCTGGACAGCCTTTTTAACAAGGTTCACAGGAATCACAGCCATTTCTCATGCATTTGGATAGATTTCTTGACTGAATTCATTGCTCTCTTTATCAATTGGATCATGTCTCTTCTATATTGGGCCGCTATTTGATAATGGACTCAAGATTAATAGGACCAAGTCATTCTTTTAAAGATTTAATTTATAATTAAATTAATTGGACAGTTGAGCAATCCGAATTAACTTAATCACTAAATTATATTCGAACGGGCCCATATTAATATTATATTTTATTTTATCAAGCCCAATAACCATCACAAGCAGCTCAGTAGAATCCGATGTCGGTCCAATAGCCTCCAAAAGAGTCCCAATAAGGCGTATAATAGTCCGATAATACTTAAATGAGCTCAATAATATTAAGGACCATCATAAATAATAAGTCCAAAATATTGAATAATTTTCAATATCTACAGTCCTATTTAATAAAATTTTTCTAATAATTTTTGTCATTTTAAAAATGTTGGAAACTCCGGTTCTACTTTTTTTTCGATGAATGTAAATGTATATGACACCCAGAAAAAAGTTAAGAAGTACACGTATAAAAAAGAATAAAAAATCATATGTAATACTCCATATTATTTTGAGAAGATTTATATGAGATTTATAGTTTAATGATTTGCAAAAAGAAAGGGAAAATCCCAGAAATGTTGAACAAAGAAGATGAAGTGAAAGAGTGAGATTATAATGAGATTGCGGTTAGGTGAGACAATTGACAATTCTAGGAAGACCGGTAAAGGCGAGATTATCAGTTTCCATTTCCCTGAACTTTATACTCCCTTCGTCCCGGAAAATTGTTCCCGCATTGACTTTTAACGGAGTTTAAGAAAGTGGGAATAAAGTGGAAATGTATGGTTGTGGTTGTCTAAGAAAAAGGTAAATGAATTGTAGCCACAAAAAACTTTCTAAAAGGAGAAAGTGAAACAATTTTTTGGGACGGCCCAAAAAGGAAACCGAGAACAATTTTCCGGGATGGAGGGAGTATTGTGTAACTTTTTCTGAAGAAGTGGAGCGTCTATTTATAACCAGTTTGATAATACTGAAATTGGCATAATCGGCTGATTCTGCTGAAATTTATGAAGTTCTGACAGAAGTGGCTGGATTAGCTGATTCTGTTAAATTGAAAATAAAATAAAAATATATTTTGTTAGTAAAATAAATAAAATATTACTAGTATATAATTAATAGTTAAAATCGTCTTCCACGCGTGAAATGGTTACTTGTTTGATGAAAACTACACTAATAAAGTTGATAAGCTCAATAACAATATCACCAAATGGGCTATTGACCATTTGGTGAAAACTAAGTGATTTCCTATAGAAGCTTCCCATCCAATTAACCGAAAACAAAACAAAATCACATCTTTGATGCTTCAAATCATATCGTTCGGTGCAAATCAATATATATATATAAAAGAGTAACTTTTTAAGAGCATACAAAGCGCCACATAATCCTGCCATGTCATTATATATAACAATTATTTACTTATTTTTATACCTTTTGTTTTTATTAGATTCTATTTTTGATTGCATATTGATATGGAAACAAAAATCCTTATAAATCCACCTTAACTAATTTGGTAAGCTTCAAATAAGTAAAATAATTTTTGGTTATCAAAATAAAATTCTAATAACGTTTATTGATATGGAAACTAATTTATATTAGTTTACTACACCGATTTAAATAGAAACAAATATGTTAATTAGTTTACTTATCAATTTGACACCTATTAATAAATTAGTAAGCTTCAAATAAGTAAATAATTAAAAATGAAATTAAAAATTATAACCAACATAAAGTATATATATTTTCACAAGTAAATATGTTTAGCTTAGCCAAATAAGTAATTTTTTTTGGTTGTTTTTTCATTTTACACCTAAAATTCAAATATGCCTTCACTTTTGAAATAGATTCCTAATCCAAATTAGAAAATCTTTATAGGTTTACGAATTCCTACTTTTATTTTAATAGAATGTTTTTAATTGGATTGATTTCAGTTCCAGATTAAATCAGATCAGATCAAACTTTAATAATTACTCCCTCCGTCTCTTATAACTTTGCTAACTTTCTTTTTTTAGTTGTCCCAAAAACTTTGTCACTTTCCCTTTTAATCAATTAATTTGTGGTTCCTGTTATTTCTCTCTCCTCTGCACAAACCTCTACCACATAATTTTTACTTTATTATTCTACGTGTCGGTCAAACTTGGCAATCCTTTTAGGGACGGAGGGAGTATAACAATAAGTCACATAAAAAACAGACATCTAATAGACCATATTAATTCACACCAAATCAAACCCGAAATTTTAATTCAATTAAAAACGTTCTTATTAATGAGTAAACTGTAAGATCTAACAATTAAGAAATATAGAATTTTTTATTATTATTGGGTTCATAACAATTATGTTTACTTGAGATTCTTATGTAGAAGACCATTTAACTTTTTTTTCATACATGTTTTTCTTTGTTTCACAAATGGAATATATTTCACATATATTTTCATGATTCAGAAGATTCCACCTATTTAACCAGAATTCAATCAATTTCAGCAAAATAAGTTAATTCTATTTACTAAAGTATTATCAAACAGACTCCATATTAGACTAAGTTTATTTTTCTTTTAAATCACATTATATGTGATCTGATAGAAATTAAATTTCAAATTAGCTAAATTACATACTGCCCGTGCATCGCACGGGCTTGAAAGATTTGAGAGGCATTCAAGAAAGATTTGAGAGATTTGGAGGTCACCGGGAGGTTCACAATGAAGATTTGAAGGTAAACCGAGCTCTAGGATTGGTTATGAGATCAAAAGAAGATGAATAAAGCTTGAAAACGGCATGCAGGATGACCTTCTGTCAATCGTTCAAGCATATCTCTTTGTAGAAGCATCCAAAAAATACGATTCAAATTCCACATGAAATCCAACTTCAATAGCTACAAATCATATGAATACATCATTCCGAGAATCTGAGAGGAAGAAGGTGAAAACAGACGATGAAGTCAGATGATCCCTGCTGCGATTTCAGAATGACACCTTTCACCGTTTTGATCATATCTCTTGATTGGATGATTAAAATCACATTTGGCAAATTGGGGTGGATAGAGGACTTCATTATCTACAACTTTCATGAAGGGAGTATTGTCAAATTCGGAAGTTTGACGCACGCCGTGCGTAGAGGAACGCACGACCGTGCGTCCGAGGCGAGAAAGCAAGGCAGCTACTGCCAGCCACGCACGGCTGTGCGTGGCTAATTTTTGCGCGATACATGCTCCGGACGCACCGGGTGACGCACGCCGTGCGTTGTCCCCGTGCGTTGCCCCTGGGATCCTAATTTCGCCCGAATTGCTCCGTTTTCCTATTTAAACAGCCTGTAAACCCCGTTTTCAAGGGGGAGCTTAGAGAGAGTGCTTAACACGAATTTTAGAGGGCTTTTCAGCCTTGTTCATCAATCTTTTGGTATTCTTTGTAAGTTCCACCTTTTTAATTAATGACAATTAATTCTTTTTATTCCAATTTTATTGATTCTTCAATTATGAATTGTGAGTGGTTTTAATTAGGGATTTGGGATTGATGAAGGGGTTGATCATTATGTATGGCTAGATTCTTGTCGGTTTAATTGCATGAATGCCGTTTAATTTGTGTTTGAATAATGTAATTGATATCTTTTGTAACCTAGAATCGCGACTAGAATTACAATTAAGAAGAGAAAATCGAAGAGAGGGTCGAGTATTTGGGGGAGAAGTAGCATACCAGAAACAACTCTTTGGGATTCTTTGGATAATCAGGTTATTAATGTAATTCCTTTTCTTTTAGATAGGAATGAGTCTTCGAAAGATTGGTTGTTGACTTCGAAAGATATGAATGAGTCTTCCAAAGATATGTCCTTCCGGATATGCACTTGTATTTCATGGTTATGACTTCTCATTTTGAGAAAGAATGGTTGTTGACTTTGTGTTTGCTTTTGATGCAATTGATGACTAAAGCTACTTGTCGGCAGATTCTCATGTGGAAATATAATGTTTATTATATGAACACTTAGGATTTTAAATTGCCAAAAAAGTATGTAATTCTAAATAGAGATTTAACCAAGACATTCATCTTCTTCATGCAACTGTTTCGTTTGTGTAATATATAAGTATATTGCCTATACTCTGTCCACTATTGACATAAATCCCAGTTGAATGTTCCTTGATATTGTTACTGTAATGATCTTTTTAAAAGATGATAGCAGGTGACTTATGACTTTTATTAATAGGAGACCTGCAGGAATGGAGTTTGTTGGGTTAATGGCCCAATTAGAGGATCGGCCCGTTACCCTCATGTTGGACGGACGTCTTGACCCATAAGGTGACGTACCTCAATGAGCGTCTAATCAGGGATGAGAATGTGTTGCTGCACCAAAGCCCAAGGGTGAGGCGACGAACGTCGTCACCCATGGGCCACAACTACGTTAAGTCCATTACGAACTATGCAACAAATTCTACCAAGGGCCGGGACACGAACGGCCCACACCCTTTGCAGTATCACCGGGAGCAGGCCCCATGCCCGACTGGACGTCCGTCTCCACAGATTAGGCGGGAAACCCAGATTCGGGTGGGAATCGCATTTAATGCTGGGGATTTGGTGGTTGGAACATCAGCCATTCACAACCCTTCACATCAGCACGGCCAACTGCCCATTGGTGGTATAAATAGTAGTACTTAGTTCATTGTAAGGGGTTGACAACTTATTATCCTTATCACTCTAGCATATTACTCGTAGCTCTTCTATTGCAGTTAGGGCTGGGCACGGGCCGGGTCGGGGCGGGTAATGCAAAATAAAATGGAACTGCCGGTTCCATTGTACGGTTCGGTCCGGTCCGGGTATTACAATTTTCAAAATAGGAACCGGAAATTATCTGGCCCGTTTGAAACGGGTCGGTCCGGTCCGGGTTTTATGGTTTCTATTCTCATGTCTTGAAATTAGTAAAAACTCACGAAGTTCCAAAAATCAATAAATTATAATATAGGACATTAGCAAGTTTCAAAATAACAACATAGTGGTGCATATATAACACAAGCGAAAAGTCAAATACTCCATATTTTCTTGTATATAAGTTTCAAACAATTAAAGAAATTCCAAAAATATGCAACATAGCCGAAATACATATTTTATAACATTTGTATTTAAACATGTTGTCTAACATCACATATTAAAGTGATTGCTTTTTTTATATTAAATTTTCAGTATTAGCCAAAGTTGACACATACATGGTGGGTGGTAAACACAATTTATATATTTTAATAACAATATAATAAAAAATATAACAAAATCATCTTTAACAAATAATTAAATTCCATAGAAAGGAATAATTCAATAACAATAAAAAGTAATAAGATATTTATGAAACATTTAATCAATAATTTGAAAACAAAAGGATGTTACTGCAATTCAATTTAAAATACTACTTCTAGCACATGAAACAAAACTATTTCAAAACCGATTATCACAAAACTATTAATAAATTAATATACAATATATATAACGGGCCGGGCCGGGTACCCGTTATTTTTTAATTTTGGAACCGGTCCAGTTCCTTAAAAAAAATTACCCGACCCTACCCGGACCGTTTTATGGAAACAAAAAATGGAACCGGCCCGTTTTGGACCCGAACCACCATTACCCGAACCGGACCGCGGTTCCAAGACCCGTTTGCCCACCCCTAATTGCAGTATAAGGCAAACGACCTTCGGGCTTAGCAAGTGTATTTATCGGGGCATTATTTATCATTAATAATATCCGATCCTTTACTTGTTCATTATTCTCTTAGCCCATCTTATTTGCTTGTTGGGTCAATTAATCATTCACACATAAAACAATCCACTCGAAATCCTTGGGCTTACCGCTTACGTGTTGGACCCGAGAGTTGAAGGAATAAACTTCAACAGAGTTGTTTCATCTAAACTATCATTATGGTGGGCATTTAAACAAAGCACCCCAAGCCCAATATGTACGGGGGAAGGAAACCCTCGCAATGAATATACTTCCTGATAAATTGGATTTTTGGAGGGTCTTGAGTTTGCCCAAAGAGATGGGAATTGATGATGAAATTGAGGAGTCAAAGTAAAAAAAGTAAACATAACAAAGTCATAGTTAAAAGTAAAAGAATTCGAAAAACACAATGTTTGCACTTTTTTTTGAAAACTTTTAAACTAATTTAAATAAATTAATTGGGCTTATTTAGTGGGCTTTTAAGGGTCTCAACTAGGGGTGGGCACAAAAAACCGTAACCGACTAACCAATTTAAAAAACCGAAAAACCGATGTATTTTCCGGTTAACCGTACCGGATTGTTTAAAAACTCACGGTACGGTTAACCAACCGCAAAGAAAAACGGTAATGGTACGGTTATGGTTAAAATTATATTAATACCGGTTAACCACTAAGTGAAACCGGTACATGTTTTAATTTGTAACGTGTGCCCAGGCGCCCAGCTGCGAGTGCTTCACCCACTGGAGCGGCAAGAATGAAAATGAGATTGTGCTCAAACTTCCCAATTTTTTCCCAAACAAATATAAGGGAAATATATTATAATATTACAATATTATAATACAGTGTTGCTCCGTATTATTATTACTACGTACTTAGCTGAGTTAGCTCCGCATTATTATCTAGCTAGTTGCCTGGGAAGCTCTACGTTTAAAAAATTAATCTGTCAAAAAAAGGTACGTATTATTATTATGTAGCTATCTAGCTCTACGTTTAAAAAATTGTACTCCGTATGTTCAAAGTTTAAAACAACAAGAATATTGATGAATTTATCTTTCCTTTTCATGGTTTATGGTTTATTGGTTAACCGTTACATGGTTAACCGAAATATTGGTTAACCGACTCCCGGTTAACCAATGTAACGGTACGGGTAACGGTATATAAAATTGCATAACCAATATCATGGTTAACCGAAAATTGATTAACCCAAATGCGGTTAACCAACCACACCAAATTAATTAAGCATTGTCAGACAATGCTTAGAAATCAAACCCCTCCCCACCCGTTTTTGAGGTTTTGTTTTTCTTTTTGGAATGGTTTGCTGTTTATTTTGGAACCAGCGACGACTGACAGCACCTGCCTTTTGGCTCTTTCGTCCTCCCCACCTCTGAACACCCTCGACCTCTATCTTGTCTCTTCTCTCGTCTCTCTCCCTCGTACGCATCATGGACTCCCTGTCTGTATATGTCCACACTCTTTGAGCATCTTTTTTTCTACAGAGAGAGATTCAAACTAGAGGGAGGGGTTGGAAATTCAAATTCACATCTTTCCCTAATCTGCTTAGCCCAGACATTTATCCAGTCGCTTTATGTTGATCTGTTGAGGTAAGTTTCAGACCTTTTTTGTTCTCTGATTGTCTTCTCCTCAGATTTTTCGCTTCTCTGATGAAGCAACTACTGTATTTGTGTAAAATGTTAGATGATTCATTGTTATTCAGTGAATGCTGTGTCGGTTAATTCAAGTGGCGTGTTTTCACGATTTGGGTTCTTGGAATGAGCCAATATGGCATCTGAGATAAGCCAATTGAAAAGATCTTGGCTTCAGTATAATAAGAAAGATGGTTTCTTGACTTACCCACCTCCAGTTCCCACCTTTTCTGGAACTTTCCAGACCCAAACAAACCCTTCCCCTTCAACACCATCCGGGAACAACAAGACCAGTCCAGCAGTCTTGTTCGTCATAGTAATATTGGCTGTCCTCTTTTTCATATCCGGTCTCCTCCACTTGCTAGTTAGATTCCTACTCAAGAATCCTTCTTCTTCAAGAGCCGAGTTTGATCCACATCCAGACATTTCAGGGAGTCCATCTGATGCCTTACAAAGACAATTACAACAGCTCTTCCATCTACATGACTCAGGTCTGGATCAAGCCTTCATTGATGCTCTTCCTGTTTTCATGTACAAACAGGTTGTAGGTCCTAAAGAGCCATTCGATTGTGCAGTTTGTCTTAGTGAATTTCTGGAGAATGATAAACTCAGGTTGCTCCCAACATGTGGACATGCTTTCCATATCAATTGCATTGACACATGGCTATTATCCAACTCAACTTGTCCTCTCTGCAGAGGAACCCTTTTTGGTGCTGGGTTTTCCATTGATAATCCCATGTTTGACTATGATGGAGTGGGGGATGATGATGATGGGGACAATGGGATTTCTGTTTCTCAGAAAAGAATCGATTTGAATGAGATTGTAGTAGAAAAGGAAGGAACTTTTCCTGTTAGACTTGGTAAATTCAGCAAGTTGAATAGTGATCTGACTATGAAATGGGAAGGAGAGACTAGTAGTAGTAATTTAGATGCACGAAGATGTTATTCAATGGGATCATATCAATATGTAGTTGGCGATACTAATCTAAGAGTGGCCTTGACAAGTCAAAGAAACGTGAAATCAAGAAGAGACGCTGAAAGGGATGGGAGAAGGATAGGTATTGGTGCAAAAACTGATAGCTACTCAATGTCGAAGATTTGGTTGTGGTGAGAGAAAAGGAGTTTTGCAAGTTCTTCAGAGTCCACTGGGTAAGAAGATCGTTCTCCTTTTGATAGGGCCTCCAAATGGATGCCAGACAAGAAGGGAAGTAAAATTGTCTTTGCCTTTTGAAATTCTTTCTAGGCTAAAAAATGGTAAGTTGGCAACCTCTCATATGACATGGTAGATCTGAAGTTGGGCCCAAATTCTTTTTATTTTTTGAAGATTGGATACAATCAAATTGAGAAATCTAGAATCCTTGACTCTTGAACTCCAGCATGATTTATAATCCATGTCCTGATTATTAAGAAATATTTATGTGATTATATCTTGACACACTGCTCTTACAAGAAGCTGCATTTACTAACAACGTTTTCACATATAGCTTCTTGAAGCAATAACACTAGTGGCCATATTTCTCACCTTGTCTTTGCTTATTTTTTGGTCTCACTCTTTTGCCTGGTATCGTCATCTTATTTAGAGTGTCTATATAATTTTGGTCTGAAATGTCTAGCTATCCCAAAAGTAACAAATAGAAAAATACAAACAAATATATAAAATTTAGACTAGTTCTTTTGTAAAACTGACCTTCTAAGACGAAATCTAGTGTATTAGAGCATAAACAATAGAGTCAAATAAGCTCTCCAACTATTCATAATTATGCACCTCGGCCCTTGAATAGGAAGACCTTACCGATACACCATCAATTCATTAAAATAAAGCAATCAAGCCTTTTTACCTCCTAGTGCTGGTAAGATGGTAACTTTCTTGTGTGATGTTATTGACTCTCATCCATTAAAAAAAGGCTTGATTGTTTTATTTCAATAGACCAAGTTGTGTTTTTGTAAGGTACTCCCGTATTACGGTTCAGGTCCTGGTTGTAGAAAATCAACAATTAGTTTGAACATGGTAATTTTTTTTTCATTCTTGGATTACGACAATCTTGAAATGGCCTTTAAATCCATTTGCCTAAAACATGGATGAAGGCTAGTATTTTCCTCTGCAATTTAAGGTAGAGTTTTTATTTTATTTTCCCAGCCATTGGTAAAGTAAGTGAAATATGTGTGTCCCTCTTCCCTCTTCCTTTCTTTGATTGGTTTGCACCTGGTTGCTGCCATCATCACCATGGGTCTTTGCATAGTTCGATATAGAATGCACTGTTTGGGATGACTGCAAAAAATCTAAGTAAGCACTTCTTAGGAAATCATCATATTTTGTGACCTGGAGTTGACAGAACTACTATTAAATCTTTGAAGGATAAAAGTGTTGGTTTGTCAATTCTTAAAAAATCATCATCTGTTAATGGGCACGCTCTTCTAAGTTCTAATTAGAATTGAGCTCTGTATGGTCAAGCTGCATGCTAGTATGATATTATGCAATTTTTCTTAACCAGAGTTGGATGGATTCAATTCTGGATAGACTTACTGATAGTGAGCATGGCTCTATAGTTCATGATTGATGATGATTTATGAAGACAAATTAAGAAATAAAAGAATAAGAACATGGCGCAAAACTTTGGTTTGTTTCTTATTTGATTTGATGTTTCTATTTTAGATTTCCACATGGTTTGATGTGTACACCATGGTATAAATCACCTCTAACACCACCTACCCACAACTGCTCTTATTCCCACAATATTTATGGTCGATCTGAATATCATGGCACATATTAGCTGTGCGCACAGAGAAAACGTGCCTTTGAGGTTGTAAAAAAACGTGTCTTTGGGACGTTTGGGTCAATGAGTGAGTCACTTAATTAAGGGCATTTTGGGGTGATATCTTATCGTGACTTGTGGTGTCTTGGCGGTGGTGGAACAAATTTATTACTCCGTATAATAATACACTAGCAATTCACCCGTGCGATGCACAGTTTATAATTGTTTTTTCCAAATTTATCGCGGCAAGCAATCAAAAAGATGTAATTGTGTGACAACAAAATGCATGGTGTTGTAATAGTGATATAACTTCGAAACGAACACAAAGAATAATGATCCAAAAAATAAACGTAGGTCGGTACACATAATATTATAATTACATATGGAGCACCAAGTAATGGGGGTTTAATGCACCAAACCCCCATGTGATTTGGAAATTCGGCGCATTAGCCCCCTGTGATTTAAAAAATGCGTCAAACCCCCTTGTGTTTTAATTAATCATGCACAGAACCCCCTTTATGAATAAATTTAACGATTTGAAAATCACTTTTCCTAATATTTTGATTGTATATGCAAATAAATATGTCAAAATCTCTGAATCATACAAAAATGTTAATCATTTTTCTTTTATTTGACAATTGAATTTGTTCACATAAGAGATTTGACGCATGATTAATTAAAACACAGGGGGTTTGACGCATTTTTTAAATCACAGGGGGCTAATGCGCCGAATTTCCAAATCACAGAGGGGTTTGGTGCATTAAACCCCAAGTAATGGTGAAACGGAGGGAAATAAAATTAACAAAGACAATAACAGTACATAAATGTATATAATGCAATGCTACACATTGTTGAACACTTTTTGAACACAAAATTCTAAGTCTTGTCTGTGGTCCCTTCATATTCTTCACAAATTAAAATTTTCAATCCACGACGATTGGTAACCCTTAACACCGCAACATGCAATTGTCCATGATTGAATACAGGTTTTTTCAACAACAATCCTACGCAAGACAAAGATTGGTCTTGACTTTTATTTATAGTCATAGCATAGGAAGTCATAATAGGATACTGTCGTCTCTGAAACCTGAATGATAAGTTAGCATCAGAGGGGGTCACGGACAATCTTGGAATTAGCACCTTTAGCCCGACACGCACACCGGTTAAAATCTTCCCCTCTAGCATTGACGTGTAATATTAACTTATACTATGCACGGTTGAAAAAGAAATCCCAAATTCTTTTTAAAGATGTCAAAAAAAAGTTAAACGTTTTATTTTAACCTCAAAAGCACAAAAACCATTATGATGGATAGTCTACCCGGGGGGTATCTAATCCGAGGGGTTATTGCGGAAATAACTAGAGAGAAGTCAGAGCAAATAGGAGGAGAGAGAGTCGATTTTATTAAATGAACTCAGCGTGTGTTGGGATGTAGATTGTGTCATTACAAGGAGAAATAGGCTGCTATTTATAGCAGCAATAAATGCGATGAGGGGACACGTGTCAGTAATCCAACGGCCGAAGGGTCACATCAGCCTAGTGGTGCTGGCAGTGGTACGTCAACCGCATTGAATGCGGTTGGCGGATGTGACGTGGCATTAAATGCGGTGGTTGGCTGTCTCTAAAAGGAATCTTCGATGATTGAGCTTGTGCAGCCGAAGGCTCCTCGTGTAGCCGAGGGCTCCCTTTGTAGTCGAGGGCTGATTGTGTAGCCGAGGGCTTGGTTCAGCCGAAGGCTTATTGTGTAGCCGAGGGCTTGGTTCAGCCGAAGGCTTATTGTGTAGCCGAGGGCTTGGTTCAGCCGAAGGCTCATGTCTTCGCCCGTTTTTCTCCCAGCAGCTTCTTATGCCAGAGAAGGCTATCCTGTGAGTTTTGGAGCCTTCGGCCAACGAGGCCGAAGGCACCCCAGTGTGTATTCTGGGCTACTTTGAGGCTTGGGCCGTCGTATTTGGGCCTGAGTTGTTTCTTGGGCTCAATGGACTTGTGTAGGAGAAGTAGGAGTCTATGGGCCGGGGGTTCCTGGGCCATATACTCCATCAGGAGTCCCTCACTCCTTTTGCCGAAAGGTACTTGAGGGAAAAGGAGTAGATGTGTTGCTTCTTCCGGAGGCTTCACCATTTCGCTGGGTGCTTTTGCTGGAGAACTTGTTTTATGCTGATTGCCGAAGGCTTCCCTCAGTCCCTCACATGTCGAGGGTTTTCTGAGGGAAGGTACTCGTAACCTTCGCATGTTCGCCGGGGGCACCCCCTCAGTCCCTCACACGTCGAGGGTTTTCTGAGGAAAGCATAGATGTATTGCTTGCATGTGTTGCGATGAGGGCTGCTTCATTTCCGCAAGTGACTTGGGGAAAACTTGTGATATCCTGCCTCTGCCGAAGGGGTCCCACTTTGATGTTTGTCCGGAGGCTACACGCGTCAATTGTAAATTGTTTGTTTCTAAGGAAAATTTTTTTTTTTGTTGTATATGATCCCCGAGGGGTGTATCCCAGTCCCCCACTCCTTTAGGTCGAAGGCTAGTTCGGGCCGAAGGAGTTATGATGTGATGATGCCATCCCGAGGGGTAATAATGTCGACATGCCGGGGGCCTACGCTGCCGCGGACTCGAAGGCGCTTGGTGAGATTTGCTGGCAGGGTGCTGTGGTGAGCAATAGCCGGAGGCTATTGTTCGAGGGCACTCCAGTGCTTCTGAAATATAGCCGTTGCAATATAGCCGTTGGAGGAGGGGTTGACGTGGCGTCTCCTCACTGGCTGAAGGGAGCGGCTGTCCTCCATTGGTTGAACCGGCGGCCCGTAATGATGGGCTTTCGAGTTGAGGCCCAGTTCTCGAGGCCCACTGCCTATAAATACCCTGAGCCTGAGCTCATTTGTTCTTGCGCGTTTTAGAATTGAAGCGAAGCTCTGCCGAAATTTTTAGAGAGAGAAAGTTTCACCCTCGATCCAAACCGAATTCTGAGGTCAGTACTTCCCCAGCCTTCCGACTTTCTTAGCATACTTTGCTAGTTTCTCAGGTTTAGTTGTAGTGACTTTTAGGGGCCTTCGGTTAAAACGTTTAGATAGTTCCCCTTCTCCTCCGACAAGATGTCTTCCGGCAGTGACTCCCAAAACATATCGGAGGAGGCCCCGGCGCAATCGGAGAGCTACTCGAGTGTGGAATCATCCAGTGGGCAGTCATCGGCAGGAAACGACGCCGTGATAGCTGAAGAGGTCCAAGGCCAACTCCGCACTGAGCTAGAGGCGGAGGAATTCGAACAGGTGGTGGCAGACGAGGAGATGGCCCTCGCTCTCCAAGTCGCCGAAGAGGAAGAGGAGAAGGAGAGGCAGGCAGTCACGGTTGCGGTGCTGCCCTCCCGCGGCGCCGGTGGAGCGAGCAGTTCCCGGCCCTTAGATCCGGAACCTTTGAATGTTGCCCCCGCCAAAAAGAAGAAGAAGTCGAGGGCTGCTCCCAAGAAGAAGATGGCAGCCGTCGACGCCGGGCAGCCGGTGGGAATTCCCGAGGGTCACTCCTATTTGGACACCGCCGCCCTCGAAGTGAAAACGACAGCCTCGGGAGCGGAGTATCAAGCTCTTCAGGTCCTCGTGGGGCCGTCGGCACAAGTGGTGGAACCGGGGCCTGATGACCTCCTATCCCATCCTCCGGAGGGTTGCTTTTCCGTGCATATGCTGTCGGTGGAGTTGGGCCTTAGGTTCCCACTTCATCCCTTCGTCCTCGAGTACCTCAGGTACGTGAAGCTGGCCCCCTGCCAGCTCACCCCGAATAGCCACTACTACCTGGCGGGCTTCCTATCTCTATGCCGAAGCCGGAAGGTGGAGGCCACGTTGGAGCAGTTTTTCCTCTCATTCAACTTGTGCCGAGGGGGGCACTCTCATGCCTGCGGGTACGCGAATCTACAGCAGGTCCCTGCCTGGAAGCTTTTCTCCGAGACTCCTTCGTCTCACAAGGATTGGAAGGAGAAGTTTTGCTATGTCAGGATAGCGGAGAATCCATTCCCGGGGGTTCTGCGGGATCACTTCAAGAGACACCCGAAGGTGGGTAGTGCGGCCCTCCAGAAGGCCGGCAAGAAGCTGATGGAGAAACCCGAGGGCTCGGATAAAGTCATCGCCATCAAGCAGGCCACATTGGCCGAGGATCTGTACCTGCTGGGCTTCCGGAGGTATCGCCTTCCGGGGGATAAAGATGAGAAGTATCCCCTGATCGATCGTGGGTACTTAAACTCCGGAGGTTGTTTGCCGAGGGCTTTGATTTTTGGTACTTAGAAAATTTTCCTTTCATTTGTTGCGGTCCTAACCGTTCCTCATTTTGTGCAGGTGATATTATGGATCCGAAGGCGTTCGCCAAGCTGACCAAGAAGCTGGCCAAGGAGCCAAGGAAGAAGAAGGAGGAGGGGTCCTCGGCGAACCAGCCTCCTGTTGACGCGGTGTTGAAGAAGGCAGGGGCTCCCAAGGTCCCGGAGGGTGGGGACCCCCTCCAGAAACCCATTGCTGATTCCGGTGCTGGTGCCGGAGGCTCCCAAGGCGGGGAGCTAAAGAGAAAAAATGCCGGGAAGGGTGTCCTGCCCCCGGAGAAAAAGAAGAGGGGCGAGGGGGGCAGGGATGCCCCCTTGGTGATTATCGATGAACCCCCTTCGGGTAAGCCCTCGGATTCCCTCCCCCCAGTGGATCTTGGCGAGGGGGCTTGGCCCCTGGAAAAGGTGCAGTTCCCCATCAAGAAGGGGACAGCTATTATGCATGGCACCCTTGATCCGAGGGAGTTCCTGAGGGGCGCCACTCCCTCGCTGGATCGATCAACCCTCGGCAAGTTCGAGGACGAGTCTCTCGAGCTCAAAGCCCTTCAAGCCTCGGTCACGGTAAGTGCCTTTCCCTTTCTTAACTTTTGTCCCGTGTTTCCCTATCCTTGCATCATTTGATCCCGAGTGCTCCTTTATCTGTTTGCAGTCGAGCATTGCCCTCGGGGAGATGGTCAGGAGGGCGGAACAGCGCCGCGTTGAGAGGGCGAGGTCCGAGGAGGCCATGCGGAAACTGATTGCCAATAACACCGAGGCCATCAGGCAATTGGCCGGTCTGGAGGAGGCCCTTTGGCAATCTGAGCAGAGGCTAGAGGCTGCCAAAAATGAGGCTAGGGCCGAGGGAGTCGCTAACGGGAAGGCTGAAGCAGAGAAAGCTGCCGCCGAAGCCGCCAAAGCAGCCGCCGAGGAAGCTGACAAGGCCAAAGCCGATGCCGTCGCCAAAGCCACCGAGGACGCCGTTGCTTCTTTCGTTGCCGATGGCTGGAAGGCCGAAGAATACCAGCAGTGGGTGGCCTCGGTAGTTGAGGCCAAAGCGGATGCCTGGGTAAAGGGCCCCGGGGCGATGTGGCTTGCCCTGAAGGGGAAAAGTTTTTACGAGGGCGCCCAATACTTTACTCAGGCTATGCTATACCGGAGGCTTGCTCGGCACCACGGCGTAGATCCGAAGGAGTTTCAACCTGAAGCCTACGGCCTCCCCCCCCCTCCTGCCGGATGTGAGGGTCCCCCTCCCTGAGGGTGAAGAGAGGCAGCTACTTGAGGATTCCGAACTTGCCAAGTGTGATTCTGACGATGACGAGGGTGATGCCTCCTCCGGGCTGAAGGATGTCTCCCAAGTAGCTGACACTTAAGATTTTCTGTAATATTTTTGTAATTGTAAACTTCGGCTCCGGCCACATGTAACCAAACACTTGTTACTCCGAATATTTCCGATGACGAATATACTTTTCTTTTGAATGAATGGTGTGCCTTCGGGCCTTTTGTATGAATGAATGCTTCCTTCACTTTGAACTTGAATGTACGCTTTCGCCTTTTTGCGCTTGTGTTTCACCTTACTGCCTTCGTGTATGAATGTATGCTTTTGTTTCCTTCTGTATGTTTAGCAGAGGGCAAAACTTTGTGGACTTAGAATATTTTCTGAGTAGAACTTGGCCGCAGCCTTCGGCTGTAGCGTAGAATTACCGGGGGTTTTCCAAGTAAAACTTGATTAGAACCCTTCGGATGTTTTGTAGAATAGCCGGAGGTTGTTGATGTGGACTTAGAAATCTTTCTAAGTGTAAGCCCACTCATGAGTCCTTGGCCGTAGCGTAGGACCATCGGGGGGCTTGCCGCTGTGGACTTAGAAAATTTCCTGAGTAAGAACTTAGATCATGTCCTTGGTGACTATGCCCTCGGTAGTGGCGAGCCCCCGACCGTAGTGTAGCATTAGGTTATTGCCAAGTAGATTAGGGGGCCATCGGCTGTACGAAGGTTGGTGAAGATAGCATCCCGTTTTGCCCCCGAAGGACTCCCCCATCGTGGACTTAGGTAAATTTCCACAAAGCTTCCATAGGTGCCGTAGTGGACCTTCGGGCGTGAGAGTTGCTTGGGCCACTGGTGTGTACTGTTGCCGAGGGGTCCAAGATTATGGACTTAGTGAAATTTTTTCATCGTTGAATGAGGCCCCGGTAGATGTAGGTTCAGCTTGTCTTTGAATTTTGTGGAGCCTTCGGCATGTCATGTAGTTGACTTTGGTCCACCCGAATTTCGGCCTTAGCCAAATTTAGGTGAAGTTTTGCTTAGTGAGCCCTCTTCTTGGGCTTCCGGGGAAACCGTTGTAGTCCAAGGCTTTATGTAGGGGAGCCTTCGGCTGTGTAGCCAGATGACTGATTGTAGAGAGATTTTCTTGTGCCTTTGTAGGAGCCTTCGGGAATGTATGTCCGAAGTGTTGAGCCTCCGGGGAGAATAATATCCGGGGAGTTCCTTCCCCCCTACACACATTTTTTTTTTTTTTTTTTTTTTTTTTTTTTTTTTTTTTTTTTTTTAATGGTGTAGGAGAGGCATCTAGAAACTTGGTTTCTAGGAAAGGCTTGGCCTATATGGGAGGCAACGGAACAAACCGTTGGCTCCCCCTTCGGGAATGACCTTCCGATATCCCGAAGGGTTTGAGGGTCGTTTCCTCGGCCCGAGACATCGTCTGTTGCCTGCTTCCCCTTGGGAGATAGCACGGAAAGCGCCTCGGTTTTGAAAGTCGTCCCCTCAGCCCGAGACATGGTCTGTTGCCTGCTTCCCCTTGGGAGATAGCGCGGGGAGCGTTTCGTTTGTGGAAGTCGAATCCTGGGCCCGGGACATGGTCCGTTGCCTGCCTCCCCTTGGGGGATGGCGCGGAAAGCGTTCCTGGGAAGGGTTTTATTTGTGTGTAGAACACAAATAGCCGGGGGCACTTGGTACCAGCCGGAACCGAGGGGTATTGCACCCCCCGGGTTTTTTTTTTTTTTTTTTTTTTTTTTTTTTTTTTTTATGAGAGTATGTAAAAGTATGCATAATGTATGCATGGTTGCGTCCTCGTGGGGTACGGCTTAGTGAGAAAACACTAGGTGTTTTCAAAGAGTGATGGGGGTGGCCCATACACTTGGTACTTGGTACCTAAACTGTCTTTCCCCCTCATGATTGGGAGAGGCCTTGGGCCTATTTTGGTGAAGCGATGAGGGCTTGGCCACTCATTTGTAGGGGAGAAGGGGGCCTTGGGCCGTTTGTATAATATGTAGGTGATAAAGGCTAGGCCTTTTGATTATTCTTCAAGAACAGACGGGGCCTTGGGCCATTGAACATTTACACTCGTTGAGGATGAGGGCTTGGCCACTCATTGATAAAATTTCACTAGGTGGTGCACATTCCAATGTCTAGGAATCTCTGTCCCATTAGGACGTTTTAACTTGTATGTCCCTGGTTTGATGATGGCCGAGATGATGTAGGGGCCTTCAAACTTGGGCGCCATCTTTCCTCCTTCGGTGGGTAGACTGGCCTCCCTTCGTCGGAGGACGTAGTCTCCCACCTGGAATTCCCGGGAGCGGACCTTGGCGTCGATGTAGCCTTTGACTTGTCTCCTATAGTTTTCGGCCCTGAGGAAAGCTTGCTCTCGGCGTTCTGAGATGAGATGAAGGTCGAGGGCCATGTTGGCGTCGTTGACCTCGGGCTCATATTGTTCCACCCTTCGGGTCGGAAGGGTCACTTCTGTTGGAGCCTTAGCCTCAAAGCCATAGCATAGGGAGAAGGGTGTCTCACCTGTTGCACGCCGAGGGGTAGTGCGGTAGGCCCATAGGATGTTATGGAGCTCTTCTACCCATCCTCCCCCTTCGGCTTCCAGCTTCTTCTTCAACCCTTCGAGGAGGGTGCGGTTGGCATTTTCTACTTGTCCGTTGCCCTGAGGGTAGGCAACGGAAGAGAACGTGTGCTTGATGCCCCAAGCTTCAAGGAGGGCACAGAAGGGGGCTGCCTCGAATTGGGTCCCGTTGTCGGAGATGATTTGTTGGGGGACGCCAAACCTTGTGAGAATGTTCTTGAGGACAAAGTGACGGCACCGGGCCTCCGTGATGCTGGCGAGGGGTTCGGCCTCTACCCACTTGGTGAAGTAGTCAATGGCCACAATGATGTATCGGTTGTTGGAGGTACCCCTCGGCAGAGGGCCCACTAAATCAATCCCCCATCTGGAGAAGGGGATAGCGGTGCTGATGGGGGCATAGTTGACCGCTGGCCTGCCGGGGGCCTTCTGAAAGTGTTGGCAAGCGGTGCATCTTCGGGCTAGATCAGCACAATCTCTAGCCATCGTGGGCCAGAAGTAGCCCTGAACTATGAGCCTTCGGGACATGGAGAAGGGTCCCTGGTGAGCTGAGCAAGTGCCACTGTGCACTTCCTCCATGGCGACTTCGGCCTCGTCCTGATGAAGGCACCGAAGGAGGGTGCCGTTGTAAGATCTTTTGTAGAGCCTCCCATTGTCGAGGGTGTAGCTGGGAGCCCTCAGCTTTGTTAGTTTTGCGCGGGCTTCGTCTTGGGGTAGTTGCCCTGTGGTGATGAAGGCGACGATGTCGGAGATCCAATCTTCTGGCCTTAGGTTAATGCTCATGACGGGGCTTGCGTGGATACTTGAGAGGCTGAGCTCCTCAATTCTTGCAATCTTCGAGAGGTGCTCGGGGGATTCATCCGAGAGCTTGGATAGAATGTCGGCCTCGGAGTTTTGAGCCCTCGGTATTTGGGTGAGAGAATGCGCCTCAAACACCTTGAGCAACTCTTTAGCCGCTTCTTTGTATTGTTTCATCCTCCCTTCTTTGGCTTCGTACTCCCCGGAAATTTGACCTACAACAAGTTTGGAGTCACACTTGACGTGGATCATCTTAGCCTTCAGATTTGCTGCCAGCCGAAGGCCGCAAAGGAGGGCTTCGTATTCGGCTTCATTGTTTGATACTTTGAAGGAGAAGCGGACGGCATAATAGGCGCGGAAGCCTTCGGGTGTGATCAGAACCACTCCTCCTCCGCATGCTTTGGTGGCCGAGGAGCCATCGGTATAGAGCGTCCACCACTCATCGAGGGGTGTCGAAGGCTCCTCGTCTGTTGTTGATCTTGCGGTGCATTCCGTTACGAAGTCTGCCAGGGCTTGGCCCTTAATGGCAGGCCTCGGACGGATATCTATGTTGTATTGACTGAGGAAGATGGCCCATTTTACCATCCGGGAGGAGCTAGTGGGACTCCTCATGAGGGCGCCGAGGGGTTGATGAGTGAGCACTTGGACCGGATGAGCTTGAAAGTAGTGGCCAAGCTTCTTGACGGTCCAAACGATGGCTAGCACCGTCTTCTCGACGGGAGAATACCTGAGTTCGGCCTCCCGGAGGGTTTTGCTGACGTAGAAGATGGCATGTTGGATGCCGTCTTCCTCTCGGATTAGTACTGAGCTGATAGCCGCAGGGCTAACACCGAGATATAAGTATAAGGTCTCCCCCACCTTCGGTTTGGAGAGCACTGGGGGAGAGGAGAGGTACTTCTTGAGTTCGTCGAAGGCCTCTTGACACTCGGATGTCCATTGGAAGCCAGCTGTCTTCCTCATGATTTGGAAGAAGGGGAGGGCCCTCTCGGCTGACTTAGAGAGGAATCGGTTGAGGGCCGCCAGGCGACCCGTCAGCCGTTGAACTTCTTTGACGTTGCGTGGAGGTTCCATGTTGATGATGGCCTGGATCTTCTCGGGGTTGGCCTCAATACCCCTTCGGCTGACCATGTAGCCCAAGAATTTTCCTCCCTGCACGCCGAAGGTGCATTTCTTCGGATTTAGCCGGAGGTTGAATTTTTGCATGATGGCAAAAATCTCCCGGAGGTCGTCGGCGTGAGTGCTTGCCTTCTTACTTTTGACGATCATATCGTCAACGTAAGCCTCCATGGTGCGTCCTAGGACAGCTTGAAAGACCCTAGCCACCATGCGTGTGTAGGTGGCGCCTGAATTTTTGAGGCCGAAGGCCATCACAAGATAGCAGAAGATGCCTTCGGGTGTCATGAAGGCAGTTTTTTCAGCGTCTTCCTCATGCATGTAGATTTGATGATACCCGCGGAATGCGTCGAGGAAGGACATAATCTCGCATCCCGCGGTCTCATCCACAAGTTGATCGATGTTCGGCAGAGGGAAGGGGTCCATAGGGCACGCCTTATTCAGATCAGTGTAGTCCACGCACATGCGGAAGGTAGGAGGCTTCTGTGCGAGGACAACGTTTGCCAACCAAGAAGGATATTTCACCTCCTTAATGTGTTTGATGGAGAGGAGCATAGATACCTCCCTCTTCACGAACTCCCTTCTCTCGGCCGAGAGGGGCCTTCTTTGTTGTTGTACTGGTTTGGCCGAAGGGTCCACCGCTAGGCGGTGGGTGATAACCCTTCGGTCGATTCCTGGCATATCCTCCGGCCCCCATGCAAAAACAATGGAGTAGGCGCGGAGGGCCTCGGTGATGCCAGCCTTCAGGTCTTCGGGGAGCTTGGCTCCGATCTTTAGGACTCTCTCCGGCTTGGCCGGATTGAGTATCAGGTCTTCAGTCTCCTCGGCAGGCTCAGCCCTCGGCCTACTTTCTTCCTCCTCCAAGGCCTTGGTGGTGATGGTGTCTATACGTAACTCTGTTTTACTAACCTTCTTGGTGAGCTGAAGGTAGCAGGCCCTGGAGAGTTTCTGGTTCCCCCTCGAATAGCCGATGCCGGTGGGTGTGGGGAACTTGAGGCAGAGGTGCCTCATAGAGATGACGGCCTCCAAATCCTCGAGGGCGGGCCGGCCGAGGATGATGTTGTGTGCGCAGTCGAGGTTGACGACGACGAATTCCACTTCGAGCTTGGCTCTATGGGATCCGTCGCCGAATTCAACCGCGAGGGTGATGACGCCTTCGGCGTCTATGCTGTCCCCCGTAAATCCGGAGAGGGGGGTGTTGATGTGTCGAAGGGACCCCCTATCGAGTCCCAGCTCTTGGAAAGTGCTGAGATACATGACGTTGACAGAACTCCCCGTGTCGACGTAAGTCCGGTGGATGATGGCGTCGTTGATCTCAGTGCGGATGACGAGGGCATCCCTATGCGGCAGGGAGCCCGAGGGGAGGTCCGCATCTGTGAAGAAGATGGGATCCGCCCTCGGCCTTTTAGTAGGGGGCATGTGATTGACCTCCCCAATGTAGAGGGACTGTGCCCACTTCTTCCTTTGGCTCGTTGAATCGCCTCCGGTGTTGCCGCCGCTGATCATATGAATATGGCGCTTGTATTGTTGATGGGAGCCCTCTCCCTCGTCGTCGAGGCCCCCTATTTCTCGCTTCTTCCCCTGTGGGTTTCCCAAGGGGATGGTGTTGGGGTTCACCCATTTGTTAGCCTTCGGCGGAGGCCCTTGATGATGAGGGGGGCCCTGGGGAGGAGGCCCCCTGATAAACTGAGATAAGTGGCCCGCCTGTATTAGCCTCTCAATCGCGTTCTTCAGCTGATGACAGTCGTCGGTTTTGTGCCCATGGTGGCGGTGAAAGCGGCAATAGGGCTCATCAGGGCCGATGGCATAGATCTCGAGGGGTGTCCGGGAGTCTCGCTCCACGAGCCCTCGCTCTTCTGCATGATCGAGAATGACGCTGACGGGATGCGTCAAGGGAGTGCGTGGGTGCTCAAGGAGGACGGGTTGCGCCCATGCCTTTGGATTGTTCTTGTAACCGCCCCCGGGTCTGGCTTGGCCACCTCGGGAGCGATCGTTGTACTGTGCCTCTCGGTTGGCCGAAGGGGGAGGCCCTCCGGGCCGATTCCTGCCTTCATTCTTCTGAGGGGGGTCCGTGTTGCGGCGGTCCTTCTCGATTTCCTCCGCTTCAGCGTATCGGTCCCCCCGCTGAAGGGCCTTTGTATAATCGCGGGGGGGATCAGTGATAAGGCTCCGGGAGAAGTTACCATTGCGGAGGACGGTGTGGAAGAGGGCCATCAGGGTCCTGTCATCGGCGCCCTCGACCTCGAGGGAGGCCTGCCTCCAGCGTTCTAGGAAACTCCGAAGGGTTTCCTCCTTCTGTTGTCTCACATTCAGAAGGTGGGAGAAGTGTTTCTTTGAGCGGTGCCTCCCGGCAAACTGTGTGAGGAAGCGGTGGGCAAGTTCTTGCCACGAATCAATGCTGCCTTCGGGCAATCGGTTGAACCACTCATACGCGGGTCCCTCCAAGGTGGAAAGGAACCAACGGCATAAGTATTCATCCGATGCCCCCATCATCATCATGCTGTTTTGATAGCGGCTATAGTGTTCCTGGGGATCCGTCTTCCCCTCATACGGCTTGATGGGTTGCCCCCGATATTTGTGGGGGATTTTGGCCGCCAACACCCTTGGGGTGAAGGGTGTTCTAGTACGGAGTTGAATGAGGGGCTCGCCTGAGCCCTCGGCAAGTTTACGTTTCATTTCCTCCACCTGTGCCCGGAGGTCAGCGTACTCTGGATCTGGCCTTGCTGTGGAAGCCGTCGGGGGTGCCTGACGATTCTCCTCGAGCTGTCGGAGGAGGGCTTCAATGATTTCGTCCTTGGGATCCTTCGGGGCAACCCCCTGGGAGTTGGCCCGGAAGGACTGCGCCTGATTGATCTGGTGTCTGGCGTCATCGGCATGGAGGATGGTTTTGCCCTTGTCTCGGGGCGGAGGTATGCCCTCGGCCCCCGAAGCGGAGGCTCCGCTCTCCTGTGGCCTGCTGAATTCCTGTCTGCCGAGGCGGTCTTGGACCCCTCGGCGTATGGGAGCTCCCCCAAGCCTCTCAAGTGCAGAGGTCCGGGGTTTCTCCTTCATCAAGGGACGTTTATCCCTGGATTGGGCCTCTTGGGAGGCGGTGTCCTGTGCCATGACCCCTTCGGCGTTCCCAACCCCCGGGAGAGGATTGTTGAACAGAGGGGGGAGTGGTGGCAATTGAATAACATTTCCTCCAGCGTAGGGCTGGAGGGGTGCCTGAGAGGCGAGGGCTCCGGAATTGAGAGCCATGTTTTGAACAAAGGCCGCAAAGGCAGCCTGAAGATCGATGGCCGAGGCCGGAGGAGGAACTTGGTTCTCACTCCGATCCCTCCTTCGATTATCAAGGCCAATGCGGGCATCGGGGGTGTTCTTCTGCAGCTGCTGACGTAGATCAGCGGTGGCTTGCTCTAATTCGAGGATGACACCACCCTCGGGTACTAAGAGCCTGTTGGAGGCCTCAGCCCCGTTAGTTTCGCCGGGGGCTATGTGGTTCTCCTCAAGGGTTTTGGATTGGGCACGGGTGGTTCTTCCCATTTTTGGTAAGTGTTCAGTATTCGGTAGAGGGGGAGGGTTTCTTACTTGATAGTTCAGACCTCTCAACGAGAGCACCAAATGATGGATAGTCTACCCGGGGGGTATCTAATCCGAGGGGTTATTGCGGAAATAACTAGAGAGAAGTCAGAGCAAATAGGAGGAGAGAGAGTCGATTTTATTAAATGAACTCAGCGTGTGTTGGGATGTAGATTGTGTCATTACAAGGAGAAATAGGCTGCTATTTATAGCAGCAATAAATGCGATGAGGGGACACGTGTCAGTAATCCAACGGCCGAAGGGTCACATCAGCCTAGTGGTGCTGGCAGTGGTACGTCAACCGCATTGAATGCGGTTGGCGGATGTGACGTGGCATTAAATGCGGTGGTTGGCTGTCTCTAAAAGGAATCTTCGATGATTGAGCTTGTGCAGCCGAAGGCTCCTCGTGTAGCCGAGGGCTCCCTTTGTAGTCGAGGGCTGATTGTGTAGCCGAGGGCTTGGTTCAGCCGAAGGCTTATTGTGTAGCCGAGGGCTTGGTTCAGCCGAAGGCTTATTGTGTAGCCGAGGGCTTGGTTCAGCCGAAGGCTCATGTCTTCGCCCGTTTTTCTCCCAGCAGCTTCTTATGCCAGAGAAGGCTATCCTGTGAGTTTTGGAGCCTTCGGCCAACGAGGCCGAAGGCACCCCAGTGTGTATTCTGGGCTACTTTGAGGCTTGGGCCGTCGTATTTGGGCCTGAGTTGTTTCTTGGGCTCAATGGACTTGTGTAGGAGAAGTAGGAGTCTATGGGCCGGGGGTTCCTGGGCCATATACTCCATCACATTACTTTTCGTTTGTTTTACACAAAGTAATGACATATTTTGTAAATTCATTTTGAACTCAAAAGTCACAAAACCCTTAATTTTTCGTTTGTTTTACACAAAATAATGACATACGAAGTATTTGGTAAGTCAAAATGAAAACAATTACTACGTATGATTTTATGAAATGAGTATGTGATAAAAACAGAAAATATATACAATTTTTAAAAACAATTTAAACTATAGAAAAAGTGCAAAACAACTACAGTCAATTAAAAAGTGTTAGACCAATCATGGCAGCACACTATGCACATTGTTATAAAAAATGTTTATATATATATTTTTTGCATAGCCTTGAAATATATATGCGGTTGGATATTTAAACTCATTTACACACCAAATCTGTCTTTTACGCACCTACTATTTTTTACAATAGACAATCTTTATTCCAGCATCATAACAATTGGAAATATGTTAAACCTCAAACTTTAGATCCCACTACACTATGCTCCCCCAAATAGTTAGTAATTACTACGTATATTTTAATTAATACTAACTACGTATTTTTTATTAAAAAAAACTGACTGCGTATTTATTATTATAACTTTTTTCAGTGAAGGAGTAAAATTATATTAATTAAGTGATGAGGAGTAGGAGAAAATTCCCGATGTGTATTTATAAATACACTTTATTTATATACTTTTTTCTTTCATTCACCGGCTTCCATAAAGAATCAAGTCAGAAGTTTCAGAGCTTGAACATTTGTATTTTGTATACAGCCGATTCTTCCACCTCAAAACAGGGCATTCTCGAGCAGCTCCTTCTGGAATAGGTAAATATTCTAAGCTTACTTTCTTCTATGAACTGATCTGGGATGTGCGCATGGATCTTTGACCCCAATTATTTTCGAAACAGTCAGTTATAATGAAATGGTTAAATTCTGCAAAAATAAGTAATCAAATTTCTCAACCTGCTCATCGTGAAAGACGACCTCCATACCAACCATGGCGAGATAAAAATATTTGGTGTTTCCTATTACAGTTTAAAGTGAGGATGGTTGTGAGAAAGGTGTTGCTCTGGATGTGCTTTTATAGTTGAGCACTTGAGCAGTTCCGTAGAAATTCCTAGCTTTGGTACACCCCATCCCAGTAATTGTTCACACCACCCTCCTTAACCAATGGAAAGCAAGCAAGAAAAATATCTAATCTCAAATTTAGTCAACAGTAAGCACCACTCCATGGACCAATAGGAGCACTCAAAACTGCGGCTCTACTATGCACACCTCCATGCTCCACCAATAGGAATACACTTTCCACAAAAAATTCATTTGTGGGCCGAACCTAATACCTCCACAATACATTTGTTCGATTATTCGTTTGAGCAATAAAAAATTAAAGAAGTGAAGTTGACTGTTATGGCGGGAATACTGTACATGTAACTTCTTTTGCTTTTATATAAGAAGAGATACTTGTACAGAGTTTGTACTTGATACGACCAAAATAAAACTATATAAAGTGACTCACCTCTAAAGTGATGTCGGAAAATTATTGAAGTGTTGTAAATTTCTGAGACAGACATGTTTGAATTGTTCATCCTTGTCATTAGAACACTAAGCTACTTATGATCCTTGTAATGAGCCTACTCAGCTAATCCATATCCTTGTAATCATAGTTAGACACGTGGGTAGATCAATGGTGCCAGCAAATTGTGTAGAATCATTCCTAGATGATTCATCCTAGGGGTGGACTCGGGACGGTTCGGGCCCGCTTCGGGCTTGGGCCCGGCCGGGCCTCGGTTCATGAAAGGGGAGGCCCAGAACCGGCCCGGGTAACCCCCGGGTCCGGTTCAGGCCGGGCCGGGCCGGGTCGGGCCTCGGTTCAACTTAATTTTTTTTTTGGCTTTTCATAATTAACCCTTCCCCCTCACCCCCAAACCACCCCAAACCACCTCAAATGGCCCAAAATACCCAGCCCAACCCAAAAACTTAAAAAAAATTCAAAAAAAAGAAAGAAAAAATAAATAAATAGGCCCGGACCGGGCCCGAACCGGCCGGGCCGGTTCACCTTTTCAAGGGCCCGAGCCCGGCCCGGAACCCCAGCGGGTCGGGCCTACCCGAACCGGTCCTTGGCCGGGCTGGCGGTTCGGGCCGGTTCAAACAGTGACCGGGCCGGTTCCGGGCCGCCCGGCCCGAGTCCACCCCTAATTCATCCCCAAGCTTGGCTAGTATAAATAGTGCTAGTTCAATCCTTTGAAAATGAATTCAGAAAATCTCAAAAATGAATTCGTACCTTTGAACAATAATTGGTTTCTTCAATCAATTGAATAATCATCCTACATAATTGCACTACTTTGGAAGGAGCATTTTCCCGCTCAGTTCCATATAGCTTCTCAGCCGCACGATAAGGCACCGTCATCTAGCCGCTTCAGCCGTTCTACCCTCACTCCTTTCTAATTTCTCACCTTTCTTCCAATTCATCTCGCTTCAATCACGGAAACCCTCAGTCCAGATTCATACCACTCGATTTCTAACCTGCGTCAGTTTTGATTAGTATCACTCAATTTCCAAATATCAATTCAGAAATCTCACTCCGGCCTCCATTCCTGCCTTCAGAAAATGTTAGAGTTTTGTCACCATAAAGTTTTACAGCGCAGGTATGTTTTATTCCCTCCCGTTTCTAATTTCTATTTTTTTACTCTGATTACCGTTGAAATTGTTTCCTTTTGCGCCATACATCATTGAAACACTTTAGAGTTGTTACGTCAAAGGGCATCTTCATCTAATTAAGAACACCGGATCGTTCTGCAACAAAAGAGAAGGGATTTCCCAACCAATATTGCTTTTAGTTTTAGAAATCATCCTACATAATTGCACTACTTTGGAAGGAGCATTTTCCCGCTCAGTTTCATATAGCTTCTCAGCCGCACGATAAGGCACCGTCATCTAGCCGCTTCAGCCGTTCTACCCTCACTCCTTTCTAATTTCTCACCTTTCTTCCAATTCATCTCGCTTCAATCACGGAAACCCTCAGTCCAGATTCATACCACTCGATTTCTAACCTGCGTCAGTTTTGATTAGTATCACTCAATTTCCAAATATCAATTCAGAAATCTCACTCCGGCCTCCATTCCTGCCTTCAGAAAATGTTAGAGTTTTGTCACCATAAAGTTTTACAGCGCAGGTATGTTTTATTCCCTCCCGTTTCTAATTTCTATTTTTTTACTCTGATTACCGTTGAAATTGTTTCCTTTTGCGCCATACATCATTGAAACACTTTAGAGTTGTTACGTCAAAGGGCATCTTCATCTAATTAAGAACACCGGATCGTTCTGCAACAAAAGAGAAGGGATTTCCCAACCAATATTGCTTTTAGTTTTAGAAATCATCCTACATAATTGCACTACTTTGGAAGGAGCATTTTCCCGCTCAGTTTCATATAGCTTCTCAGCCGCACGATAAGGCACCGTCATCTAGCCGCTTCAGCCGTTCTACCCTCACTCCTTTCTAATTTCTCACCTTTCTTCCAATTCATCTCGCTTCAATCACGGAAACCCTCAGTCCAGATTCATACCACTCGATTTCTAACCTGCGTCAGTTTTGATTAGTATCACTCAATTTCCAAATATCAATTCAGAAATCTCACTCCGGCCTCCATTCCTGCCTTCAGAAAATGTTAGAGTTTTGTCACCATAAAGTTTTACAGCGCAGGTATGTTTTATTCCCTCCCGTTTCTAATTTCTATTTTTTTACTCTGATTACCGTTGAAATTGTTTCCTTTTGCGCCATACATCATTGAAACACTTTAGAGTTGTTACGTCAAAGGGCATCTTCATCTAATTAAGAACACCGGATCGTTCTGCAACAAAAGAGAAGGGATTTCCCAACCAATATTGCTTTTAGTTTTAGAAATCATCCTACATAATTGCACTACTTTGGAAGGAGCATTTTCCCGCTCAGTTTCATATAGCTTCTCAGCCGCACGATAAGGCACCGTCATCTAGCCGCTTCAGCCGTTCTACCCTCACTCCTTTCTAATTTCTCACCTTTCTTCCAATTCATCTCGCTTCAATCACGGAAACCCTCAGTCCAGATTCATACCACTCGATTTCTAACCTGCGTCAGTTTTGATTAGTATCACTCAATTTCCAAATATCAATTCAGAAATCTCACTCCGGCCTCCATTCCTGCCTTCAGAAAATGTTAGAGTTTTGTCACCATAAAGTTTTACAGCGCAGGTATGTTTTATTCCCTCCCGTTTCTAATTTCTATTTTTTTTACTCTGATTACCGTTGAAATTGTTTCCTTTTGCGGCATACATCATTGAAACACTTTAGAGTTGTTACGTCAAAGGGCATCTTCATCTAATTAAGAACACCGGATCGTTCTGCAACAAAAGAGAAGGGATTTCCCAACCAATATTGCTTTTAGTTTTAGAAATGTTATTCATCTTAATTTGTTTTTGTTCATTTTAAAAGAGATGTAAAGTTCTTTTGGGCTGAAAATATTTGACTGATATTATTGAAATATATTAAGCTGTAGTAATAATTGCTTGAGTCACACTTGATGGATACAAAGCATGTGATATTGTTAATATTTGGATTTTTCTTTTGCAGATTTTATTCTCCAGAATGGGACTCTTTTTTATTTTTTATGGTGAGTGCAGGTTCTCGATCAGTGTCACTATATATTTCGGCAATGTGCAGTGCTTAAATATTTTGGTTGGTTGCTTTGGTATTGTTCGTGTATCTGATCTTTGAGCATTTATCTGCTTATACTCTGATAGAGGTTATCACTAATGTCATTTAAATACTTATACTTACTGCTTATTCATTTTTCTATTATGTTTGCTCTACGCTTGACATGTTTAAAGCAATCATTCAGAAATAGCATCTAAGACTTGACCATATGCATTTGGTGTAGTATTGAAAATTAATTAACCCTTATTGAGTTCACACTTCACATCTCAGTTACATTATAAGGGTTGGGTGGCTTTTATATTTCTGGAGGCACTATAAAATCAAGCAAGTAGGCTTTTATATCTGATTTCAAGCAAGGGAAAGAGTTGGGCTACCGGGAAGTTTTTCTTTTTTAGCAATGGTCTAGCTGTGCATTTCCTAGGCAACTTTTTGGCTCATGTACACATGAACCTAGATTCAAGAACCCAAGTCTGTAACAGATATCTTGAGTTTTTCCATTGGGCTCAGTCATTGTAAGGTTCTAAGAGGGCAATCTTTAGTAGCACCTTTCAGCCATGAGCTACAAATTCCAGTAAATATACGAATGTACCCATCTGCCTTCCTAAGTTGCTATTTACTATGCATTCTACATTTTTATTCATATGCCAACTTTGAGACATTACATACATGATAAGTTAAATTAGTCATTATGTTTTGAATTCTACTTCAGTCTATTAACCCTTTAAACTTCTGTTTGTTTTAACCTCTTTTACAATATCTATTTTTTTTTACCTAAATAACGTTGGTGCTTGATCTTTCCATCATTTTCAATGGAGCCAAAGACTTACTATTTTTGGCTTGGGAATATGATGGAATAAAGCAAATTGGCTCACTAAACTGTCATGAAGTAACAGTCAGTCTTTGCAATTTTCAACGCATTTTTCACTATGGGTCATTCAGAATAAGTCTCTCTGTGCTTTAGTAAAGAGTAAGATTGTGTACATCCGACCCCCCCGGTGGAAGCCTTTGCGGCACTGGGGTAATGATGATGATGATGATGATGAACGTTGGTACTTGATATTTTTTAGATAAATGAATCGTCTCGATGGCCTGCTTTTTCTTCAATTTATTGATTATATGGAGGAATAGAAGTAGATGCTTGAGTGGTGGGGAAAATATGTTGGGTTCTACCGTTCTTGAGACAATGGCATTTTTTTCATAAAATTGTGGCCTTTGAATCATGTTGAGGGTGATAACAAGCTGTTGATGGAGTTTTAAAAATGTTGCTCATATTACTACTTCTTGCTTGAAGAATACAGTGAATACCAGGTCTTGCTTTTCAAGTTTTTCAAGGAATACCAGGTGTTACTTTTCATCTTCTCTGACTTCTCTTCATTGTTTACATTTCCTTACATTACATGGGTGGTGTCATATTATGGGGAAAACCAATATATCATAATCTGTCAGGATGTTTAGTAATGAGACTACTAATTTGCAATTGCTATAGTGAGTATGCATTTGAAAACCATTTCTACGACAAATTTAAATCGTTATTTGTTCACTTTCTGAACCATCAATTGGAAATCCATCCAAAAGCAGTTACAATACACTTTAGTAAAGTAAAAAGTACTACTACAGTACCAAAAATCTACTACTCTTTCAAAAAGTATATAGTAAATCTATAAATCATTTTAAACTACGTGAAAAGTCAAGCCTACTGGAATACTTATTTTGATACGGAGGTAGTATAAGAATAAGAGTACAATATCTACTTCGAAAAATTGCACTTTTCGCTACTTATACTTGCAGATCAATTTGGTATTGGCTGCACCAAGTATTAGATCATTAACCATTTAACCCCATGACATAAGAAAATCAGAAATTTTCATTTAAACAAACTTAATGTTTAAGACCCCATATTTCTTAGCATGAGGTTTAAAAGGTGAAATCACATTTAAAGACAAAACAATTTTATTAGCATGGAGTTTTATTAACTCAATGTAAATTGAAAGTGATAGATATTCATCTCATTTTTGTCTTCGGATTTTGTCTGGCACTTAATTTTTTTATTCAATTTTGTACTTTGCTATCAATTTAGGGGCATTCCCCATTATTTAATTTCAGATCTGCCAACTTTTACTTTGCAGAATCACACTTAATAGATATTGAGTATGTGATATTGTTAATTATTGGATTTTGCTTTTACATATTCCCTTCACATGGTAAGCCACTTCATACCACAGAACTGCAAATGTTCATTTTTTCTATTTCGCATGCTATATCAGAAAAATGAGAGTTGTTTTTCAATTGAATTGAGCAAAATCCAGTACCTCTATATAGGAAACATGGCATTTTTGTTATTCGTTGGCCTTTCACCTAAGATGTTAGTCATAATGTTTAAAATACATAAGTCCAGTGCTATAGGAAACTTGGCATTTTTGAGTGAACCCATTTTTTTTGCAAAAATAAATTTCACAATTTCATCAAATCTGAATTTCTACCTTTACAGCAAAGCATCAAAAGTCTTCTAAATATTTTATTTTATGCTTTTATAGGGTTTAGTTGATTACAATTCCATGTGTGTTCGGTTAGCTCTTATTTGTAAGATAATGGGTAATGATAGCATAGCTTAAGCATATTAGTTATACATGCCACACAAATTAATCAGTTTTTTTAGGATGGAGACTTGAATAAAAGCAAAACATAGAAGTAACCAGTAAATGATTTAAATTACTAGAAGTTCTTCTAACCAATAAATGATTCTTCTGTCTGGATGAAGGGCCTTATAGGGCTAGAACAATGATCTATAATGGGTATTTTAGTCTTTAATGTCAATATAACTGAAAAATAATAATGTGTTGTAAACATCACATTTCTTATCATTCTAATAGAGCATTAGGACATGCACTCTATTTTATAGTCTCCGTATGGCATTTTTTTTTAAATTTCAATTTGATTATGTGAATGATAATCTGACCTTTCCCCCACTAAGAATTATGAGGTATATAAGCAATCGTCCTATTTTCTCAACTTCATGATGACCTTCTTGGAAGATGAGGAGCTCACCGCGACGTCAAGACCGGTCTTGTGCTTATTGACATTGTAACGGCTTTTGCATAGTCAAATCCGGCAGTCTGGCTCCACAAAAGTATGATATGATGAACAAATCGCTGCAATGGTGGATGAATCTATGGAGCTTGCTAAAGTGTTCTGTGAAAAGAAAGGGAAGGTTTATGATTTCCTTGACAGTCATCATCCCTACATCCCTGAGCGCCCATATCTTCCTCACTGCATAATTGGAACTTGGAACTGATGAAGCGAAATTGTGTCTGCACTTAAGTGGCAAGAGAATCAACTTAATGTGATGGATTCGTCGGTTCTCTTGAAAGAGATGGCTCCAACATATTTGTAAATTGGGCAAAAAGCAAAGATATCAAAGCTATATTGGGTGTGGGAATATGCAGACATATTTGTTCTATACTTTGTCCCTCCTGCATTATCTGCAAGAAATAATAGGCTTCTCTCCCTGTTGAAAGATGTGATAGTGTATTCATGTGGCTGTGTTACTTATTATCTCCCAGTTCATGCTACTAAAAACAACAAAGGGGCCTTGGCTCATCGGCAGGAGTTGATGCATCGCATAGATAGTTTCACAAGTCTCACTCAGTAGTCCACATTGAACTTGATTACCAATTTTTCAAGAATTCTATTTCATATAATGGAAGAGGGATACTTCTGCTTCTGCACAAATGTTTTAACACATAATGTTTTAACAAATGTATAGACACATACTCCATTATGTTTTCCTTAATGTTTGGAGAGATGCTACTCATCAAAGTTACTGTCAAACAATATGAGATGTCAAAGTTACTATCTTAATGGTAGTTAAGACTTAAGATACTCTTCAATGTTCATAGTATTCAAACATCTAAGCATAATGAGAAGTGTTGCTCTTATTGGTAAAAAAAAGTATTACTAGATGTTAGCAATTTTTTGTCTAACTGTTTAGTAAATTTTATAATATACATAGTACTACATTTGAAATATATTTTAAGTTCACAATATATTTATAAACATTTTGGTCAGTTAGGAGTGATGGGGAGTCTTGTCTGGCCAAGCCAGTTTGAGGTTTTTTTGGATGGGATGTTTTGATTATTTTTTTGAGTATGTTCTTCATAAAGTATTAATTATTTCCACCAAATTTCAGTTTAATATTCAATCGGAAAGTCAGTTAAATAAATTATTCAAAATAGATGCGCTTTATATAAAAAATAATCATAAAAAAAACAAACCCGGAAATCCATCAAATGGGCTGGTTACAAGGGACTCCCCGTCAGTCTGGATTGACCGGATCAGTTCTCTATAGTTATATTCAATTTAATTTAACCACAAATAACCAAAGTAGCAAGCCAACTTGGGTGTGTGGAAGGAACATCTTACGCATTAGATATTCAAAACTTTGTTGAGTGGATTTTGAAGATTGGAGATGGGGTCCTGGGGGATGGTGATGATGGAGAGTAATGGTTGACATCCTTGAAGAATTTATTGCTCCTATGATGGATGATCCAATTGAAGCTATTGTTAAGATCACCTATCTCGAGTTTGAAATGCATGTAATGACATTTCTTTTTTGAATTTCAAGGAAATTCTTGCGCCAACCATTGATGAGCGCAACAAGATCAACAATTACATGTTGGGATTGACTCTGGGTGAGGTAAAGACATACTTAAGTTCAAATTCAACATCTTCTTTTGACTCAAAGAGTGCACTCCTTCAAGAGATCCGCTCTATATAATTTCCCAATATACCATTAAATGTTCTGGTGTGCCAAGCCATAAGCTCAAAGTGGGTGCACCTGTGATCCTAATGAGGAATATCGATCATTCCTCCGGATTGTGTAATGGCACTCGCCTTATCGTCACTAAATTCGGAACCCATATTCTTGAGGCTCAGATGATGTCTGAAACAAATGCAGGTCATAAATTTCTTATTCCGAAGCTTAGCTTGACTCCATCCGACATAAAGCTGCCGTTCACATTTCAACGTAGACAGTTCCCTTTGATGCTTAGTTATGTGATGACCGTTAATAAAAGTCATAGACAGTCTTTCGAGAGGGTTGATGTTTCCTTGCATCATTCGGTTTTCACTCATGGACAACATTATATCGCGTTCTCAAGAGTAGCGTCCCCGTCTGGGTTGAAATTTTTTATATATGATGATGACGGAAAACTGACCAAAAAAATTATAAATATTGTTTACAAGGAAATATATAATAATTTATATTTTCTTTTATATTCATTTATTTACTTTTGTTAGAAACAATATATACGTTGATCTATATTTATCACAACATTTCTATATATTCCCAAATAATTTATTGCTTATTAACCGCATCCCGTGCGAAGCACGGGTGAAAACCTAGTAATTGAATAATAAGCCTCCAGTAGAGAGTAAGACTTAAATAAACATACGAAAAGTAAGTAATAATACTCCACTGTAACTGTATCCTGTAAGACCATAATAGAGAATAAGCAAAGAAAGAATACTATAAAAGCCTTATTCTAGGAAGCCGTTATTACGGCCTAGAGATCAAAGAATGGGCGTATCTCTACAATAATGGTGAATATTGTTAGGGGTATAACGGTAATAGAAAAAGTGTTGGTGGTTCTTGATGCACAATGCTATTGTACATCATGTATACCTTCTTGTACTTTTAACTTCATTAAAGTTTCCGTTTTAACGGTACAGTGTTATGCATCCTTAATTCGTATTGTAGCTTTCAGTGACCCTTTACCTCTTCTGTTACTTTCCCTCTCATTTGTAGCATAGTGTATTTGGTCATACTACTGAAAAAGTTGAGCACCGCTTCTCTCCATGGATTGTGTTCCATTCTTAAATTCTTGATGGTTGGCGTTTTTTGTTTTTTGTTCTTCTTAGTTGTAATCCCTCTTTAAATCCAGGCTTGGATTTTAGTCTGGAAGGTTGGTTTATGCTAGAACGCAGAAAACGTCTTTTGAAAATCGCGAATTCACAGTTCACGATTCGCTGAAGGTTGGGTGATTGTTGATGTTTGAGTTCGATCTCTGGGTGTTTCTTAGTCGTTTTTCACCCCTAATTTCAATTCCGACACCAGACTTGCAATTAGAACGATGAAAAACATGAGTTACTTTTCCTATTAGGTCGATCCATAAAAAATTGTGAAGTAATGAAGATTTGAACTATTCTTCCTATCAGATTAACTCTTTTAGATGGAACCTTGTATCATAACAAAAGACTATCAATTTTTAAAAAATACTACTCTACATAGTTACTAAAAGTTACTAGTGACTCTCTAGACTCCATGAATATGTACTCTTACATTCGTTCTATCTTGTGATTGTTAAGTTCCGGCCACTCGGTATGCTCCCCTTGAATAATTGTGAAATAATAAGTGTTACATTGTTTTTTCTAATGATCATCTATACTAATTTGGATTAATGACCTAAATAGGAGTAAAAGGTAGTCAATAATCACAAATAGCACTACATTGTTTTTTAATTCAATAGTAAGACAAATCATGTATGCTTTGACAAATATACCCTCGTAGCTGTTGAAATGTTTTAATTCATATCAAAATCTTAACAAATAAAAAATAATAATAAAATATTGATATTTTTTTAAAGATAATTTTCTTTTTCAAAAAAAAAAAAACTAAAAAAACATAAAAAACAAATTCATTGCTGCCTCAGCCACCCCTAGCACCACCAACTCTGATCAACGAAAAAATGCTACATGCATTAGCAATGCCATATTAATGGGAGTTTCAATGAAAATTTTGACATTGAGTAACATGTCATTTCCTTGGCACTTTCTGAAATGACATTTTTTACAAATCATGACAAACTAATATTTTTTAAAAACAAAAATTAAAAAGTTTTTAAAAATAAATAAAAAACGTAAAAAACAAAATCACCGCCGCCTCTGCTGCCCCAACAACATAAACTCTGATCACCGGGAAAAAATGCAACATGCATTAGTAATGCCATACTAATGGCAGTCTCAATGAAATTTTTTGCATTGTCAGAGAGTAATATGCCATTTTCTTGGCATTTCAGAAAAAATTGCATTTCTTTTTACAAAAAATGGCATTTTTACACTGGTCGGTGGTGTTGGTGCAGGTGGTAGTAGGGGCGGTGGGAAAAGGATAAGTTTTTATGGATTTTTACCTTTTTTATCAATTTTTATTATGTTTCTACGTTTTTTTATTATTTTTTACGATTTTATTATGAATTAAAACATTTTATTATGACTCATAACTACCTTTTACTCCTTTTTAAAGGAGGTGTAAGAGTGGAATGAAAAAATACGTATGTTTCAAAATAGGAGTAATATGGTTTTATTTTGGATAAAAATATAAGAACATTTATTTTTGATTTTACACTAGTTTTACTCCAATTTGGGACAATTTATATAGTTACTTTAGTCAATACATCAAGAAGAGTAACTCTAACATTACTTTTTTTTATTATTACACAATTGAACGCGCAATTAAAAGTTAGATGTTTAACAAAAATGTGGACTAATATATATTCTTGATAAATTGAAAAACATGGTCACAAAACGAGCTTTTAGTATTACTAAAGAGGCTCTTATATTTCAATGGATCCGGCGTCTCTGCCTTGGTTAAGCAGCCAAGGAGGGTGCCTGGCTGTTTTCATCCATCAGATCAAAAAATGAAGGGTTGAAGATGAAGGACTCCATTTTTTGCACGAATCTCGAGACCTACTTTTCGATCTGTGCCGTCCATTTGAGTAAGGCACCTCTGCCTTAAGGCAGAGGATCCCAATCCTATTTCAATAGTGCAGTCTGCCTTTGGCCAGACTTAATGGATAAGCAAGGCGTAAAGCCCCTAAGCCTAGGCCCGTCTTTGACAATGAAAGAGAAGCGTTATAAAGTTTTTACATTTTCAATCCCATACCAGATCAGAATAGATCAGACCAAACTTGAATAGTTATAAACCACATAAAAACTAAACATGTAACCACACCAGTTCAGCCAGACCAAATCAGATAAAAAGACCAAACTAGAAAATTTGAGATTCACACCTAAAGAGAAGCGCTAAGATGTTTTCTTTTAGACTGTTTTCAGTTCTAGACCAAAACAGATAACACAAGACCAGATCATACTTCCGTAGTTATAAAATACACAGAGAGCTCGTTTGGTAGTTTACACGTTAAATCTTTGCACGCGAAGTGATTGTATGCAAATTATAGGGAATCAATCATTTTACATGTAAAATAGATTACATTGTTTGACTAGACATGTAATTTATTTTTCAATTGCATGCAAAGGCGTTGCAGTGGTTCATAGAACGCATGAAAATATTTTACCACCCTCCCCCACGTAAAATATTTGGTACATCGCGAACTGTTTTAAAAACATGTCTACAGTTTACATTAAATAATCAAACCAAACACTATAAACATTTTATGTCTTTATACTTTGCATGTAAAATAATTATTTTACATCCTAACAAACTAGACTAATTCAGACTACATCAGACCACGGTTACACACACCTAGGAGTCTAGGACATAAGCTCGAAGAAATTCAAGATGAGGGGGGTTCTTCTCCTAAGAGTAGCTCAAAAAGCTGTATCTTCTTCTGGTATTCAAAGTAACTTTCAGTCTTCGTCAAAGCGCTGCTGGTGTCTCTTCTCAAATCAACTCCACTCTCAGTATTTCATCTTCCTTCTGCCGTCTCGTCCTCCACCCCCTTTTTTTGTTGACTTTTTTGTTTAATCACTTCATCTATGTGTAGATATGATAATTTGATAGTTTCTGTGAATTATTATACGCATACCTATATGGTATTGAATTTTGTTTTGGCAGCGCACCTTCATCCTTCGGCATTGCATTTGACATCGATGGCGTCCTCCTCCGAGGAAGCATTCCGATTAGCGGTTCTTCTCATGCTCTCAGACGCCTCTACGACAATTTTGGTAATATTTTCTTTTAATCTCATATTCTATTTTTTTTATTCATTGAGAAAGGGAAGGGAGGGGCAGGGAAGGGATTAATCTCATTTTCTATACTCCTGTGTTTGCATAAAAACGTTTCACCAGGCTGATCCAGAAAAAGTTATTTGTCACAGTTTTTGTGTTAGTGTTTTTTTAATAGAATTCGGCTTAGTTTAATAACCAATAAACATTCAGACTATGGGTCAAAAGACAGAAAGAAATCTGACATCCGTTATCCCTTGAAGCAGACTCGGAATTTATCATCGTAACAAAGCCTGCCTCCTATCCGTTTTTTGCTCCATCCATAGCCATGTTGTCCTCCCCGAAATCCTTTGCTGACCCAGTCTCTCAAATCTTCCTCCTCTTAGAACCTTCTTCCTTTGCCTCCTCCCCTTCATGTGTGAAGCTTTGGGCTGACTCAGTTGCTGAAACTTTTTCCCTTACATCTATCTTTGATGCCCCCTTCTCCCCCTCCGGTTTGCCAGAACTCGATGAACCCTCTAAGCCCCAGTTTTGCCCTCCTGTCGGGCTTGTCTTCACCCAACCACCCGCTTTAAGATGGGATCCAAATCTTTTTTCTAAAACTAACCCCTCTTCTTAATTCAATGGACAAAAGCTATCCGAGTGTCCAATTAGGCCACAGATAAAGCAAAAATTGGGCAGTCTTTCATATTTAAAATCCACCCAAAAACTTTTACCCTCATATATGGCTCTATCTTTTCCTTCTTGTGACCATCCTCATATTTAATAAATTCCCCAATAAAATTACCAACCCTTCTGGCAGTACCCAGATTAACCAGACTATAGGGAACATTATGAATTTGTACCCAAAACTCAGCCTCATTTAATATTATTTTATGTGGAATATCATTAGGCATAAGTTCTTTTAACATAATCAGACTACGTTCAAACTGCCAAGGTCCCCCATCAAGAACACGCTGCATATCAAAACGATGGTTAAACGAAAAGAGATACCTTTTATCACTGATTTCCTTCACTGTCATGCCTTTCCCCGGCCGCCATAAGGAGGTCATCTTCTCCTTGAGATCTGAAAATCTGATCTTCCGATCAGTAAGTACTTGACCGATCACCGGGAATCCAATCGCCTCCTCCTCCTCCTCCCTCCTCCCTCCTCCTCCTCCTCCTCCTCCTCCCCCCCCCTCCCCCCTCCCTCCTCCTCGTCGTCGTCCTCCTCGTCACCCTCGCCCTCGCTGTCGCCTTCGTCTTCTTCTTCTTGAAATATTTAAAAAAATGAATTGTTGGTAATGGAAGTGTCACAAGGCAAGACACCACAAGAGACGGAGGAGGCATGGCACTACATCTGTAGCGGGAGACGTGAAGGGGTGAGGGTTTTATATTTTTATAAATAAAGAGAAGGGTAAAGGTTGTCCAACACCTCAAAACACCCCAATTTGGGATGTTAAAAAAATCATAGGTTTAGGTGTTGGTAAGGTTATAGTTAACACCTTATAAATACTTATTAAAACTTCCTTTTTCTCTGATTTCTCTCCCAACCAAGTGTTAACTGTTAAGGCCAACAATCTTTAACACTTCCATGACCAATACCTCTCGACACACCATAGTGTAAAAGTTCGATTGAATAACAAAAGCCAATTTCGGAAATGACTATAGTTGATAGCCTAAATAAGAGAATAAAATGGAAGACTAAGAAAAGTAAAATTGAAAATCATTTTAGAACAGATCAAGTACATATATTTAATATTTGCCTCTAGAACTGAATCACATTTTTTCCTTTTTCCAGTTAAAATATACAATAAAACTAGCTCAGTAGAACAAAGTTACTCCAGATTTGTAAACTAAATGTGTCTCTCTTATCCGGCTAGGTTGTATATGCCTAATTTTGTATGGTCTGATTAAGTCTGAGCTTGTGTTTCACTTTGTGATATTTCCCAAGTCTATTTACGTATTTAGAAGTGATAAATGTGATAATCCATGCGTTGCCATGACATGTGCAGGGACTATTAGAGTTCCTTTTGTTTTCCTGACAAATGGTGAGTGCTTCTCCTAAATCAATTCGTATAACTAATTCAATTTTCAAATAGTCATGCAGTAATGCCGATATCTTTGTGCAGTAGAATACAATGCACATGTGGTCTTTGATGGTCTCCTTTTTATGCAAAACCGGAACTTTATCACTTCCCCTTTCACCATGTGGATAATTTTATACACGATCTACCAAGAAATAAAAGTTAGCCTTCAATTGTTTTTGTCTGCAAAACAATTGAGCTCTATGGGTGATATTATTTTTAAGTATTGGCGGTATTGCCCTCATAGTACTTCTAGCTTATAGACATATAATCATTCACTCATTTTTCTCAAAGTAAGATATAATGATTAACTCTTTAATATTCTTTACTCCAGCCATTGCAATTTTAGTGTATAAAACAGCTCTAGTTTTTCCGGTCCAGAACTGAAGTTCTCTTTTCTCATCTGAGTCATCTCCCTTGTTGCCTCATACTTTCTGTCACTTGTGGATGCAAACATATTTATGTTCTTGTTGTGAACAGAAAAAATAAAATCAACGGGGTAAACCGTTGCCCGATAATCAACGGTAAAAATACCGTTGCCCAGAGCCAAAAGGCTAAAACCAATTTTATTCCAAGATGATCAAGAATGAAGCATACAAGGGGTATAAATAATCCTCTAGGTCTCTAGGTCTAATAAGAATAGGAATCCTAATTAAATCATAATAGGAAACTAAATAAAATAGAAAACCCCTAGTTCTAATAGAAGTCCTAATTAAATCATTCTAGGAAACTAAATAGAAATAGGAAACCTCTAATTCTAACGAGAATAGAAGTCCTAATTAAATTATACTTAGGAAACAAAATAAATTAGGAAACAAAATAAAAGGAATAATTAAAATTAATTAAATTGCCCATGAAGGTGGGCTAAAGCCCGTTCCCGCCTGGAGTAAACCAACAGCCCTCGGGTCTCGGACCCTCCTCTCTATCAGTTCTTCATGAATACTGAACCACTATTATATTTAGTTCTCGCTCTCTTATCCCATTAATATGGAGTGCACTGCTTTCAGATTTGTAACCTTCCATCTATTAGTTTTTAACTTGTCTTTCTGTTAGAGAGCACTTTCCCATTTCTTTATGGCCTTTTGGTTAAACATTTTTGGAGAGGGCTTTCGAGGGGATGGTTTTTAAAGACTTATTCTATATGGAATGTGTGTATATTATATATGTATATTATATGTGTATATATAGAGTTCAGATCATATCGGTTCGATTGACGGGATTCCCATTAGGCCAACTTCATTTTTGGCTAAAAAATAAGTCAATGATCCAATTTACTCACTAGTCCTAATATAATGTGTATGTGTATATATAATATTATACAAGACACAAGGTGAAGGGTTAACATATTATGTGATTGCATGACCTTTCAATATCATGTTGTTAGAAATGTTGAACTTTCCAAGATATATAGTAAGTCTTCCAAAAAACCCTGCCCTCCAAATCCTCCATCCAAGCAGAGCCTCAGAGAGAAATGACTTATTGTATTATACTATTATAGTTTATACACAAGGCCTTATTTGTCATCTCTAGTATTCAATAGGAGGTGGCGTTCCTGAATATGAAAGAGCAAGGGAGCTGACCAGTTTGCTGAGAATCAACATCCTCCCTTCACAGGTGTGATTGTTTGGACACCTTGTAACTGATTATTTGATCAGTCTTTCTACTCTTGCAATTTGTACTTTTAAGAAAATATATTTGACACAGATTAAATTCTCAAGTGTCCTTTTTATTTTTGCTACTCTCAACTTCAATATCGGTGCAGGTTCTACAAGGCCATACCCCGTTTAAACATTTGGTGAAAAGGTATGAGGTTATCTCCTGTTTCACCTTCAATCAATAAAGGATGACTGCCAACTAATTAGTAATTAATACTCCCTCCGTGCCTCCGTCCCACTTAAAGGTTCCCACACGGTTTATGATGTTTGATTGACCATAAAGTTAAGTGATCCCAGTCATTAATAAGATATTTTTTAGTAAAGAAAATTTACATATTCAGAAACTACATTAAAGGGTTTGTAAAGTCACAAAAAAACCAAATTTGATAAAAGTTGAATATATAAAAAATTAAGAATAATTTACGTTGATGGAGAATATTGGACGGGAACCTTAAAGTGGGACATAAGTTGTAATTAACATCTATGACTAAATTGTGTGACCTTCCTTGAAAATATGTGATACAGTAGTAGAATGCTCATGACAATATCAATGTTCTAGAAAAAAGAAGTCAAAGTTAAAATTGCGTGAATTGTGAGATTGGGATGGATTTGAGAAAGAAAAGTAGTCAGCTCAAATAGCGGTCAACTTAAATAATGATAGATCAACTTTACCTTATTAAAAATAATTTTATGTTTTGTAGAATATATCACCTTCAGTATCTCTATTGTAGATTTGAGAATGAATTCATTGTGGCTGTTGGGAAAGGTGAACCTGCTAAAGTAATGTCTGAATATGGTTTCAGGCAAGACTTTTTGGTTTCTATCCATCCTGTTTGTCATTTAACAAGTGTAAAACCCTTATGCTTAATCGTTTGCCATTGCATCACTTAACTCACATGCTTAACTTTAGAAATGTCCTCTCAATGGATGAGTATGCATCATTTTTTGAGAATATTGACCCATTGGCACAATACAAGGAGTTCGCTGACAAGCAGATTGTGAGTCATCAGAAAGTCACTTTGAGACAAGACCCTTGCTCAGAGAGGGTCCAAGCTGTCTTCATTGTTAGTGATTCAATTGATTGGTGCAGAGATATTCAGGTATTCCATTCATATTATATCTCATTTCATACAACTTCATTGTTCGGACATATTACCTCATGCATATATTACCAGAGAAATGATCCTGTCCAGCAGCCCCCGGTCCGAACACTGCCGTTTGGGGCGGTTCCTGATGGTTTTTTTTTTATGAAATTTTTTGAGCATGTTCCTCATCAAGTCTAGTTTATCTATACCAAATTTCAGCTCAAAATTCGATCAGGAAGGCAGTCAAATCATTTTTTGAAGTTGACTGCGCCAAAATATACATATAAAAACGCAGCCAACTTCAAAAAATGATTTGACTGCCTTCCTGATCGAATTTTGAGCTGAAATTTGGTATGGATAAACTAGACTTGATGAGGAACATGCTCAAAAAATTTCATCAAAAAATTCCACTGAGAACCGCCCCAAACAGCGGTGTTCGGACGGTGTTCGGACTGGGGGCTGCTGGACAAGATCATTTCTCTAAATTACCATATTTATATGTTACCTTGTATAGTTATTATTTTTGAAGTAAACATAGCATAAACAACCAAATGTCCTTATATGGTCGTAAGATAGTACACGGCCATATAATAGCTCAAATGGTGTTTTGCCATTATCTACCATGGAGGGTGTCCGATTACTCAAGTAACAGGCAATTAAAATATATTCCCCCAAAGTTGCGTACGGAGGCTGGGCCTGGCTGGCTTGAAATCATAAAGCACTTGCAACATTTAAAATGTGATGATGTTTTCGTTCTACACGCTCATTTTGTTGCGGAGTACCAACACAAGAAGTTTGAAACAAGATCCCATGTTTAAGAAAATAAGGCCATAACGGTGCAAATTTAGTACCATTATTTGTCGAACCACCACCTTGACATGTGTATGAAGCTGTTTTTTAACCATAAAAATAAAATGTTCCATAATAATAGTCATTTCTCATTTTTCTTCTATTAAATGAACTCAAACAACGCGAGAAAAATCATCCATAATAGTTAGAAAATAATAGGCATCACAAGTATTAGACTCTCGATAAAGGATCCGCACATCACAATGAATAAGATCAAAAATATGTGAAACACGGTGCAAACTAGGAAGAAGAAAACATCACATGTCTGTTTTGCACTTAGACAAACATCACAATTTTTATTCAAAGAACCACCAACAATTTTACTAAAACTAACTGGAAGCAGACGAACAATTCGGGAAGAAGGATGTCCCAACCTTTTGTGCCATAAATCCTTTGTGTTTACTCCCGTCACATCTGAAGTCTAGGCAAGTCCGACCCTACACAGAAAATGGACCCAACCACGATGTTCACTCATTTCAACCAGCATCTTCAAATTAAGGTCTTCTAACACACAAAATTTGTTAGTAAATATAACATGGCATGACAAAACATCAATGAGTCGTCCAATTGAGACTGAATGACACGATAAACTAGGCACATAAAGGACTCATTCAAGAATCAACCTGAGTCCTAGCCGAACCCGACTAATCTGTGTAGCTAATATAATGTTGCACACAATTCAATTAATACGTTCTTATTCCCAGTCAACCCATCATATCAACCCATCATATGATACGATGCTCCTATATCAAGTAACCAATTTATTTTTTCTGTACATGCTAGTTTTTCAACGGTATTGATTTGTCTTTTTCACAAAAGCCAAAATGAAGCCAACTGTTCAACAGTGAGAGCTGGAAAATGTTTGGAATCAGGCGCCTCACTAGATGCCCCGCCTTCATGTCCACCAATAGCATTAGGGTGAGCTCTAGATATAGTACAATCTTAAAATACGGTGAACAAGGATTAATCACCTTTTGCCGCCCATCATTCTGTCCAACAGCAAATTCAGCACTTAATGTCGTTGAAACATGGTCTGGTGAAGGGTTCGTCATGTCTTATTCATCGGGGAAAAATATATGAGAAACACACATACGTTATGTAGATGGCTCCGATACCATGATCAAATGTGCGCAACTTAGGAATTATACAAAGTAAAAGTAAATTATGCAGACTATTGGAAGAGAAAATCTGCACATGTAATATGAGTTTTCCATATTCTCATAATTTCCTTTCCATAGTACAAAGTAGGTACTAGAATATATACATAGTTGTGCTACTAAATAAGGAAACTAAGTGTTCCTAAGAATCGGAAATAATACAACAACAACAACATCCAAACCTTAATCCCAAAAGATTTTGGGGTCGGCTAACATGAATCAATCCATGATCTCGATGTAAAAAAAAAGACAAACAAGAAGAAAAAAAGGATAAAACAAATAAGATAAAGATAAATAATACTACGTATAAGATAACAATAACATAAAGATAAAAGATTAAAAGATAAAAGAGCGTAAAAAAGCTAGAAGATATAAATAACTATACAAGGTAATATATAAATATGGTAACTTATACGTAAGGTAATATGTCTGAACTTTCATAGATGCTATATTAACCTGTGATACTTTTCTTTAAACTTAGACACCAGTCACGGCATTCTTAGTGCTTTTATTTAAAATTCATGTAAACAACAAGAACTTGTAATACCCATTGTTAGCATGAAATGTAGTTTTGATCAATTTATGCCATTAATTGGCACAATAAGTTTAATGCCACCGACCCCACTTAGTTGGGATTAAGGCGCTAATAGTGATGATTCGCTACATGGTTTCTCATATAGGGAAATTGAAATCACAAGGCATGTACTCGAACTATTAATAGCTTAGCAATATTTTCTTAGTTGTTTTCCACTTTTCCTTTATTAATGCTTTCCTTCATTTATTTACTGTCTAGGCTGAATTGTTATATGTTGATTTCAGGTTCTTTGTGATATCTTAAGGACGGGAGGCCTACCAGGAAGAGAGGTTGCGCACCAGCCACCTATTTTTTTTGCAAACGATGACCTTGCTTATCAGGTTTGTCATGATATGTTAAAGCTAATTATAATGCATACATATATATATATATATGTGTGTGTGTGTGTGTGTGTGTGTGTGTGTGTGTGTGTGTGTATGTGTATGTGTATGCTTATCATTGAGACATGACTATTAATTCAACTGAGCTCATCTCATCGAGTGCTTTGACGACAGGCACTGTTTCCCTCCGAACGTCTTGGAATGGGTGCTTTCAGAGTTGCTCTAGAATCTATATATAATAGGTAAGGGTCCATGGCTTCCAAATGTTAGCTTCATTCTAGTTTGGGAAAATTGCATTTTTTCGTTAGTAAATTTAGTCCCAGGGAAGATTTCAGAATTGGTCCTGTATCTTAAAGGTACCAATAATGGACTTTTAAGGCTGTAACTAAAGCAATCATGATTTGATAGCTCATAGCACGTAATTCGTGACTTTTTGTTCGAGACTAAATATGCATTCTCCCCACTAGTCCCATGTTATTTTCACAAAGACTATCCTTCTACCCCTTGTTAGCTGTTAAGACCTTTTACCTTTTTTAATCCCTTAAACGGTGAACTAAACAATTTGAGATAAGTGAGAAACTAAAACCACAACCAAGGTGTGGGTATCATCTGGGGCTATTTAAGTAGACGTTAGTGAGGGACTAAAATTGTTATTATAAAGAAAGTATTGGATGGTTAGCATATGGTATGGTTTTTCTCACCATCATTGCTAAAATGTCCTAGGGATGTTTTTGTTAAGACTGGAATTTTCTGGTTTAACTTCGTCCGATCAGTCTAAGTCTGGTCTGAGTTGGTCTGATTTGGTCTGGTAGTGTATTTTACAACTGTCCAAGTTTGGTCTAGTTTAGTAGAGAAACCAGTCCAAGTAAAAACATCCTAAAACCCCACGGGATGCTCCATCTGGCCATGATCTATGATTGGTGAACAATGAGTAACATGATTTTGAAGAATTCAACTCACAATTTCTTTTCAATTATCTTCCACAGCATTCACCAAAAGCCTCTGGAATATACATCTTATGGGAAACCAAACCCTTTTGTATTCAAAAATGCTGAAGCAACATTGATGCAACTTCAGTTGCCTCATCAGGCTGCTACTGGTGGAATGCATTCTTTTAAAACCTTGTATATGGTTGGGGATAATCCATCTGTAGATATCAATGGAGCTCGGCAGGTTTGTTCCTTGAGTTTTGGAACCAACATGTTGGGTCGGTTTGGAACTCAAAATTTAGCTATTAGAGAAAGAAAAGGAAAAATCAGGGGAAATTGGAAAGGAAAATAATTTGGAGGAAAATAAAAAAATTACTCAAACCCAATAAATATCTTTTAGATATTCCTAAAACTCATTTTACTCGTTATTTAATTTATATTACTACTTCAAGGCAGTTTACTCTTAATGTGGTGAACATAAGTAATTTTTATTCTTTGGTTATGGGTATCGATTTTTTATTAAAATCAAATTTTGATTTTGTGATTCAGTAAAAAATTCGCTGCAGTTTGTAAATATCTAAATATTAAATACAAAAAACAATTTAGATATTGTCAAACAAGAATTAACTTTTAACCACCGTAAACTTAACCGGCATTGTTAAATGGGATGGAAGAAATGTGCAATAAACTAAGGAATTCAATTCTATTTATCTATGCAAAAAAAAAAAAATTAATATTTATACCCTCTATCAAAATAACTGTCTCATTTACTTTTTCACAGTTTAAGATATTTGTGGTAGACTTTACAAAAACTAAGAGATTTTTGGTACTGTAACATTGTTATATACTACGTACTTTATTAAAGTGTACTATAGCTGCATTTAGAGTAGATTTTTTTCCTAAAAGAGAATCGAGACAATTAATTTGATACAACCAGAAAAGAAATTCAGACAATTATTTTGATATGGAGGGAGTATCAGTTTTCATTTTCCTTTAAATTTTCAAGATAAAACCAAACGTAAGAAACTTATCTTTGATCCAAACAAACCTGCAATGAAGGCACATACATGAACTACTAAATCTAATACTTTTTTTCAGGCCGGCCCCCCTTGGTTCTCTATCTTGACAAGGACAGGCGTTTTCAAGGGACGTGTAAACGAGAGTGATTTTTCAGCAGATCTGGTAAGGGACAGGAGTTTTCCAGGCACATGTTAAGAGACATTACAACAAATATAACACCAAGACAACACCTTTTACATATTTTTCTAAAATACAAATTCCTCTTCAGCATTTTATCAAATAACTAGTCATTCAACTCATCTATTTTTCTCTACACCCTCGCCTCTTTTGAACCAAAGAAGGGGTAAGAGATGTGCCCCCTGGGATCTGGTTTCTAGAGAACAGCAGGGTCTTAAAGAAAGTTGTAATACTGCTGCTATCTATGCACACAGGTTGTTGACACCGTGGAAGATGCAGTGGAGTATATTTTGAGTAGGGAACGTTACTCTTCATGAGAAAAATTGGAGCAAGCTTTATTTAGTTAGAGGAACAAATACTTGTGAGAGAGCTAGCAAATTTGTTTCTGACGACTTGAATTAAGACTTCAGAGAATTGGGTATGGCATATTGGCATGGAGTGAGGACTGCTTTCTCTGTTTGATAACTACAAATAAGTACGGTGAATTATTCCTTCCTCTTTTGATGGATTAGTCTCTTGGACCCTTTCCTTCATAGCTCTCGGTCAAGCCTATGATTTCAACATAATTCCAATTCCATATCACCTTATTTGTCTCGTCTTTTATCCGCAATACTTCGTATAGTTTTGGTTTCCCAAATCCTAAATCTTTGATCTCCCATTCTTATTTTCTCGCACAATACTTCAACACATGTTGGCTTTTATATATTCACATACTATACCACCACGAGTCACGACTTGTGAATTGTGATTACATTTTATTTATTAATGTATCTCTAAATTATGTTTTGAAAAATAATCTATAGTTTGTCTCATTTTAAATTTGCAATATAAATTTTTTGTTATTTTTACTAATAATTAATTAGGTAATCTTTACTTTTTTTTATATATGTAAGTAATCTTTACATTATTGGTAAAATTTGTGTGTTGGCAAATACGTAAATATAAGTGTTGCAATTAAATAAGAAGAGAGTTTTTTTTTTGTTTTGAAAACAGAAGAGAGTATTCAGTAACAAAAAGATACTTGCTTAATTTTTTACGCAAAAAATATGTTCTAAAAATTACGTACTAGACATATAGGCTGGGTTAGTTACTTGGTTTCTGGCACCTAGAGTTAGTACTTGAGCGTTGCGTGGCTTGTATTCCCAAATTATGAGTAAAAATATAAAATAATTCAAATTGTGACTAATTTCGTTGTATATTATAGTCTTTGATGACGTAAAGTTGTGTAAATATAAATATAAGTGACACATTTGATCAGTTCACCTTGTAGATATGATTATTTATGTAAAAAATTTTAAAGGTAGTACTTAAAATACGTTAATTTTGTGTATTCATTATCTGATTTTTTTGAAGCACTTTATTTATAAATGTTCAATTAATTGGTCATACCTTATGTATTTTCTTTATATTGCTCATATCTTTATTGTTCAAAAGGATAACATGGATTTTCTCAATATCTGAGACATGAGGAGGAATCTAAGTGTTGGAGAAATATCACTCTCAAGTCTCTCATACACTCTCATTTATAAATGTTCAATTAATTGGTAATAAGTTGAGGAGGAATATCTACACTATAAAAAAACTAAGTGAGTTGGAGAAAAAGTATGATATATTAATCTTGAAGATATTAAGTTGTGTTATTCGTAAGAGAAAACAATGGAGTAGGAATTAATGTGGTGTGTGATTGTTATAAATGTGGTGGAAGTCTTTAGGAAGAATGATCTCATTATGAGCATTAAATTGGTGATAGTGGATGCGATTATGTCTGCTATAAGTGCTTATGCATCACAAGTGATGTATCTATCACTCAACAACTCTATGAAGATCTTAAGGAAGTGGTGTGGTGAGTGTTAAGAGCAAAGAAAGTGGCTCTAGGAGGCTATCTAACAAATATGTGGGCTCAAGTCGTGATGAATTTTTGAGTATTCATGGATGACATGGTTTTGGTACTAAAATGAATCGAGAAAGGACATTTTGGACTTTGTTTCAACATATGTGTTAACTATAATGAAAACTTGGTTCAAGGAAAGATACTCTCACCTTGTACCCTATAGAAATGTAGCCAATAGTGTTCAAATTGACTACATTTAGTATGAACTACTTAGAGAACTAATACATAAATTGTAAGATCGAATATCCTAAACGGAGTGTCGTCAATCATATAGGATGTTTGTAATTAAATTTCAAGGTAAGAAGCCTAGAAGGCGGCGGGTTAACCAATAAAGTTTTTCACACAAAATAATTGGGGAAGATGCATGATACATTGATAATGTTACACATATGAAGGATGTGTGGTTATCAATAGAGCATACGATTAATCAAGTGTCAAAAGAGATACTTTAAAAATCTAAAGAATGCTTGCCACCAATAAAGGACACACGCTGTCGGAACAAGGTAAAATAAGACAAAATAAACAAAAGGGAATATTACAAAATTTGGAATTATGAGAACATAGAAAAGTACAACAAGACTAAAAGAATAGCTAAGTGAGTTCGGGATGGACTAATACGGGTCGGCCCGAACCGGGGGTAAAATGGGGCGGGCTGCTGAAATGGTGGACCGGTCCGGGCCCTTTTTCCATTGATTGGCTGCTAGGTGGATCGGGCTGGGTAGTTTGGGGGGTGGGGGTGGGGTAGGAATAAATTCAAAAAGCCATTTAGAAAAAACAAATTATGACCAACCCGGCCCGGTCCCGGTACAAACCCGGGCCGGTACTGGGCCTGCAACCCAAAACCTGTCCCGCCCAATCCCGTCCCGGGTCCCATCCCGTCCCGGGTCCGGTCCACCCCTTAAGTGAGTCGTGAAGGAAGCATGAAGAAAGTGAACAGAGAGTTGTATGTAAATTTGACCATGAAGAAGGAAAAATATATACTTCGTATATGGACTTGCTCGCCTTTGTGATCGTAAGATTAGCCTTAAGATATAAAAAAAATTAAGTATATCATCAAAGGGTAATGGAGAATGAGGATATAAAAGAGAGGCGAAGGTTGTATTTATACGTGTGGATTGATATCATTTTATCCCTTTTACCCATTTTTCTTTTTTCTTTCTTATCTTCTCGATCTCCTTGTGTTTTTATCTCATCTCTTTTATCTTATCCTTAGCCAATGTTTTATTTATATCTTTTTTATCTTATATTTTTTTAAATCATTTTTTAGCTCTTATGTCATATGTCAATTCATTATTGTTATTAAAACTATTATTATTAGGATTACTACTAAATTTACATAATAATAATTTTTATTACTACTTTACAATTTTTCTATAAACAATTGAAATCCAAGCTCTGAGGTGGATTATTGGTGGAAAAGTTCTATTACATATATGCTCGTACCACATGTAACATTGAGTGTAACAATTGTGTAGTGATTATCGTCCTTATTTGAGTAATGTAGTATGACAATGGATCAATACGAGACAGTGTTTGTGATTTGTCTTCCCAATTTTGAATTTCTAATGAAAATAAACCTGAATGCTTAAACCTGATTTATCCTTGTAGAACTTCCGCATTACTAGTTGAATTACAATTGTTTCATTTGATTTTTAACCGTTTCTTATCATTTTATGTAATTATTTAATTGAACTCTTATGATGTTTAAACTTGAACTCTTATTATTTAATTGAACTCTTATGAATGTTACTAGTAGTTGATATAGTTCTTGTTTAAACTTGTGTTTTTCGTGAAATTGATAAATATGTACTACGTATCATTTATATGAAATCCCTATATCTATGAGATCATCGTATTTATTAAGAGAAATTCATCACAACCCATATATAATACAGCTCTCTTGGACCATACATTCTCACACTAAAGTCCCATATGCACGCGGGGATGGAAAAAGAAAGGATTTGATTGATGATTGAGAAGCAATATAAATGAAACCTGAACAAGCTAGTTTTAAAATTTGTACGCTCCTTTGATTTGAACACTTAACTTGATAAATGAAAGTAACGTTTAAACTAAATTAGTGTGTATGAGGTTTCATGGATTTTACATATGTTACGTACTGAGATCAAGTGAGCTAGCACGTACTCAACAAGGCAAACCTTCACCCTCAGCCGTTTCACAAGCAACGAACAGTTATTCAGTATCGATGTGCATAGCTGGCATTGTAGTTGTACCTTGACCGGATGTTGTAAGCAGCTGGGTCAGCGAAATCGACCGCCTTAAGCACCATCGCCTCACGACGCCCATCCTGCTCTTGGACAGCTCCGAACACAATCTCTTTCTTCTCACAGCTTTGTTCAACGTAAGTTTGAGGGCTAGGGGCCTGATGCTTTTGATGATGCTGCAGTTGGTGACAATATTGCTCTGGATGTGGATGTTGTTGAATATCACCGGTCCATCCTCCGTAGGTGTTGGAACGGCTCTGCTTGAAATGCCTAGCCCTCTCAACGTCCTTCGAAACATGAGAATACACTTTTCTTGGTGTGGGGTCTCTGGGTTCCAAGGCTGGTGGGGGCTCGTCTTCTCGTGGAATTACGTAACTTTCCTGCACAGACCGAGCAATCTGTTGCTTGTAAGGGTAAGGGTAATGCTGGAGGTGGTGATGTTGTTGGGGATAAGACTTTTTGGATCTAGAGAACAGTCCTCCAAAGATTTCAAAAATGGATGAGCTTGTGTTAATGAATAGTCTCCCTATTGAAACTAATAGATTTTCGTCTTGTTTTTCATATTCATCATCCTCTGGTGGGGGAATCAAGGGAGGCCTGATCGGCTTAGTGTCCAACTGATATTGCGACGGTGGTGTGCCCCTTATAGCAGGAGTCCGAGGATCCTATAAGCAATGATAAAGTTCCATAAATAAGACTAATAACACATCACATTTCTTTAAATGCGCCCATCATTTTTTCTTTTGTAAATGTGACTCATTTACTGTATTTTTTTTTATTACTTTTGACTACTTTTTGTTTTAGAACTGAACAAGTCCTTTTTGTATTTTACTTGTATTTGTAGCAACATCCTTAAAGGCTAAAGGGACTAAAAAAGTTACACACCCTGTGAAAAATATCATTACATTCTGTACATTTTACTACTTCAAAGTTATCTATCCATTGATGTAATGAATTAATGATATTTCACAATACTTGTGTAACACATGTGGTTGCCATTTTCATAATACTTACTCTGTCGGACGAAAACATGGCTCCAATTCTACGCTGTAACAATGCAAGCATGTAACCGAAAAACATAGCTGCAAAAAGTAGTGCCGTGCCTGCAATAATGAAGTAGTAGAGTTGATACCAAATATGTGTTTAATCTGCAAAACATCGTGTGAGTGCAGAAACTGTGATCCTGTTTGGATTTCGTCCAGGACTGCTGAAAAGCACTTTTACAAGTAAAAGTCATCTTTGGGTGACTTTCAAAATGCTTTTCAATGAAATTGAAAAAAACACTAACAATTTCTTTCTGAGGAAGTGTTTGTTCATTAAAGGTCTGTTAGGTTAGCATTTCTTGATTAAAGTTATTGATTTGGATTTCTACCTAGATGTTGGAGATTGGTATCATCCTCATGATCCTCGTGATAAGTGGAACAATCATCCTCATGGAGCTGAATCTCTCTAATTGCCTGGTTCCCTCTGTCTATGACCAAGAGCGAACAGCTGCTTGCAACATAAACCAAATCAAAGTCATTTGAGAACTTTGCATCTTCACTTGGCCCATCAATATGGGCCCCTCCCCGCACCCACTTCCCACCCCCTGCAATTGTCACCACTCCTATATACAAGAAAATGCACTATGAGTTCTTTGTAAATAAAAAGCATATTGGAATAAAAAAAACAATCTGTTGTATCTAGCTAGCCTAGCACCATATGTGTCGGTTGCCTACTGAGTTAGAGTTCAGTACATATATAAGCGCCAAAAAGGACATTGGAAAAAAGAGAATTCTATGCAATGGCCACTCAAAAGGTGATAACTGATAAATATGCACTGTCATGCTCAGTAAAATTCACCTGTGTCACTGATTTTTCTGATTGCCATATTCATGGTATCTGCAACATATATATTTCCACCATCATCCACTGTGAACCCTTTTGGATGATTCATCTTTGCATCTCTTAGCTTCCCGTCCACATGTCCGGAGTACCCTTCTGGTGATCCAACTACAAGCTTGGGCCGGCTATCTACAAACAAATGTATATATTCAACCTTTTGAAACGAGTTTAAGGAACAAACTAATAACGGGTTGTAGTCTAGAAATTAAGAAAATTAACTAATCAAGCTGGAAATAGGAAACTGCAAAAGGCATATGATGTGGCAAGTTAAGACACCTCACATCAACTTTTTCTGTTTAAGATTCAAAGATATGTTAATAATTTTATTACCTTTTTCTTTTTCTTTTTTGCAGAAGAGAAGATTTTTGGTTTCAAAATACTTTTTAGGGGACTTTTTAGCTATGAACAAGAAGAATAAAGGGGGAAGTTTGTCTTAGACACAAAGGGAACAGTCCCCAAAGGCAAGAATGAGTAGAGGAATAATTGGGCCTGTTATCAATTCTTTGTAAGGATTGGATAACTTTACTATTCTCTCCATTATACACTAACACCCTGAAGATCCTATGCATCTTAAAAAGAAGAGCCTTCAGCCACACAAAAGTACACATGAAACCCAAACTCAAAAGTGCAACTAAAATGATTCTCAGTTCTCATGACAATGCTTGCTGAAAGAGCAATCCTACTTAAAAGGAAGGATGATCTTATTTATTCCTATTTAAACAATAAAAACAACGGATGAGATGAAAATCAACATGTTTTTACTAAGCCTGAACATTAATAAAACATTCAACGAAAGATGACACTTTAAAGTCGGATGGGACTTTGCCAACTTTTTTTAGTTTTCCCAAAAACTTTGTCATTTTCCAACCAAAGTAACTAAGTTGTAGTTTTTCTAATTTATTTCTCCTCTACACAAAAAAAAAAAAAATTCTCCTCTACACAAATTTCAACCACAATTTTTTTTACTTTTCTTATTTCTCGCCTAATAGAAAGTTAACGATGTCCAACAGGACTAAGGTAATAACAATCATAATGCTTCCGATGATTATCAAACAAGTACATTATCAACACGGGAAAGCTGCTTACAGCGAGAAAGCGGGGATGACGTCTTATAAATGTTACTGTTTTCGTAATCCAAAATGAGGACCTCTCCGGCCCGGGAAACCTTAACCGAGAATGGTTCAATACCAAGTTTGCTTCCATCAAATACAGTCTCCACAGTGTATCCACTCTCAAACTTCATCATTGAACGGCTGGGCGCCATGGCTGGGAAAAAGAATGTCAAAGAAATATTAGGAAAAATCTCCTAATTAAACCCCATCGGTAAAATAGGACATATTAAGCATAAACAATCTCTCCATTGCATTAAAAAAAGTAATAGTACATAGTAAAGAGGTGAGGAAGTTCATTTCTTATATACTCCGTAATAGAGATGGGATAGATTAAGGGTCCGTTTAAAACACAGAAAAAGCTACAGAAAGAAATAATAATGTGGACGAAAACTGAATCATTGATTTAAAATCTATAACTTATTTTGACGGGATTCATATTCATTTTTAAGTATTTAAAATAAATAAATAAATTAATTAATACTGGGAAATCAAAACTTGTGTATACATCCTTTCAAAAAAAAACTTGTGTATGCAATAATAAAAAACATTAATCATCCATAGCATTATATGTATGGCCCATAAGGAAATAATTTTACATAATCTTCCATTTCCTTAGCATTTTCCAGGGGATCCAAACATTGTCTAACGGATACAAACCTGGTTTGGTCGTAGTAGGAGTTGTAGCTTTGAGCGACCACAACAATTTGCAAAGAGAGATAACATTTGTGACAACCCCGCCGACAATTTCTGAGAATACAAAATGAATAAAAATAAAATAAGAATGTTGCAGGCAGGCAGGGCGTCAAATCTCAGCCAGAGAAAAGAGATTGTGGGGTAGCAATCACTCACTAGCAACAGGGGCAGCTGAAGCAGAGGAACATTCGAATAGAACGATTAAGGTTACCAGCAGAAAAAACAGAGAACTCTTCGCCATTGTTTGCCTCTTGAGTTCTTAATAGCTTCTGCTTACTAAAACCTACAAAGATTTTGTCAAATAAAGTGCATTCTAGAGAGGGAGCTGACCAACAATGTTTTAGATAAACGTTTTGCGCCTTGTTTATTAATTAGTGTTGGGAGAACGAGAGACAAAAGCAAAGTAAGAAGAAACAAAGCTAGAGAGAGAGTTTTTTAGTACACAGCACAATCGACCTCTTTCTCTACACGGAAGCAATGTTCTTTTAAACCTTACACGTCATTGCACCGATAAACGAACCGCTTCAAAATAAAAATAAAATAAAGAAAAGTTATTGACGTTCAAATGTGAAATATGAGATAAAAGGGGCAAATAAGGTCACGTACTAATAAAAAAAGGTCAAATAAGGCCTTATTTAAGAGGCTTTATTCGGCCATCGTCATTTGGGGTGGTTCCCGGTAAAATTTTTTGAGCATCTTATTCAGTAAGTCTAGTTTACTCATACCAAATTTCAGCTAAAACTTCAATCGTGAAGGCATTCAAATGAATTCTTGAAGATAACTGCGCAGTTATCTTCAAGAATTCATTTGAATGCCTTCACGATTGAAGTTTTAGCTGAAATTTGGTATGAGTAAACTAGACTTACTGAATATGATGCTAAAAAAATTTCATCAAAAAATTCCCTCGGAAACCACCCCAAATGGAGATGGCCGGACAGAGCCTCTTAAATAAGGCCTTATTTGACCTTTTTTGGTTAGTACATGACCTTATTTGCCCATTTTCCCTCCTGAAATATGAAATATCATCAAATATGTAAACATAGCAATGACATAAATAACTCGAGAAAAGGTTTTCATTCGGCATATTGATTATTCATAAACTACACTAAAAATTTATATAGCCACAAAAGTTTGAATTTTGATAAAAAAAATTGGATATGTAAAGTAAATGATTAAGAATAATTTAGTTTGATCGGAAAACAGTACTACTAATATTTAGTGCCCCGTTTCGTAGCCATCAGTTTTAGCTTTTCAGGCTTATAAGTCTAATTTTCCACCAAACATGTAATTTGGATTTATGAACTGAATTGTGTAACAATAAGAAAAAGTAAGGTTGAAGTTACTTTTCTGACTGTACTGGCTGAAGTTACTGTAGAGGGTCATTTTAGCTATTTTTTTCATTTTTTTTAATTTTATTAATAAAATGTATTTTAAATTATTAATTTTCACAAATCAGCAGAATCAACCAATACAGCCACATAAGTCAGAACTTCATAAATTTCAACAGAATCAACCAATACTCCTATAACTAGTTATCTTTTTGGACAAAAAAATATGACTAATCACAGGTATGAGTAACTGAACGAGAGCCAGTGTATCTCAAGATAACATGCTATTAGTAGATGACAAGGTACTGTGAACTAATCACTGAATATGTCCGTCTTTTAATTTTTTTAATATAAGTTTTACATTTATTTGTTGAATTTAATTTAGTAATATTCCTAGAAAGAGACATTTTAATATTAGATGTATCAAAAATTCTTTATAAACTCTAATTCATTGTTTACCTGATTCAGCTATATCTGCTCTTATTGCTCTCTATTTCTCCCTTCATAGCCCATGTTATCTTACTTTCCTCATTTCTTGCTCGAAAATCATCGTTATACAACTTATACTCATACCTACAAGTCTACAACATTTAATTAAATATATTCTTCTTTGATGGAGAGGTGGTGTCATTGTGGATCTTTGGTTATGTTATGAGTGACGAGTCCCGGAAATTAGAGTTGTGGCCTTGTGGGGTCTTTAATATAACTAATTATTATACAATTAATATAAAAGTGTAACAAACAAAATATTAAGGAATCATAACGTTTCATAGTAAGCGAACATCCCAAAGCATTAAGATAAGAAAAATTGAAAGTAATAATCTCAACTATTGCAGATTCGTTGATAATAATTCCAACTATTGATTATTTTTGTATAATCTCAATTCCCAACTATATGGACCGTCCGCCAATAATGGTTCATGACCAAATATTACCGCCTATAAGTCTATAACAAGTGAATTTTAAATAGAAGTTAAGCGTAAAAATTAAAAGTTAGAATTATTTATAGAGATTAATTGCTATATTTCTTCTCATTCATTTTAGAAACTACAAGAATTTATTTACAGGGATCATTATTGACGGAAGGTCCCTAAAGTTGGGATTATTCTGAAATAATCAATAATTGAGATTATTATGAGCGGACCGCCAATAATTGGGATTATTACTATCAATTTTTCCTATTAAGATAAATATCACACATAAAATTAAATAGTAATCCAATTGAAAGAAGTAATGACCGCCCACTTCCTAGCAGTTGAAAGGACAAATCTGTTATAAATAGTACTAATCGGCCAATAGTGATCGCAAATTATAACCTACAACCGGCACACCATGAGGATGGTGTGCCCGGTCGTTTTTTAATTTAAACAGAGATCGCCGATCTCCAAGAACTCCGACATTGGTCATCCTCGGGTCGCAGAGCATCTACTAGGGTCTTCTCCTTACTGCGCTTCTCCTTCCCCAACAGATATCCCAAATCCCAATTTGATTAGAAAGCAACGATGATCGCTGGAAGAAGATGTGATCTCCCTAGTGTTTTCATATCCTGGAACCAACTTCTCCTCATCCTTGTGTGATTAGAAAGCAACGATGATCTGTGATTTCTGACCAAGCATGAGTGTGTGTGTCTATATATATATGGAGTGTGTGTATATATTAATTAATACATGGAGTTTGTAAAAGCGTTTTACATTTCAAAAGACTAAAGTTACATATGCCAAGTTACATCTAATTTGTTCCCCAAGTTACACTTCAATAAAAGCAGTTTACATTTCAACGAGTTACATGTGAATGAGTGCAATTTACATTTTGATTAACTTGAATTTACATCTCGAATCACACGAGTTACATTTCATACAACCATGGGTGCATGGTGCTAACCATGCACCGGTTGCACGGTATACGGCCTCAACAGTGATTATTTTCTTACCATTTAGACTTTACACATGTCACTATATTATTTGATCACCATTTATATACTCTTAAGCTTAGTGTTGGATGTTTTCTTTTGGACTGAAATTTGCTAGTCTGGTCTGATCTGATCTGGTCTCATCTGAATGGGTCTGGTCTCTGTGTATTTTATAAATACGGAAGTCTGGTATGATCTGGTCTGGTCTGGGACTGAAAACATTCCAAAAGAAAACATCTTTACTTTGTCATTTTTTCTACTTAATCTATACTTAGCAACTTTTCGACTCTCTATCTTTCCCGATTTTTTCCTACCCCAGGGTCGGCGAAGCCGTCATTGTGATTGAGGGATTTATCTATTTGGAGAAATGTCACAAACAACTTTAATGTATTAACTTTACTTTTTTGTAATAATATATTTATCATGTACTATTTTAATACTTTAACTACAACGATGGAGTATCCATTGCGGGGGCAGTTGCCCCCCCCCCCCCACTCCAACCATTCCTTATATAACCCAAAGTTATATAGGAAATTGCTCAAAATATGAGTTTAACATAAAAAAAATCTGACATAGAATTAAGAGTGTTTTATTTCCTGAACATAAGATTTATGTAGTGTTGTTAACAGAATAAAGCGATAAAAGATTCACTTAATTTTGTTATGTTTAATTTCTATTTTAGGCAATTTTCTCAAATTTTATCTACAGTTTCATCTTTCCTCATACGTGATATGAATTGATCTTCTTTTTATATATACTTGTACATTTATAATTTAAACTAAGTTTAACCAAACAACATTAATAATGTATTTGCTATTTGACTATTTGTGAGATATATGTGACTAAGTTCTAGTCTAAGTTGATCACTATTTATAAAATGTTCTAAATATGTCACTATGTCCATGACCCCAAGATAAATTTCCTGGATCCACCATCGATTATATGTATGCATCTCTCTTCTACCACGTTTGTACTGTTCTCATTTTTACATTTTGATAATCAATATATTAAAAAGAAGACTATTGGAATAAAAGATTGGATATATTTATCATCAAATCTTAATTTTTCCATGTGATGAGAAATTATCATTGGGGGGGGGGGGGGGGATTATAAGAAAGAAGATTGGATAAAAGATGTGCTAGATGAAGAAAACTATCAACAAAAGAGTAAATTTATTGGCTATCAGACCTAAATAGAATTAAAAGTACTCTTAAATGTTAACAATAGAGCTATAATACTTTTATTTCCATAATAGAAGTAATATATATATATATATATATATTTCTTTTTCCTATTCTACTCCTTTACATAAACTCTAATAGATTTATTTTGTTAATAGTAAAATCATGATTTTATTTATAATAAATATAATTATAAATTAATAATAGAAAATGGGAAAAGATAAATAAAATAAAATAAAAAAATAAAAAAACATTTAAAAAAACCTAAAAAATCTTTAACATAAAATAAAGTACCTAAAAATATATAAAAATATGTAGGCCATTGCCACCACATCCTCCACCTCCACCACAACCAACTTTGATCACCGAAAAAATGCCATTTATGTAAAAATGGAACATTTCAATGAAAATGCCATGAATATGACATTTTTTACTCTTTGAAAATATTTAATTTTCTTTTCAAAATTGCCATCACGATGACATTTTTTTGAACTTGGCATTCTTTTCCTACGACCGGAGGTGGCGGTGCTGGAAGGTGGTGGTTGAGGCCTGTATATTTTTTTATTTACTTTTTACATTTTTATCTTTATATTTTATGTTTTATTTTAAAAAAAAACATATTAAGATTGACAAGGGAAAGGGTAGAGTAGGAAGAATTAGTCCTATTTTGGGAATTTAAACATTAAGCTCCTATTGTTGCATTTTTGCTTTTAGTAAGTCCTATTTAGAGAAACACAAATGTTCCTGTCAGGTATACCTGACAGGAACCGCCGTCCGGCCTCTTCCTTTTGGGGGCCTTCCCGGTGGTATTTTTTGCTCAAATTTTTTGTGTATGTTCCTCATCAAGTCTAGTTCATCCATACCATATTTCAGCAAATAATTCAATCGGGAAGGTTGTCAAATGATTTTTGCAAGTTAACTGGTTCGGAAAATACATATTCCGGACCAGTTAACTTGCAAAAATTATTTGACGACCTTCCCGATTGAATTTTTCTCTGAAATTTGGTATGGATGAACGAGACTTGATGAGGAACATACACAAAAAATTTGAGCAAAAAATACCACCGGGAAGGCCCCCAAAAGGAGGAGACCGGACGGCGGCTCCGGTCAGGTATACCTGACCGGAAGATTACTCTTAGAGAAATCTCCCTATATTTATTAACAACGAAAAAAATGAACATTCAAACCATCAAATGGAAAACTTGAAGAATAATGCCTAAAGTATAACCAATTTGCGATTCCATACAACTTCGAGGGTTTGATTGGGAGATTTTGGAACGCAACTCAGAAATCTTAATTGACATTTTTATATAGTACGAAAATTAATCTAACAATTCTCCCTTTTATATACTTCATCCGTTTTTTTTTTCAATAACTGTCATTTTGATCTGCTTTTTATTCCACTTTTATTCCAATTTGATCTGTTTTTATTAATTGTCCTTCATTCCATTTTAGGAAAGTTTTTTAATTAGATAAATATACCTACACATTCTAACTTAAGTTTTTTAATTGCTTTTTCTTCTTTTACTTCTTACATAGTGCTTCATTTTTTCCTACTTAATTATCACTTTACTCTTCCTAATATATTCTTTTCTACTTTTCATTTACCATTCACACTCTATACTATTGCTACTATTATTCACTTAAAACTCATGTCCAAACCTATAGAATTAATGAAGCACAGGGAGTACTACCTAGATTAATTTGACAATTTTCTTTAAAAAAAACTGTTTTTACCTTTAAGCACTGAGAAGTTGAATGATAACAAGTGCTTAGAATGAATTTTTTCACCACTAATTGTAATAGTATACGCCTATACAGTATACCTCAAGCAGGGACGGATCCAGGATTTCGAGTCAAGGGGGGCGAAATTTTTTCATTAGTGTAGGGAGTGAAAAAATTTCGCTAGTAAGCGGAACGGGAAAAAAATCGCTAGTGTAGCAGGGCGAATTTTTTCGCTAGTGTAGGGCTCTGTGGCTAATTTTTATTTAAAAAGTTCCATTAGTACATACTACATACACGATGGCAATTAAATCTATTATATTCTAATTCTAATTTTAGACAATGAAAATATAACTTTGATTTAATAACTACAAGTGCTCCAGAAAAAATATTGATACATTAAAGCTTAAGAAATGACAAATTAAAGAAAAATTATTTGAAAATAAGAAAGGATATGATATACGTAGTATAACATTTTATGATATTATTTGAAGGTAAAGTGGTTAAAGTTAAAGGTACACATCAACCAATGCTTTTTAAGTAACTTATGTCTTGTTTAACCACATGAATCTTAACAGGATAAAGAATTGGTTTTTGAATTGAGATTTTTGTCTACCAAGAAGGTTATTTGTGGGTCATGATGAGTTTTCTTAATATTACAATAGTATGTATGAGATTATTATACTTAAAATAATATGATACGTAGTAATGTTAATTCATATATATATGGTGCATATTATATTTGTATTAATGTGAAAATAAGTTAAAGTATTATCTATTCAACAAATTGTTTTTAGAAAGTAAAAGGTAAATGAAATGTGTAATTTAATGTCAACAAACATTTATACTATTTAACTATTGTATCTGATATTCAATATCTTTTGATATCTTACAAAATCGAGTACTAATTATCTAATAAAGGTAATTAAACATTACAAAACTAAGAATTTTTTGGTACCCTAAGTCTTAAACAATGAGTTCTATTGTTTATTTGTTTAAGTTATGTAAATTATTTTATATTCTACTTCTTTTAAATCTCCAATTGAGCATTGCATTATGTGAGCCTATATATTAATTTTGAAAACTAAAAGTTAAGGGGGGCGAAAACATATATACCTAATTAAAGTATGAAAATTTTATGAAAATATTATATATATAGTAGAAAATTTTGAAAGTCCAAGGGGGGCGGTCGCCCCCCGCGCCCCCCCTTGGATCCGTCCCTGACCTCAAGTACAACAACAACATTAATAATATTATATTCAAATAACAAACAAAATTATTTTAGTACCTTACTACCAAGCTGCAGAATCTACTAGCTATTTTAGAAATTTTAACCTCAAATACTACAATAATAATAATGAAATCCTTCAAATGTAATTCGCCCATTACAATTTACAAAGACAAGTGCCTACGTCTTTATGTCACGCTGGTAGATGTCATACATTCCGCAATAATGTCCATTACTTGGCCGGAGTATTTCCATCCATTTAGCACATCCCAGCCGTCCATTTTTTTTATATTACGAGTATAATCCGAGAGCTAGCTAGCTGCAGTTGTGCGCGGCCGTTATCCACAACGGCCATATATTTTTGGCGGTTGCGAGAAATCAGGAGGGGCAGTCGCCGTAATTTTGAGCGCAACGGAGTGCCAATTCCATAACAGACTCAATATATACACACTCATGCAATATTATTGTATGTATATATCCACGGAACGGTTTCCTATTCCATTAAAATTAGAAGAATTATTATATTCCCGCAAACTTCCCTTCATTTTATACATGACTAGCAATCTCATTTGCTCCGGCACGTTAAGTAGCGTATTTCCGGCTTGACTCCTCCCTCTCCGGCCAGCTGCAATGAATCACCGCCTCCTTGTCCTCCGCACAGTCATCGGCATCATCGGTCATCTCTTCAATCCTGTCTTTCTCCCTAAATCTCTTTTAAATGCGGTGTGTGTTTATATGTATTTATCTCGCCTGGCATGAATGCTTCCTATATATCTGTGTAACACAACTGATATTGATCGATGTATTAGCTTAAACTTTGATGCTGAGATACAGCTGCTGGCCGCTGTTTGACTAAAATTTGACTGAAACTTTGATATGAGATTTGATCAGACATTCTGGCTAGCTGATTAGAGCGTGCTCTAGTTCTGGTTAAAACGTGATTTTTATTTCTATCGATCTAGCTATCCGCTTGTGGCTGAACAGAGTTTGCTAGCACTGCGAACAAGTTTTTGATGTATGTTGCACTCATTTTGACCGAAAATGGTTGGCAGCGAAGACAATTTGGCTCACAATTTGGTTGTTGCTTAGATTGAAGGTTGATTGTTGATATATGATCGAATAGGATTTGCGCTAGCAATATAAATGTAATGTACTAATTGCTATATATAGTAGTATATTCCGTGCTGGTTATATATTAACGCGGAGATTTAGATCGATATATAGAATTTCAAAGTTCTAGATCTGTATGTGTGTGAGAGTTTTCCTGATAAGTTTACATTCTCTGCTAAACTCTGTTGCTTCTTGCCACAGGGAACATTGTTTCCGCAGCTCTGTTTATTTCACCAGCGTAATCTCTCTCTCTCTAGCACATATATTGAATGCGTATAATTGCTCTGTCCCTGACAATATCATTATCGAGTTTATACATTGAATTTCTGTTATGCATCTGCCGGGTGTGTAAATTCAATTGGAGCAGTGGAAATAAAATATTTGTAACTTGTTTTAGTTAAGCTCGCAATTGCAGTATTAATTAGTTGCGCTCTGCTCTGAAAATATCTGGAGAGGGTGCCCCAATGAATCTCTAATTCAATTTACAGCGTGCGTTATTATGCAGACCAACGGTTTACAGAATCATAAAAAACAAATCAGTGGAAGGCTTCCACCCATGGCCGTACCACGCGGCGCTGATGAACTGCTTAATGTGGGTGTTCTATGCCATGCCGTTCGTCCATCGACACAGCACTCTCGTCATGACCATAAACGCGGCAGGCATCGTCTTGGAGCTCTTCTATCTGCTCGTCTTTTTGTACTTCAACAATTCAAGAACACGGGTAATAACACCTATTTAACTTTCCTTCCAGTACATACGACGTTTTCTAAATTGGACATGAAATTTGAATGGTTTATCTTCCAGGCGAGAATGGTGGGCTTGTTCCTTATTCAACTGATTTTGCTTTCTGGGATAGTTGCTGGGACCCTCCTGGGTGCGCACACCTTAGAGAAGAGAACCAAAATCGTGGGATCATTGTGTGTGGTCTTCGGGATCATTTTGTACGCGTCGCCTCTTTCCGTCATGGTACGAATAATCTTAGCTCCTGAATTAGTTTGTTCGAAGACCATATATATAAATATTGATATTAATAATAATGTAGTGATTCTGATGATCCGTCCCATCTCTCAATTTAAATTGGTGTATAAAGCCAACGTCGTCTGTGTATATGTAATGTAATGCAGCTGACTGTGATCAGAAGCAGGAGTGCGAAGTACTTGCCGGGTTGGCTCATTGCTTCAGGCTTTGCTAATGGAATCCTCTGGGCAGCATATGCTTGCATTAGATTTGACGTATTTATCTTAGTAAGTTTTATTTAATACGGCTTTGCTAATGGAATCCTCTGGGCAGCATATGATTTCTACATTAGTGATTAATTGATGGAATATAAAGTGCAGGTGAGCAATGGTGTGGGAACCATCCTATCCTTCTTGCAGATTTTGCTCAAACTCTTTTATGGCAATGGTCCAAGGCGTGAAGATGCCATCCACAATGTGGATGACCAGAATGAAGATGGCCAGAATGTGGTTTGACCATTGGGTTTCCGGACGGTTTTTTGTTTGCATCTCTGTATCGGTCTAGTTGAGTTGATGATTCGATTCGTCGTTTTGTCTTGCACTCTTCAGTTCTGAGAATTTTTCATGTTCTCTTCTGGGGATATCCCACACTCGGCCAGTCTTTTGGCATGTCTGGCTAGCTACAAGATGAACAGCAATGTATAAACCGAGTACATATACACATCTCTTCATAATGTCTTTGTTATCAACCTTACTAAAGATGTCTCTTACGGAGTACAGTACTAGTTTTTTTGAGGAGAATTATACGTTCTAAAACAAAGGGGAAATTTTGATATTGCCCACGGTATCATCACTCCATATACCCAACTTTTTCCCCTAAACGCCATGTAGAAACTTCAAACCCATTTAGTAACCCATGTTTTAATCTTTTCAGTTATATTAGTCACTTATTTTATAAAACATGTAGCTTTTGACTAAATTAAGTAAAATTAAGTAAGGTTAATATTACTTTTCTGACTAAATTGACTGAAGTCACTATAGAGGACAAAGTTGATGATTTTGTCTTGTAATTTTTTCTTGATTTTGTTTTTTTTTTTGCTTAATTCAGCAGATTCAATAAATTCAACCATTTCAGCAAAAAAATCATAAATTTCGACCAATTTTAGTGTTACTATACATGTCCATGTTTAATTATTAGTATACCAAGAGAGCATTTCATTACAAGTTTTTTTGAATTTTAAATTGATCATTGTTAGATCAATGGCGCAATGTGGGCATTTTTGTTAAATGCCATATAATTTTATAGTTTTTTAAAGGATATCTAAATATAAACTTGTATTGACTTAAAAAACGTTTTTATACATACGTAATGTAAAATGTTATATATTTTGCTTGATACTACCATTGTCCCAGTAACAATGAGATAAGAGAAGGTGACGCAATTATTAAGAAAAGTGAGTTATCTGATTGATATTAATTGATAAAATAAGAATTGAATAAGGATGATGTAGAGTCACACAAATTTTTCTAAATTGGCATGAGACATTTAATACATGACGAAAATAGATGTCATAAATACTAATAGGACGGATTGAAAAGGAAAGATTAGACAATCTAAGTGGGACGACAAGAATAACAAATACTATTTTCGTCATGTAATAGATGTCATGGAGTATAATAATAATAATAATAATAATAATAATAATAATAATAATAATAATAATAATAATAATAATAATAATAATAATAAAAATAATAATAAAAATGCAAAAATTAATAATAATAATAATAATAATAATAATAATAATAATAAAAATAAAAATGCTTGAAAAGTATGAACTGTTATTGAAATTTGAATTGTAGAATACTTCTTCCGTCTATTAAAACTTTATCAAGTTCGATTGACATAGATAATGAGAAAATAGAAAAGAAATAATGGCACAAATGTTATCTCCCATCTTTTATTAGGCAAAATTATGATTGAATTATGTTTTCACAAAAAAGTGACTACCCACCGCTGCTTCTTCTAAAACAAACCTTCGTATCTTCCGCTCCATCATTTCCAGTTTTGCGCAACTCTTCGGCTTCTTCATTTCCACTCCTGCGCAACCCCAAAGCCTTCCTCTTCCGTCTGAACCAGTGCTCACACAAAAGGAGGAAGGTCGTTCAACTCCGGCGAGTGGCGGCGACGTCCAACTCCGGCGATTGGCGATGACACCTCGCCTCTGCCGGTCCTTTCTCCGCCATCGTCGTCGACTTCAATCGTTTGTTCTTCTCCTCCTCCTTTCTTCTGCCCGGTCTCCTCCCTCGAGGAAGCGGCGATATTGTCGTGCTGGTTCACCCCGTTGCAGGTGAGCAGAAGTTGGGGACTGAACTAGATCGGGGCTGTTGGGGTCTATTCTAGACTAGATTCGAGCTGGTCGGGGATAGATCGGGGCAGTTTGGGTCCGGTTAGGGTTAGATCTGGGCTTGTCGGGGCCAAATTGGGGCTGCTGGGGTCTGGTCGCGGCCTAGATCGGGGCTGGGATGTGGGCTGTGGACAGGGGAGGGGTGTTGGGGGTTGAGGTGCTGAGGGCTGTGTACAATGGTAGTGCCGGCAGCGCGGTGGTGTTGATGGCGGGCAGATTTGGGCGAGACCTATGACCTATGTCACTCACCAGTGTCACTTTTGTCAGTGTCACTTTTGTCAGTGTCACTATAGCCGGCGGCAGTCTCTGGGCGACGGCGGCATCACTGTGGCGGCGTCATTGTGATCGACGGCGACAGTGACACGGACGGTGGTCGCAGTGACACGGGCGGTGATCGCAGTGACACGGGCGGTGATCGCAGTGACACGGGCGGTGGTCGCAGTGACACAGGCGGTGGTCGCAGTGACACGGGCGGTGGTCGCAGTGACACGGCGGTGGCGATAGTGACACAGGCGGTGGCTACAGTGATACGGGCGGTGGCTACAGTGACACGGGCGGTGGCTACAGTGACATGGGCGGTGGCTATAGTGACACGGGCGGTGGCTACAGTGACATGAGCGGCGGCTACAGTGACACGAGCGGCGGCTACAGTGACATAAAATTCTCTCTAAACCTCCATATCAGCTGCAAAAACCTCGATATCACCTGCGTAAAATTCTCAAGGTTGCGTTCGAAGAGAGTATGAAACTCGAAGCGGAAAGAAGCTAATTCGGTGAATCACTATTCCAAATTATCGTTGGTTTCCTATTTTGTTTGGATGACACGTCATTTAGTAAGTTAGGCTTTATTCACAAAATTGTGAGCCGTGTTACTCACTTTGAAGTCCAAAATCTAATTGGATCAGTTTCTTGTGATTTCTTTGGGCCGAGCTAATATTAAGGAATTTTCCCCAATAAATTGTATGATTAATTGAAAGAAGAGAAACACTATGCAGATTAATTGATTAAATAGCAAAATGATAACACTTGAATAAAAAATGAAAAACGATACTCTCTCGGTCCCTTAAAACTTCTTTGTCAAGTTTCACCGGCACAAGAATTAATAAGGTAAAAATTGTGTGGTTCAGATTTGTGCACAGAAAAGAGAATTAACTAAAACCATAAAATCTTCAATTTAAAGGAAAAATGACAACGTTAATGAGACAATTAAAAACGAAAAGTTGATAAACTTTTAAGGGGCGAAGAGAGTAAATTTTACTAGGTACATGTCTATATTCATTTTTTGGAAATTCTTTCTAATCTATGATATGTGTTTAATGTTAAAACCAACATTATTGGCTACACATGTTTTTATCATGAGACGGACGGGCAAAACGTTCAATTTGGACATTCGAAAAAGAAAATTGAGATGGCAATTGCGGAGTATTTGATTGCAATAATGGTTCAAAATTGTAGCAAAATATATTGGTACCGATTTAAATAATCTCCCTACTCACGATAAAAAAAAAAAAAATCTCCCTACTCATCAGCATCCAAAATTAGGGTTTTTGTGGTTCAGGAATCCGGTGATCGGAAATGGAAGACACCGCAGCGACGGACGGCAAAACGACACAAGAGCTAGCAATGGAGGGACAGAAACATCTAGAAGAAACGATCGAAGCCGCATATCAGATTCTCTCTTCAATGAACGACGAGCTTTGTAACCCTTCTTTATGGTCTATTACTTCTCCTAGCAACAGTACAATTTCTCCAACTGCTTCTGCTAATACCAATGCCCTCTCACAGAACGGCGTGGGAAATGGCGATTCTGCCTCTGAAGGATCCGTTTCAGGTGGTGTCGGTGCTGGTCTAGGTAATGGAGCTCTGGAGGAAGCTCGATTTCGGTATAAAAATTCCATTGCTGCTCTTCGTGAGGTACTTGCTGCCATTCCAAATTCACAGGAGGTAAACATCTAATTCTCTGCTATTGACGTTAATATAAACATGTTGCTAAGTTATATACCTCTATTTTTCTCCGCAAATAGGCGAAAGCATTTGAATCCAGTACAGCATCTCCAGTAGATGAATCTGGTGTTGAAGGATTGGAAGAGAAAGCCTCGAATCTAAAAAAGGTACACTAACCCGTAATAGTTATAACACCAATTATACGTCTGCCAGTTTGGCAAGGCCTATAATGACTAAATATGTTGAAGGTGGTGAAATGTTTGAGTAGGTGCAATACTCCTTAATTTTGAAATAATTCATAAGTACTCCAATAATCTATTGGTGTGGTAAAACGGCATCTGTTTTAAGTTCATTTAAAACAAATTATACTTACCCTGTGAGATAATATACTACTAGTACTGAGTAGTATTTACTGATTAAGCTCATGAGTCTCAAAAGAGGTATAACAAGAATTACACATGAGTGTTTTTTGTATATTTATCCTTGATTATTTAAAATCTATGATTGCATCTATTTTCCCTTTGTGTTGCTCTATAATCTGAAATTGCTCTTCTTTTCAAATGCAGGAACTTGTCCAGAAGAATGCATACATTAAGCTTCTCATTGATCAATTACGAGGTCTTATCTCCGTTTTATCTACATGGCAAAGTCCTTGCTCTGAGTGAAGTTAATATATAGATATCATGACATCAAAGTTGAGATGCCTCCTGAGGACAAACCTTGACAGGTGTTCCTGTCTTTGGGTTCTCTCGGAATTTTTCTCAATTTTTAGTAGATCTTTACTTGAGCTCAAGATGTAAGAAGACACTCATTTTAAGAAAAGCAATGGTTTTCATGAGTGAATTTGAGCAAGAATTTGTACTCCATAATTGTTGAGCGATCTGTATGAAGAATTGAAGACTGTTGAGATGGATCCTCTTATCCAGGATTTTAATATTTAGTTCTGCTTCTTGAGAATCAAGTTACGCCCATTTGGTTTTCAATAGCTTTCCATAAGGTTGTTAGCATGAACCATGATATGATCGATTTGAATGTTTGAAAGGTCAATTATCAAATGGACAGTCATTGGTTCTTGGCAAAAAACTTTGTTCCTCCTCAATTCGGAATTTTCGGATATGCTCCAGTCAACTGCTAAGAAGCAATTCTACTTTGAGGGCCCCCGTTTGGTTTTGGGCTAGTTTGCCTTTGAATCTTTTTTTTTTGTACTGGAAGATTTATTTTCTGGAAAGAAAACTTTTAGGTACCACCCATTGTAGTTCAAATAAGATACGTAGTACATGTTAGTTGTTCATAACCATTGTAAGGATATTTTCACTTGGATTAAGATTTTATAGTCTGGTTAAGTGTGGTAAATGTCTGACATATGTCTATTTCATTATTTTCTAAATCTAGTTTGGTTCACTTATGTATGGCCTGGATTAGACCTGGACTCGGGCCGGTTCGGGCCCGGTTCAGGCCTGGGCCCGGCCGGGCCTCGGGCCAGGATAGTTGGGCCTGGGCCCGAACCGCCGGTGGGCGGTTCCGGTTCCGGTTCCGGGCCAAACCGGGCCGGGACGGGCCGGGCCTACCCGGAAATATTTTTTTTTTCTTTTTTGGCTCTTCTATTTAACCCCCAACCCCTCCCCCTCAACCCCAAACTACCCCAAACCACCTCAAATGGCCCAAAATACCTAATCCAACCCAAAACTTAAAAAAAATTCAAAAAAAAAAAAAAATTAAAAATCGAACCGAACCGGGCCCGAACCGGCCGGGCCGGTTCGCCAAAACCTCGGCCCGAGCCCGAACCGCCCAGCAGCCGGGCCGGGCCGAACCGAACCGGTGGGCCCACCGGGCTCCGGTCCGGGCCGGGCCTCACAGTAACCGGGCCGGGCCGCCCGGCCCGAGTCCAGGTCTAGCCTGGATTACTCTGAGAGCCTGATTGGGGACCTCATTTTTCGGCTTATCAGAATTTTTTTTTATTAAAAATAACTTTTGATTTTGTGTTCTGAATTATGTAATAACAAAAATAAGTAAAGTCGTGTTAAGTTACTTTTTTGCTTGAATTGGTTGAAGATACTGTTGAGGGTCATATATATTATTCTTTAGTCTTTACTCTATTTTATTTAGAAATATATATTAAGGGTGGTGTATTCAATTGGGACATTTTGAAACAATTGGAGATTTGTATTCATATAGGATTCTAGAAGACTTTTCTAGACAATCCAAAATTGTGTGAGACATTTCAAGACATTTTAAAAGACTCTTCTATACAAAGTTCAGTGGCTCCTTTCTATGAGTAGCACTTCCTAGTGTTTGACCCATTTCAATGGGATATAGGCAGATGAGATAATGAGGTCAAGCTTTTCATACGATTCGATAAATTCAAAATATTTGGCCTTACAGGAAACATGACGGGGAGAAAAGCTTGGAAAACGATGGTTGCTCCGGTCTCTTTTGGCTGGGAACAAAATAGGCTGACACGGAGGTTTCTCGTGCTAGAAAAAATGGTTGAAGAGCAATTTTTGGCTTTCCGTGACCAGTCTCCCCAAATCTCACGTATATAGGTGAGATTTGATAATAAGATTTGTTAGTGTATTTTGTTGTGAAGTCCTGCCAAATCCTAGTCCCAAAAAGTCTTAAAATGTCTTAAAATGTCCCAATTGAATACACCCCCCTAAATATAACTTTTTCATAATTTAGTCAATACACCAACTTTAGTTAGGACTGCACACCAATTTTACTAAAACCCGTCGGTTTAGTTGATTTCAGTGTTACGAAACGGACTCTAAAAAAGAAACAAGTCTAAGGCTATGTTTGGAATGACAAGCTGAAAAGATCTTTTTTAGACTTTATAGTAACTGTTAGCTTTTTTGAGCTGAAAAGCTTGCAGATGGAAAAGATCGTAGCTGTTTAATGAAAGTCGTCTGTTTTAAATAGTCATGTTTGGCAAAACTAGCTGTTATAAGTAGCTGAAACTATAGAATGACAATTAAGGACCTGATCAAATATTATTAATTTATGAGCTAATAGAATATACACATAGCTAATTTCACAGCAAAAACCAGTATTTTTCGTGCTTTGAGTTGGTGATGTGCATTGCACAAAAACATGGTAAAAAAGCAAAAAACATGTACACAAAGAAACTGGAAAAAACTGGAACATATAAAAACAAGTAAAAGAACCATATGGTAATAACAAAACAGCTGACACACACAAAAAGAAAAATGAAACTAAAAGTAGCAAAATATTAGGTGATAACATCAATAAAACTTGGTAAAAACTCGGCACAAAAAATAATTACAACAAAAAATTGAGGAAAAAAACAGAAGTGAAAAATAGACAAATACCCAAGGAAAACCAGAGAAATAAAGACAGAAAACTAGTAATATCAACACTATAATGAATGAATAAAACATGGACATTGATCAAATAAAAATAATAATCAAAGAAGTGAAAAATACAACAACATACGGCCATTGTATTGAAGTATTTAACCAAAGAAGCAGGAAAAAATGAGGGAAAACAACTATTACCCTAAAATATCAGCACTATAATGAATGGATAGAACCTGGACATTGATCAAATAAAAACCCAAAAAGCTGGCAAGGTATTTGTTGATAATACTCAATAAAAGAATAAAATCAAGAAATATATTTCAATTCCAAAAAACATACGGAGTAGATTAAATAATTAAGTTCAAACCTAAAACCAATTTCGAGTACAATTTTTACCAAGCTTGAATATCACACAAATTTTGGCTACAAATTGTTAAACAAAACTCAATAAAAATCAAGAAGCACATCTGCGAAAAACATAGATGGCTGGAAGCGTTTAAGAAAGAGACCCAGAACAATGAAGAAAATTGGAACGTAGCTGCAGATGGCAGACTTTGGGATATTAATGGTGAAGCAAATTTTAAACCGGAAAAGATGAAGTCATGAAGGGGTGGGGACGCAAGGTTATACGAGGAAGCATAAAAAAACTGAAAAGATCTTCCTGTTGAACGCTACCCTCCCTAGCGTCTAGTAAAAGATACGGACTTCTCAAATAAGTTAACGGGCCAAACACACAACCTAGACTTTTTAATTATTTAGAGACTTTTAAAATAATAGAGAAGCTAAAAGCTATAGACTTTTTTGTGTCAAACATAACCTAAATGGGAAAAAACTTAAGCCAGATAATTTCTGAGGCGGCCAATTCAGTATATGAGAAAAAAAATAAGCAAAGAAGTTTATTTAACCAAAATAGGTTTTACCAAATGTTTTGTTCTTCAATAAAATTAAATAGATTTGGCTTTTGCCAACCAACCCTTAATAAGTGATTCTTTCTACCAACATTAGCATTTCTCCAGTGCGGCAAAGTTCCTGTCTATGGTGTGGAAAGTGATTCTTTAAGAAAATTAAATAAATTTGGCTATTGTCAAACAATCCATACCCAGTGAAGCTTAGCTGAGTGGCAAAAAGTATTGCGTGGCCAATTACTGGCCATTAACGCAAGTAGAAATAGCTGAATCTTTGGATAGATGGTTTGTTAAAAGTGAGTTTTTCTATTTGTTAGATTCCTTGATCAATTATATTCATGAAAATTTTACATGAATAATTCTAATATTAATATCCAATATACTTAATCTTAAAATAGTCCCAAATTCATAGGCACTCTTCCTAAAGTGATCATAAGTAACTAGAAAGCAGCTAGACCTTTAAAAAAAAATTAAAAAAAAAAAAAAGCTGAACAGCCAAGTTCCATCGTCATGCCTCATGAGCAAAGGGCTGCAAAAATGAAGGGGGGAGTCTTCCAGGCTTGCAACCTTGCGGCCATAGTTGGAAAAGCATGTGAGAGGGATACACACATTGGTGGAAGCAATGCCTAGTGCAACTAGACGACCCCATTATACTCCGGTTATCTTCCCGGGCGAAGATCCGGTTAAGTTTTGGCGACTAAAAACAAAAATTTAATTAAAGTCATTTCTTTCTCACGACAATGGGCACCAATCCAAACACAAAGCCATAGACCCCCCCCCCCCCCCCCCCCCCCACAAGACAATTTGAGAATTGAGTTGCCTAATGATGTGAGTCTAAATGCCAAGTGTTTTGGTTAGAGTGAAGGCTGTGTGCATCAGTGCATGCTATGCAAATGCAGTGCAAAACTGCGGTTTGGAGGCTACTCACTACAGTGATCGGATTTTCTTGAATCTGCAGTATTTGAGAAATTTGAAACACTGTCACACTAATACATTTTGCAAACATGAAAAAATGATAGATTTCATTTTTAAAATGTTCAAAACGACAAGAGAAAAAACCTAAAGCAGTGCGGTGGAAAACCCCTGTCATACTGCACCAGAAGGAGCCAACACTAGTGAAAATGTTTGAATTTAAGATTTACTAAAAAATTGAGCAATCAGATCATAAACTTCAAATTAACATAGCACTTCAATCAAACCACCAAGGAACTACATTGCCAAAATCTCTCGAATCCAATTTATGCTGCATTACATTATATGTATGTAAACACTCAAATCTGAGCATTCCATGCCTTGACATACTTCATTTATTGCAACGCTGGTGGCCGAGCAGTTGTGCTTAGAAGTAGTAGTAAGCCACACTGAAACCTCTTTCAATATAATTTTTATCCATAACATTTTTTGTCTTCCTAAATGAAAACTTCAGTCATAGTGAGATTTCTTGCCAGATTCATATGAGGTGGCCCCAGAGATCTTGAAAAGAAAAAAATTCCCCAGATAATTATTTCTCGTGAACATTGACCAACTCATATTCAATGAGCGAAAGGTTGTTGTCTTCTTTAACGGTGAAATCCGCTGGCTCTGCCTCTTCAATGCGTCCCCACTTGTCCACTGCAAGCCTCATCGACCCCTTAAACATGTCAATTTTAGCATTTCTCACTATTAAAGTAGTGCCCTCCTTCATTAAATCCACTGCATCAATGCATTCAAAAAAAAAAAAAGGTCTAATTAGCTCCTCAACACAGTGTCCCTCAATCTGGAATCAATGCATCTTCCTCATGCAAACTTACAGAAACAAAAAGCACAGGGGAAAAAAAGTTTGCAATCTAAAACTCTGAAGTATTATCGAAGGGAATGTTTACAACACATGGCAGGGTGAACTCACCACACCACATCCACTATCCAATGGAAAAACACTAATATTGGTAAAAAGGCAGTTCATATTTTAGAATGTACCAAAAAGAGAATATTTTCAATAATGCAAACTGAGAAAACAAAAATGTCTTATAAAAGCTCAAACTTCAGACTATTCGTTGAGGGTGGTAAGTGGTCTCTTAACCATATAGAAACAATGTCAGTAGAGATCTAGGGTGATTTTTTTGGCTAATCTTGTCGTACTTGAAAACAAAAGACACACTCAAAAGTTGCACGAATTATCCTCCCTACCCACCACCCATTGTTGAAGTATTTCCCAGAGGTAAAAAATAATTAATGAATTATTATACTAAGATCTTTTAGAATGGAATATCGAATCTTAACATGGTATCATAATCAAACCGATCAACAACTATGGTAGGACCCCTTGTGAAAAATGACGATGAATATGGCAAATTGATGAAAACGTAAATGAATGACGACACGATCCAAATGAAATGGCCGGTGTTGAAATCTTTTCCACACCGGTAAAACAAGAACTAATAAATTACTGTACTAGGATCTTTGTTACTTCTCTTATAAGATTGACCAATTCCTATAAAATTGACCTTTTGGGATAGCGTCCTCGGTTTTAACCTCACACTAAGCTCAACTTGAAGGGAGTGACATGTCAACTAGTTTGATACTGAAAGTATGTTGGAAGGTGACATTGATGTGATCCGATGAGTGTGTGTAAGTTGTGTGGCTTTGAGAGTGTTTTTAGGGCGGCCACACAAGGCAAAAGTAGCTTGAAAATAGAGAAAATCAAACTGGGCATCCACTAGCCTCATTCCTATAGATGGTACCAAATTTCTACATGAGTGGGTTATGAATGTTCACATAGCACATAACCTAACAGGCGACCATATCAAAGAACATTTGCTCAACCTACACATTCAATAGAACATAGTTATCACATTCATGAAAACGTGACAGCATTCTTGTGTACTAAACAAGGACAAAATAACCCAATCAATTGCGATGAAAAGAGTTCTTACCTTGTTCATTCCGAGAAGTGAAGAGAATGGTCCCAGTTTCATCTCCCACCAAAGATTCAGCAATCCGCATTTGACGGGTTCCATCTGGTCTCCCCCCCTTCGGCGACACAACAGTCGAGCTTACAACCTTAACCACAAGGTTGTGCCCATTGGTTCCCGGTCGCACCTGATCAACCTTCGTGAAAACTGGTTTTCTCATGCCCGGTTTGGTTTCGGCCATCTGAATCAAACTTCTATAATGAAGAAATTTCAGCTAACCGATCCTTTATAGACCATAGTAATAAAACTAGTCGTCCGTAAAAAGTAAACAAAAAAAGATAACTGACGAAGATGAAAACTAAACCGATCGCTAACCTCAATCAGATCGGAAGCAAAGAAGCGGTAAATGCAGTGAACCAAAAAGGGACCAGGTACTTGCGGAAACAAATAAATTAATTACCTTTTGATAAAGGAGGGGAGTGAACGGGCGAGAGGAATGAATAATCAACAGCTGCGATCTGATTAATTCCTCAACACAGTTCGTACTTCTGGTGGGTGTGACCGTCCAAATCGGGTTTCGAACGAGGTGGTTGTTTCAGATTTTCAGTGCTCACCCTTGATCTTCCGGAATCTCTCAGCTGATCTCAGCCGCCCACGTTTTCAGATGACCGTCTAAATAAATTACCGAGTATTAATTAATTAATTAATTAATTGCAGTACTAATTAGGATTCGACAAATTGACATTCAGTGATGTTGGTGATTTTAAGTAATAAATAAATTATACTAGTACTTTTTTCAAATTTGATAAATACAAGCAGTGTTCTAAAACACGCAAAAAGGCGTCGCCTAGTCCAGCCTAGGCGTGATGCCCGGATGTAACGCCTCGCATTGTTGTCATGCGTGCAAAAAGGCGTGAAATTTTATTAAACTACTCCAAAATGGAATTTTCTCCCCTTCGAGATGACCTATCACGTTGTTGGCACACAAGGACCTCGAATGCATAAGCAAGGCATCACTACAATACTACCTATCTATTTATATGGCTTTCGGAAGGTGGGATCTGCCTCTTCTTCCGGTGTGGGAAATGAATGACACGGATAAAAGCATAACACCCGGGCTTTCCTCTAGGAGATTCGAAGTCTACTACATTGGCCAACTCATTGTTGTTCCACTTATGAATTTGTAAAGATATTTATCCACTTCTTCCTACATCATGAATTAGCTAATTTATTATAATTATTATTTACTGGTGATATTACTATTATTATTTTATTAATCCACTTCTTTTTCAATTCTTGTTTTTGTAGTAAGTAAACATATTTTGAGAAACTTATTTCTATTGAAAAGTTGAAATGTGATTTTAATGTGTAATATTACTAATATTAGATTTAAGTAATAAGTTTTTTCTGAAAAATATTACTACAAAATTACTAATAAAAATCTGACTAAAGTTACTATGAGTATAATATTATGATCACTTAAATGTCTAAATTGAACATAAAAGTAATTACCAGAGGTTGTTACTGTAATCACTACATTGGAATCACATTTTTGTTCACCATCTATGCTTTTACTTATAAGTATGTCATTATTTCTTAAGTAACAAATCTAGAAAAATGAAAATAACAAGTAAAAATTTAAAACGCCTTTTGACGCCTAGGCCTCGCCTAACCCCGCCTAAGCTTCAAAGGCTTCGGGCTTGATCGTGCCGCCTCGACACGCCTTACGCCTTTTAGAACATTGAATACAAGGAGTGAAAAAGTACGTATAATCTGTAATAAATTACTCCGTACTCGTAGTTTTGATCATAGCCGCCATGGTTTGTTCAGCTCCAGACGAGAGGTATATGTTTTGTGCGTCACTGGTTGCTTTGTGTTGATGGCATTTGGAAATTTTCCCAAAATGGGACTATTTAGCTTTACTAATTCCAAAATAGGAATTCAGAAGTCAAATTCCCTTAGGACCAAATGATACGCGAAATGCCGATTATAACCTCAAGGAATAACCGTTGTATCACGATTTCTCATAACAAAAAAACGCGCCCCTCTCGTCGTGCTCTGGGAAGTTATTCGAGTCTCTCCAACTCTCGAAGAAACCATCAACTTCCGTAGAGCAACTCTACTCAACTACTCGAAGAAGAAAAAGCTAGGCGCTGAGAACAGAGAACTAAGAATCGACGAAGAAAGCACCATTGTTGTCGTCATTACTTGTCAACAATGTCCGATTTGAACTCAACGAATACGGAACGAAGAAACGACATGAATACGAAGATGGTATGTCTTGTTATATTTCTGATTTACATTTGCGAAAACTAGGTTAAAATGTGTGATAAAGGATCTAATAATGTAAGTTTTCAACCTACTTTCTACTTGCATGTGTATCATTCTGAACAGAACAAGTGCGATAGGCTTTTTTTTACTTCGATGTGTATATGGTGTATTATTTAATGATTAAACAGATGAAAACATGATTTACTTCCTTTATAGTATGTACAAGTCAAGAGAATTCATATATTTCTAGATTTCATGAGTTGTTCGTAGAATTTATTTTAATCATGGTCTGTTTTTAAAATATTGATGAATTCTTAGTGTTGTTTACGAATTAATCCATCTACTAAACGGTCTTGCCATCTTAGATTACATATACCGTCATGTTACTTGCAATGATGAATGTACATCATAATATTGAAATATAATATTCATAGGCAATAAGGAGATCATGTGACAACGACATCTTGTCAAAGATGAAGAAATTAAGGGTAAACTGCTATTGTAATATGCTAGAAGTAGTTAAGGCTATTAAATTGTACTTGAATGAAGAAGAACTGGCTGAGTTTAGGAGAATCGTGTCTGGATGGATTTTGTATGCGGGTTCTATATCTTGGATAAATGGATAGTTGTTATTGGGGCTAATTGGGAATCACGTTGAAGAGTTGGATCACAGAATAGAGACTGAGAAGATCATATTCAACATCAGAAATAGTTTGGTATCATTTATAAAAGAAGACTTTGCTCTAGTGACATCTTTTAGGATGGATGTGTAACACCCCGGCCCCACAGGACCCGAGGTAGTTACTCCAAACCACTCTCTGAACCTCTAGTACTATCCTCACAAACCACCACTAGCCTTTTTCGCGCACTTTGTGCTCACTCGTGCGAGCCCTGAGAAACTTCCCAGGGGCTCACCCATTCTAAGACTACTCTCGTGCAAGCACGCTTAACTTTGGGGTTTTTATCTGATGAGTTCCCTTAAAAGGAGATGCACCTTGTTGGTATGAGTAGTACTATTAATCCGTTTAAATTAAATCTCAAGTGTTACAATTACCCCCACTTGGGAACGCAACTTCCTCGTTGCGCCCATAAACCAATCTCAAATCTCAATCAAATCCCAGAATCCTCCCCCGCTAAGTTCCCGCCCGATATCCAATGGGTCAACACACTGTCGCAGGGTTGTTCTGATACCACCTGTAACACCCCGGCCCTACAGGACCCGAGGTAGTTACTCCAAACCACTCTCCGGACCTCTAGTACTGTCCTCACAAATCGCCACCAGCCTTTTCCGCGCACTTTGTCCTCACTCTAGAAGCTGAATATTCAGAAGCATTGATTTTAGTTAGGTTTCTTTTTACCGAGATTTCAGTATTTTATAAAAGTAAACTAGTCAATGGGTTCATATGAATGCTTTAAAATGTAAATTATCCAAAAACACAAAGGATAGAGCACCACATAGTACCATTTCCAATTCTAGCATCTCTAAATTGAATCTTCTCATAAATTAAGACAAAATGAAACAATAAATTGAATTAACATTGAAACATTGGCTCACAACCACATCAATAAATCGGCGTCAAGCCATTAATCTACCAACACAAATCATTCTTCAACCTTGAAACATTGGCTATTTGGCTCACAACACATCAACAATGTGCTGCCGGATTATGCCAAGCAGATTGGACCTTTTTATTGCATGAGTTAATATTATGGATATTACTAAACAAAAGGGGTTTGGTCATGAATATTACTAAATAAAAGGGTTGGACAAATATAGGATTTACATTTGTGATTTCCAAAAAAAGAGATCATACAGCAGCTCTTTTAAAAAACTGGAAAGGAAATTTCCCATATACCCTCCGGCTAAACTTTGTACGTACAAGGAAAAGGGATTTGATTTGAGTTTTATACCTCCGGTTAAACTCTCTAAGCTATTTCCCACGTTCTACAGATTCCAGCAAGGACAAGGGATTTGATTTGAGTTTTATAACCATTCCCTTTTACATTTACTCGATTACAATTTATAATTAATTGAATTGATTAGTTACCTTTATCCATCCCACCATTTATTATTATATAATTTGACCAGATATAGTTATCTAAAGGGGGTGTATTGTATTAGGATTTAGTGGCAAAATTTTAAAAGTCCATGGATTTTAAAAGTTTAGGTGTATTCAATGTGGACTTTTAAAAGTCCACAAAAGTCTAGGTGTATTCAATTCGAACTTTTAAAAGTCTATAAAAGTCTAGGCGTATTCAAATTTCCGTTCATGGATTCTCGTGGACTTTTAACTCATTTTTAGTGCAAAAATTCTCTACAATTGTCTCTTCTCCTCACCAAAGATTTTCGTGGACTTTTCTTATATCGGTTCTTCATCCCGTCCCACCCCATTCCTCCCCTCCCTCCTAGGGATGGACCGGGCCAGACCCGGTTTCTGTTCTGAGTCGGGCCCGGCCGGGCTTGGAATTTTTTGGGTAAGGCCCGGGACCAGCTCGGGAGTCTACCGGTATCGGGCCGGGCCAGTTCCGGGTTGGGCCGGGCTGGTTCATTTTTTCGGTTTTCTTATATATTCCAACCCTCACCCCCCAAACCCCTCCAAAACACCCAGCCTACCTACCATAGCCCCCCCCCCCCCCCAAAAAAAAACAAAAAACAAATAAGGCCCGGACCGGGCCCGAACCGACCGAGCTGGTCCTCAAATATGCAGTTCCGGAACTGCCCCAATTAATCCCCCGGGTCGGGCCTAGGCCCAGTACCGGTACCGATCCAACGGGCCGGGTCGGACCCGCACAGTGGCGGGCCGGGCCGGGTCCCGGGCCAGTCAGACCGGCCTCGGGCCAAGCCTACTCCCCCAACTCTACTCTTCTTTAGCCAAGCCACACCTTCCTCTTCAATCTTTCTTCTTTTTCTTCTTCAACCCAGCTCGCCCACCCCTCTCCTTCCATTCTTCTTCTTCTTCTTCTTCTTCTTCTTTAGCTTGCCGTCCCCAGTCCACCCCCCTCAATTCAGTAATCCTATATTGATTCGATTCTAGAAGTTTATAGAAGAACCGATATAAGAATCGATAGTATTACATCAATGCAATTCTGATACGTCATCAGTTAACCATTAAGAAAATAAATATTTTAACTATCACTTTCTTTCATCGTTAAATCGCTTAACACATAAAAATATAATTTCAAATTAAGAAAATAAATATTTTAACTATCACTTTCTTTCATCATTTTTGAAACTTTGAGTTTTTTTTTAATAAAAATAAATTTGAATTCTTATGCTTCATTTATTTTTGTAGAACTTTGTCTTGCTATTTGAATTACATTTTTTCATTTATTTATTTATTTATTATTTATTTATTTATTTATTTATTTATTTATTTATTTATTTATTTATTTATTTATTTATTTATTTATTTATTTATTTACTTACTTATTTATTTCTTATCGTACTCCGTATTATATAGAGGAAATCACTCACGGTAGGACTAAAACATAGCATTATTCTTAAAGTATGATTAAATGTTTGGTTTTTCTTAAATGGGAATAAATATTACATATTCACCCCTAATTTAATTAATTAATTAATATAATTAATTGTCCCTAGTTCCCTTTCAGAACCAAAGCCATTTTGTTGGTGACGCGTCAATCCGATGACGACAGCGGGGAACTCCGGTGATGGATGCGGACAGGTCACAGGCATATCGGTAGCGACAATCTAGGTGAAAATTTTGACGACCAGCAGTGGCGGTCCGCATTTAAAAGTCTATGGACTTTTTGAAAGTCAATAAACTTATCCATGGATTTAAAAGTCCATAGAATTCATTCATAAAAAAGTCTATGGATTTAAAAGTCCATTGACTTTTTTAAAAGTCCATGGATTAAAAAAAGTCCACAACAATCCAAATTGAATACACCCCCTTAAGTTGATCAGTTACAATTGCCCAACTCGGTTAGTTGCAGTTACCCGATCCGATCAGTTACAGTTGTCTGATCAAACCAATTATAGTTACCTAACGTGACCGGTTACAGTGACCAAATGTCATAATGACCAATTTTCCAGACTAAAACCGTCCGTAGTGACCAATTACTTAGAGCATCTCCGGCGGTTAGCTAATTACCCTCATAGCTTGACTAGTCACATGAGCATTTGTAGCAAAATTGAAATATACTCCGATGGTTAGCTATAACGTTTTCCTCTTTATTTATTATTTATAATACTATAATTAATAATTCTTTTGCTCAAGCTAGTAGCTCGTTTAGGCTAATTAGCTTTCTCAAGCAAGAGGAATAACAATGCTCCAATGGTAGACTAGTAGCATCAAAATTGCAAGCAAGTCCCTGGAAGCAACCATTGGAGATGCTCTTAGTGACCCCCATTAGTGACCAACATCACCATGACCAATGGCTCAGTGACAACCGCAACCCATAGTGATCAGTCCCACGTCGCCATTGTGACCCGTCCCCACTACCCGTGACCAGCCCCGCCGCTGCCAATGACCTGTCCTCACTACCACCGTGACCAACCCTGCAGCCGCCATTGACTTGTCCCCCCAGTGACTTATCCCTACCGCCTCAAGTGCCAGTCCGCCACCACCGTCCATGGCCAATGACCAATCCGCTACCGTTGCCAATGACAAGTCCACCCTGCCGCCAGTGACCAATCCGCTACTGGCACCAGTGATAATTCCACCACCGTCGCTAGTGACTAGTCCCTACCGCCGCTAGTAAGTCACTAACCAGACCACCACCGCCCGTGACCAGTTCGCCAGTGTCCAGTTCGCCAGTGACCCGTCTATGCCGCCAGTTACAATAACCCAAACACCTCCCTGCACCCCCTTCTCCAATTGCACTCCGCTCCCCCAAGCCCCCTTCCTCACGACCCTGATTTATCTCCGTAATAATCTCAAACCTGACCTAGCCCTAGCCGCCACAGCCACCACCCAACCCTGGATCCGACGCAATCGTCGAGCGTCTCTAGCCGTCGCCACTACCCCTAGCTCCGTCTCAGTCACTGACAACACAAACCTAGCCGCCGCCACTGCCCAACTTAACCAGAAATCGTTACAATCGCAAAACCATCATACCAAAGCCTACCCACATCAGGCTGCCACCACAGATCTTAAATCTAACCGCTTTCATTTCTGCCAATATGAAATTGTAGACATTTTCTAAACCTGAGGCACAACTTCATCATTGCCTTCGCCTCTAATCGAACAAAAATTAAAGAATAAGAAGAAAAGCAGAGGGCGACGACCTAGAGGCAGAGAAGACAAACCGGAGGTGGAGACGGAGAAGACGGCCTGGATGCAGAGGCGGAAGCGGAGAAGACGGCCTGGATGCGGAGTCAGAGGCAGAGAAGATGGCCTAGAGGCGGAGGCGAAGAAGACAACCTCGAGGCGGCGACATATGGAGTTTGTGCGCTAAAATGCGTTGTAGAAGAGAGTGGAGTTTGGTCGTTGGTCTCCTGGGAGATTTGCGGACGAAAATAACTTTGGGGGTAATTGTGTCCATTCAATTTTAATTAATCACTTTTTTGTCTATATTAAAATTAAGTTCTACTTTTGTCTAGCTGTAAGCCGGTAGTCTTTTTTTGGTCATTCTTTCTAGTATCATATTACCCATCACATGTACAACAAACAAATTGCAAGAACATATGTGTATATGTGTGTGTGTGTATATTCCTTTTCTTGTCGTAGTTAACCAAAAACTCTTCACAATAAGATGGTGGAGGTTGCCCATAGAAGATGGCTTGCCTAAACCTGCCGTGTCAGGAGGGTACATGGACATACGATTGCCAATAGTGGGCACCATGACAACTGGTCGCACCAGTGAAAACTGTGCTTGCAACCTTGCTCGCCTCTCCTCTCTTCATTGAGCAAGAGCAACATAGTTTGGTTTTGACACTAACATTTGTGAGTTCATTTTAGAAATAGTTCTAGAAGCTTCTTCAGGAGTAGAGAATGAAACAAATCCTGATCCTTTGCTAATACCACTTGGAATAACTAGAGAATGAAATGAACCCTTAAAAGCTCAACCTTGCATGATCTGTATAACTGTATTATCATCCAAATTGTTGATATACAAATTTAAACCTTGATGCTTGTCCACTGTATCCTTTGCAGTCTGCTCACACTTACTTTTTAGTTCTTGTTTCCTATCGGGCTTCTTCTCAACTTTTCAAACATGCTACTCTTCATCCTCAAATACTTTTTAGTTCTAGTTACATAAAGGAAAAATATTATACTTTAAAAACTGAAACGAAGACATTTGACAAAGAAATATTCAAATTTTCTTGAACACCACACTAGAATTATTATTTCTGTAAATGAAAATATGCAATATATCAGTTATATTCATTGATAAGGAAAACAACATCAAAATGAACATCTAGTTTAACGACAGGTTATGTTGGGAAGAGCATTTTTGGATACTTGAAATAGTCCATGTAAAATGGAAAACAACATCACAGTGAACATTCAGTTTAACCACTTAATAGGCTTTGTACTTCATTAATTCCTTCAACCAGTTTAGAATATATTAATACCCATCCCATTCAAAGCAAAAAAGATCCCCTGCTCTTAGGTAGCTTTGTGAATCTAATGTGGCAGAGGTGGTAGAACTCTCTCCAACATAACCTGCCATCATCCAAAAGCACTCTTCACAACTAATATACGTAGTTCATACAAACACTGCTAAGAAGAATACATAGAAAACTCTACAGAGTGAAGAGGAATTCCCAATTCAGGGAATGAGAAAAACCAAAATATTGTTAATGACAAAAACCAATGTATTCCTAAGCGAAAAGCAAAACAATCTTCTTTATATAGTAATTCGACCTATTGTTCAACAGAGTCTGAAGATATTAATCAAAAGGGTATACCGCTTCAAAAAGCGAAGTCCGTCTCTTAAAAACTCGGGTGGCGCTATAAGATCCTCCCTTAGTAAAACCTCACCATCTCAAAACCCTAGATTTTATTCTGGGAGCATCATTCGTGGTTGCCCGTCTCTGATTTGCAGGCCTACCAAATCATTCTCTAATTGACCCGCAGTCGATGCGCGATCATGTCGGGGCTCGAGGAAAAAGCCTAAAGAGCGGACGAAAGAATCGTGCCCTTGCCCTTGCCCTTGCTCTATCACCTTTGTTCGTTTCGTCTCCGCGAAATACTCCGTTTAGGGCTGTGCACGGGTCGGGTTCGGGCGGGTCGGGTTTGCGAACGCTAAACCCGTTCGGGTTTTTTTTTAATTTAAATACTAGGTCTGACCCTTTGATATTTCAAATCGGGTATTTCAGATATTTTTAAGTCAGATATTATCGGATATCGAGTCGGGTTTCGGATATTTCGGTTATATTAAAAAAAATTATAATTGGATAATTAGAGTGTTTAAATGCCACTTTGACAAAAATTGTACACACTAGTGCACTAAACTTCCAAATTACCCAAATAATTTAACACAAATTGCACAAATAATTGAACACAAGTATTAATTTATCATATTCAAAGTACACACTACATAATCTAATATATTTCGGATATTTCGGTTATATTAACACATTATAATTGGACAATTAAAATGTTGGAATGCCACTTTGATAAAAATTGTACACATTAGTAAACTACACATTCAATTTAAACAAATAATTTAATATAAATTGCACAAATAATTACACAAATAATTGAACACAAGTATTAATTTAAATATTCAGAGTACACACTAACCTATATTTCGAATATTCGGGCGGGTCGGGTTGGGATTCCCTCCCAAAAATGTCAACATCATGCTTTTGGTGAAATTTGAGGTGACTGTTCATCAAGATATTTCTATTTCACATGGCTGAAATACGTATGTTGCTAACTCGCTATTGGTTAAAACTTGCGGTGGCACTGTTTACTTTAAATGTTGATATGTTGCATAATCGCATGACTCAATTCTAATTGGTGGGACTGTTGGATAGATTATTAGATTCGATTCTAATTGGCCAATAAAGAGGTGGGAACAGTAATCCAGATTTGGGATATCTTTTGCCGACGTAGTTTGAAGGAAAAGGCATTTTTAAAGCTCTAGCTAGGTAGGAAAAAATAAACAAAGAAATATCTAAAGCATATCTCACACGGCCATGCTCAATGGATGCCCTCATGCCCATACAAATTTTGTCTATAAAAGCAGGCTCTAGCGTATGAATTCCTCACTAAAACCTTAAAGTTAATGCAGCTACCATAAGAAGACTACTTGATCAATGAAAGCCAGAGAAATTAAGGTGCTCAGAGTGCCTGCTAATGAGTGCTTATCTGATTTGCTCGAAATTATATTTCATTCTGCTGAAGAGGTTCCAAACATTTAAAATTATCACTTAATGTTTGGAAATCCCTAACTTTCCCTTAACTTTAAGAACATTCTTTTGTGTTCCATTTGCAGCATTACAAGTGCAAGATATTATCAATGAGAAGACAAGGATAGGTACATTTTTAATTTCTAATTTCACAACTATAATTCATGTTAATATTGTTTTATTATCTCACTAATCCGTTTTGAAGGCATGTGTAAAGGGGTCAATCATATTTCATTTATGTTCTTGAAAAATAAATTCAAAATTGCAATTTCAAAGTAAAAATTTTGTAATAATTTGTCCTAACACACATGTATCTAAACTATCCATAAAGATGCTACTTTTCTTTTAGTGACTTCGATCGTTTTTGTAGTTTTAGATATCATTAATAGATAGATGGATAGAAAGATGCAATTTTATTAGCATAAAAAATTTGGGGATTAAAGATTCCGTTTCTGAGACGTACCTTCGAACTCAGTTGCTGGGCCTCTTCTCCTAATTCTAACCTATATCTATTTATTAGGAATAAACTTCAGGAAAATGGATTACAAACAAACTTAATTTACAAACCAGGATCACAAATTGACCGATTAAGAGATACTACGTACACATTAATGAAGTACAAAATTCCAAAAAAAAGGACGCTCACCATCCTGCATATGGCAAAGGTTTTTTACAAATCAGCAAATTATTATTTTTGATCCAGCAATAGAGAGATGAAGTAAATTGAAGAAAATTATTCGTTTTACAATCCAAAACAAGTAAATTGAAGTAAATTATTGTTTATTCATTCCTAGATTTATCTTTTATTACATTGATTTTAAAAAAGAACAAGTGGATCAAATTTGTTATACATTTAAGCTGGTGTGCTGAGAAAATTTATGTTTCACCAGGCTTGGAGCATTCCTGATATGTACAAGATGGCAAATATTTGGGGGAAAGAGAGGCGGCAAAGCAGGTCTCTTACTACCTTGCACAAGATGGCAAATATTTGGTGGAAAAGTAGATTATTTATATAAACTAATTCACAAAACTTATACGGAGTATAAAGATCCAAATACTGAGTATACCTATTTCAAATCTTCAACCAGTTTGCCTGGAGACCAAATCCTTAGAGAATTGCAGTAACTTGGATTGGAGTTTGAAGTTGGATACTATGCTTCCTATGAAATAGCATCATTAAATAAGAAATGGTAATTCTTTACTGCAGCAAATAACTGTAAGGCACCCTTTGAAGTGTAAATTATACATACGGAGTAGTATCAGTAATATATAAATAAAGAAATGGTTTGAGAAAAAGTGTGAATAAAACGCAAGTAATTAAAATGAATTCTTTTACCCTCTAAAGTCAGATCTGTAAAAAAAGATACTAAAGATTCCATCCGGAGGAATAGCGATTGCAGATTTAAGCCAAGCACTTGATGAGCGTCTGTGTCGGCACTGTGAGAGATGGTGGCGAGATACAAGCTTATAGGGGGAGAAAAGGGATGGCAGAAGGGTGGGGGTTTATTTTGTTTGGTAGCAGAAGAAAGGACTGTGAAAGGGGGCGGAAGATACTATACTGGAGATGAGCGGAGGGGAGAGGAAGAATCTGGAATGGGAAGGAAAAAGAAATGGGGAGCCAACGGAGGTCAATAGACTTAAACTTGAATTGGACATTCATGAAAAAGGAAAATGATGTTTGTACCCACTTTTATACCCACTTTTGTACCCACTCATGTTTGTGAAGTTATTTTTTTGTCTGTGAATTCCTTCACAGACAAAATATGTCTGCGAAGGAATTCAAAGACATATTTTGTCTGTGAACCGGCTTCACAGACAAAAAAATAGTTTTCATAGAGGTGGGTATAAGGTGGGTACAAAGTGATGGGTACAACAAGCATGCATAAAAAAAATACGTAACTCTGTATTATAAATCTGGAATGCGTTGATTTTCTTTTGTCAAAACCAAAACTAAAGGGGCAAAGGTCGATTTTGATGGAAAATTCGTGTTCATTTTGAATAGTACTCCGTATATTACTCCGTATTGTTTAGTCCCATGTCTCTTGAATATAGTTGCACTCTTTTGGTTTAGACACACCTTCTTATTCATCTTTACAGTTTGACTTCACAAACATTAAAGAAATAAATTTGATTTTACTGTATATTAAGTAAATAAATTTGACTTTAATATAGATTACATTATTTGACACTATTTGGAACAGTTTGGCGTGGATTTGTAAGTCAAAATAGAGGCTGAAGCACATTATAAATAGAACTGAAAAACTCGAAATCTATGAAGCACATATCTCACTCACATACAACTTCGTTGTTTCGCCTCTTTCCGGCTAAAAAAATTAGATAGCTTATTTTTTTATTTAGTTCTTAAATAAAAGTTTTATACTCCGTATGTGAGATATCATTCGACTGAATTTATATTTATATAAATAAAAATACAAAATTAAATACAATTTAATTTATATTTAATTAAATTGTATTATGTTGTGTGTTATGTTGGGTGAAGACTGCACTATTATATACTTTGTATTATGTTGTGTGTTTCAACTGTTTTTGTATATAAACTTTGTGTTCACATCCACGGTAGGTTGTGATTGTTTTGGTAGAATTTTTGTACTACATCGCACTGGCATATGGTTTGGTGGTAAATGGTGGTAGATTGAAGATTTCCAGTTAGGTTGGCGCCTGGTGGTGGGTGATAAGCTTCATAGAGTTTATGGGGGTGTTTGGAAATTGGCCGTTGGCTGTTGGTTGGTCGTGTTAGTTGTTTGATGAAAGCGGATCCTGTAGGCTGTTTTAGTTAGCTGATGAGATTAGCAGTTTGTAAGTTAGTATTTGGTTAAATTAATGTTTACAATCAGCTGATAATTTGGTAAATGACTATTAAGGACATGAATTAATTTTTTATTAATGTAATTAGCACAACTACGTAAACCATTTTGATGAGTTTTTTTTACTTAACTGTTTTTATGAATTAAAATAAAATAAAATGTATTAACACAGATTATAGTCATTTTAAACATTTTCACAAATTAATAAATTGAATTAGTATTTTTAATTTCGTTATGAGCAAATTCCTTATACAAATGTTTAATTTGTTAAATTAGTGTTTAATTTGTTAAACTCTACCGTCCCTAATCTTTAATTTTTGTTTTGAGGTCAGTAGTCTTTCGTTTGTTAAGTGGCAAAGGTATATGTTTGAGTTATTATTTATTAAAATGGCTATTCTAGGAGCAAAAATTCTTATATAAATGTGAGGTAAATAAAAGTCAAATTGTCCATTATTGTTAGCCTTATGGCCCATGGTGTGATCATTAAAGTACCGACAAGTTTGATTTTCATTGTTATAGCAAACGAGATATAGTTTATCGGAACATGCCCAAAACGCTAAGGATAGTGGCGTTTATTATGTTGGCTGTTTGGAACAAAAGGCTAAATATAAAAGTCATTTAACCAAACACCTTAAATTAGCTGATTGAGCTGGTCAAAAGGCCAAAATCAGTCAAATCAGTCAAAAAATGTCTGATAGGCCACTAATCAAACACCATCTATATATGGGTTGGTCAGAGTTTAAGTCTTGGTCGGTGGAGTGTCATTGATGAAGGTGCGACGCACTCCAACTCATGTGACCGTTGGATTAGCATTGATATATATTTACTAACTGATGTAAATGCTAAACCTTTTTAGAACTAGATTTTTTCCCAAATTGTTTTCAAATTGATTAAAGAAATAACTCGGCAATTAATGTCTCCGTATTAGTTCTCAAACATTCCTTAATACCCTCAAATGTTAGCTTGCTTTTTCTGTTCCGGGTGAGATAATTCCAAACCATGACTTTTTTATGTCATGATTGTTGATTTGTTGTTGGTAAAACATGTTTTTAATCATGATCAACTATACGTGGGTGTGTCAACAATAGGAACCAATTGTCGAGCGTAAAAAAACGCATTGCAAACGATGACATAGGAACGAATATTTTTTCGCAAATTCATATTTAAGTATTGTTTAATAATGTCATAACACACTTTCACATATTTGCACATCCCCTGATTTGCCAATTTAGCCGGGCAATTCGTGTAACAAATGCAATTCGTATAAATGCATAGTTCACCATATTTCTTGAGATATTTATACTTAGACTTATTCCAGTCTCAAATCAAACCAAACTTAAACAAACTAAACTAGACCATACTTGGATATCTATTCTAATATAAAAGCAAGAGAATTTTAAGGAACAACGTTCCCGCTTAGAAATGTCAACATCAATGCTTTATTATTTTAGTTAGTCAAAATAAATACAAATGAATTATTATTGTATAAAGCTCGATGAATTATTTTGGTAAGCTCCATGGGTCGATATTGATCTATACAATACAAATAGTAATGAAAAAGTTCAATAATTGACAATCTACAACACCAGTCTGAAAATTGAATATTGAACATAAGTTACCTGAGAAAAGTAACTCTATAGTCACTTCATTTAGGAGGTTACGTTTCATAAACAATCTTTATTTTAGTCATAATTATGTAATTATTTCAAAAATGCAAAAAATACCTAAATTCGTCTTCTACAATATTAGAAGGAGCTATTTGAACATTTTCTCATAAATTTGTTCTTTGTATTTAACTATAGTTTAAGAATGACATAACACACTTTCACATATTTGCACCCCCTGATTTGCATGTTTACCAAGGCAATTCATCTGAATATGCAATTCTTATAAAGGTAAGGTCACCCTCTTACTTAGTCATAAATGTAAGGTCACACAAGTCGTATTACTAAATTTGCCTTAGATTAATATATATATATATATATATATATATATATATATATATATATATCTTTAATGTGAAAATGAAAAAATCTTCTTCACAATCATTTGTGCATAGCGCGGGTGATTTTTTTTATTACTGCCGGCACTGGGGTGATGATGATGATGATTACAATATTTTATGAAATCTATTTTAAAAGTTTTAATACGTACAAAACACAAATAGTTGTAATTTAAACATTTCTGTATCAGGGGGACAGATTAACAAGCAAGATGGTGGTGACAAGATGTTTTCATGGCAAGTCATCCGCGCATATACTCATATAGTGTGTCATTATAAATGATATAATTGATACTAAATTTGTAATGTAAAGACAATTTCTATTTCATTTTCCTTTCATTTAGAGAAAGTGCAATTTCTCTAAAGAAGAATGAAGTTAAATAATTTTGGGGTTGAATTTTGTTTTGGTGAATTTAGATTAAAAAAAATTGAAAGATGTAAAAAAGTATTTTGACCGTAGTAACTATGCTTAACATGTCACATTTTCATAAACAACCTTTATTTTAATCGTATTTATGTAATCATTTAAAAAAGTTATATACATATATACCTTAAAAAAAATATGTATAAATACTTATTTAAAGATTTTCTCATAAATTTATATTTAAGTATAGTTTAGGAAAGACATAACACATTTTCACATATCTGCACACCCCCCTGATTTGCCAGGTTACATCAGCAATTCGTCTAAATAATGCAATTCGTATAGATAAATACATAACACATTTTCACATATCTGCACAACCCCCTGATTTGCCAGGTTACATAAGCAATTCGTCTAAATAATGCAATTCGTACAGATAAAGACATAACACATTTTCACATATCCGCAACCCCCTGATTTGCCAGGTTACATCAGCAATTCGTCTAAATAATGCAATTCGTATAGATAAAGACATAACACATTTTCACATATCTGCACCCCCCTGATTTGCCAGGTTACATCAGCAATTCGTCTAAATAATGCAATTCGTATACATAAAGACATAACACATTTTCACATATCTGCACACCCCCCTGATTTGCCAGGTTACATCAGCAATTTGTCTAAATAATGCAATTCGTACAGATAAAGACATAACACATTTTCACATATTTGCACACCCCCTGATTTGCAAGGTTACATCACCAATTCGTCTAAATAATGCAATTTGTATAGATAAAGACATAACACATTTTCACATATCTGCACACCCCCCTGATTTGCTAGGTTACATCAGCAATTCGTCTAAATAATGCAATTCGTATAGATGTAATGCCACCATATTGTTTAGTAATTATCTTTAGTTAACATATATAGTAACTGAAGGTATATCTTTAGTAACATTTATACCTTTAGTAAATATCTAACCTTTGATTTGAAAATTAAAAAAAAAAAATCTTTGTCAAAAATTTACTTGAATGAAGGATTTGAATAAGGGAAAATTTTCGAATATGAGTAAATAAGTTTGAGAATTCCGAAATAAGATTGTCATGTTTTTTATGGCCAAAATAGGCGTAATTAATGTCAAACTTGAAAAATATTGTCATGCTAAAGGTCCAATTTTGGAATACATAAAACTTTTTTTGTTCTATTTAGTGTAATTTCCCTTTTAACAAGGGTTAATGCTAAACAGAATGTACAAAGAAGTGTTTCATAAAATTCACCATGAAATATAATTTATTTTCAAATGATGTTTATATTGCGTGTTACTTACTATTTTGTGGGCTATAAAATATAATGTACTACTCTGTAATCATTAGTAAATTGTATTTTTTATGTTTCATTTACGTCAAGTTTTATTATTGTATGGAGTATAATTCTAAACAAGTCAATTAAAATTACAAGTTTGTTTATTTTTTTTAATTAAAATATTGGCTAATGTTAATTATACCCACGAAATTTCACCAACCGTGCTTCGCACGGGTATTGATGAAGAAGAAGGAACCACTGACAAGACTCGAAATGTTGTATTCCAAAAGTGTTCAACAATATTTAGGGTTACATGAAATGTATATTTACAATGTTATGGTTTATAAGTATTTGTTGGATGTTTTTGATCTTTTAAGTAATGCTTAGTGCTCTTTTTTTTTAACTATAATATATATTATAAGTGTGTTTTGTTTATTGCTTGACGTTATATCAATATTCCATGAAGATAAATGCTCTCATCAATTGATAGTATAATTTGAATTAGTGAGCACAAATAAATTTGAAGGAAAATTCTCTGACCGTGCATCGCACGGGTGAGTTTACTAGTTTTATTAATAATCCGTATATGTTGTAGAATGTTTTAATATATATACACGTGTTATGATCTTGTTTGCCCAGCTAAGCAGATATGCCGCACAATAAAAATTAATACATGCACAGTAGAATTTTCCTTATCATAATTGGTGAGAAAAAGTCAATTAGGATTGCTTTACGATTTATCATAATTGGTAAGTGATGTTTTACATAGTTACAATATGTATAATCAAAATAAATCTCAAATTCACAATTTTGATACGGAGTATTTGTGAATTAACTTGACATACATTTTTTTTTGAACCGAACTTAACAATTTTGTATACGAACCGAATCGAGTCGAATAGTAGGATTTTGTATTTGTATTTGATTAATTTTTTCGAATACGAATTCGAATTCAAATATGAAACGAATATTAATTTCGATTTGTATTTGTATTTGTTTAACAATATGAATAGTTAACGAATCTTATACGAATATCGAATAGATTTGAGCATAGGTTAAATATTAGTCAAATATCACTTAAAATTAAATTTTCTTATATTTTTTATGTTGTAAATGTACGCTATGATTTGATATGTGTTTTTAGAATTTAAATTCAATGGATCAATGCATTTTTAGATTGTGCACGATATACTAAAGTGAATCAATTTTATGATTAATAAATATAAATCCATTTCAAACTTTTTGAAATAAACACTAACATATACATATTAGAAATTACACTTATAATGTGTGAAATAAGTTGATAATTATATATATCAAAGTCAGACGACTCTAATTTTATTCTGCCAATCGAATACATAATTATTTGTATTGTATTTGAAAGACATTTGAACCAAAACTCCGATTTGTATTTGTATTTATACTCTGATTTATTACAAATGGACTTATACCCTGGACCACCACCGGGCCAGGGTGACCTCAATTTTTGGGCTCTCCGTAGCTCTTGTGTTTTTTCCCCTTGTTCCAAATTGTCTTACTTTCCTTTACTTCTCTTTTCCCTTTCCCCTTTCTTCCCCCCTCCAGCTCTCCATTTGTAAATTATCCCATACTCAATAAATTTTTCTTTGCTAAAAAAAATGCGTAAATGTACATATGAACTACACTTTAGGGTATTGCTATCTTTTAAAAGTTATTATAGTGTTATTACTATTATTATTAATATTATTATTATTATTAATATTATCACTATTATTAATCGAATATATTTGATTAATATTCGAATCGAATACACTGATATTCTTATTTGTATTTGATAATAAATCGAATCAAATTTAATATTCATATTTGTATTTGTATTTGAATTTTCCGAATTCGAATCGTCTTATACGAATTCGAATCGTGAATCGAGCACAAATTATTTGATTCGTTTACAACCCTACTTAACATATACTCGGTACTATGGTAATTGTAGTACTGCGTATATATTTTGGTGAATTATCCAGGAATTAATGTTGACCGAGTTAGGCTCTGGAGTTTTTTCCCGAAATAATGCTAATTAAATAAATAATTCCCAAAATACTGTTGGCTTAAAAATAATTCCCAAAATACTGCTGAGTTAATCGTGGTTAAGAAAAGCCGCCACGAGGAATTATTTATTTAATTAGCATTATTTCGGGAAAAAACTCTAGGCTGTGTTTTCAAGTGATTGTGCTTAAATAAATGCACTTTTTGGGAAAAAATGATTAGATTCTACATGAAAAACGAGAAAGTAAAAATTAGTACTCCCTCCGTCCCATAATTATCTTCATTCTTTCCTTTTTGGTCCGTCCCAAATTTATCTCCTCTTTCCTTTTTTAGCAAAGGATTTGTGGTTCACAACCATTCTTACACATTTCTCTCTCCTCTGCACAACTCTCAACCACACATTTCCCACTTTCTTAATCTCCGTGCCCAGTCAAAACCGAAGTTAATTCTGGGACGGAGGGAGTATTGTTTATTAAAATAAATATTTTTTTCTTAAAAAAATCAAAAGTACTTAAATTAATTGTTTCCAAACAAAGAATTAATTGTCATAGTTCTCATAGATGAGCGCCGGTCCACTATCCATACCCGATGGAAATTGCACCCTGTTAACCACAGCTCGTAGCCTCAACCTAACTGCTATCACAGTCAGCTGAGTGCTTTTCCCTGTGGTCAACGATGGAGTCTACGACAGGGACGAAGACTCAGGAAGAGCAGTGGATGGTCGAGCGCCAAGTCCGTGACATTTACAACTTCTTCTTCAGTATCCCTCCCAACTCTCAGTCTGTCATGTCAGTTCTCTTTGACTCTCTTAATTTATAGGCTTTCCTTTTACTTCTTGCATACACGAAATGTATATACTCCACTTTTATGTTTCTTACAATTTATAATAATCCGCTCGTGCTCTCTTATATCAACCGATCAGCTTGGAGATTCAACGAGATAAGCACACCGAGTATCTTTTCGGCGGACTACATCGCCTTGGTCCATCATTTTCAGTTCTCGATGCCAAGTATGTTTGATTCGTTTCCCTCTTTTAAAATAATAATTGGTATTTGTATTTTCTTGGATCCCACTTGAGAGGTGTGACTATGTTTTGCTTGTTCACAGCCGACCTTGGCTTTGCTATTGGATGATCCACGCTATTGCTTTACTGGGTGAATGTATTCACGATGAATTGAGAGACAACGTCATTGACTTCCTCAGTCGCTGCCAGGTTTTTCACTTTCTGGTAGTTTTATGTATAATTATTGTATGTGTGAAATGTTTGGAGCCTGTAGTATGTTTTTCATTGTTCTCGTAAGCTGTTTTTGCCAGAATGCTGTCTCATTTTTTCCTTTCATCACCACCACCACCACCACCCCCACTTCACATTCATTGAAACTATTTTAGTGTCTCTACCATGGAATATACTGGGTTAATTAGCCACCTAAATTTAGTTAACACTATAAGCTCATGCAAAAAGAAAAATATTGTAAAAGTCATGGACACGGTTCCTTCCTTTGTAATTGGAAAATGCATTATGTAGGATAGCTTCTGCCTCTTTCTGCCACTGTGTTATTAAATAAGTGAGGCGTTCAGTGTAGGTTAAATGTGCAACATATTCAAATGAAGTGAACCTTGGAAAGGATGAGGGTTAAATCTATTATCAATTCTAAGCTAATTTAACTCATGTAATGAGGAATACAGGTTTTGACTTTTGAGATAATATCCTACTTGGATTCATGGTCTCAATTGTATGAGATTCATAGTCCCTACCAAGTAAAAAACCCCAAACTCCTAGTGGATCTATGCAAATGAGGCTCCTCAAGTTTCTGATTCAGTTATTGTTGCTCGTGCCTTGATTGCATTTTCTTAAACTGTTCAATTCGCCACTTGTTTTAAACATATAATTTTTGTTTGTAAATTCTCCCTGAAAATTTCTATATCTGGCAACAAAATTATAAGAAAGGAACAGAGTGCGAGAAGTATTTATTATTGATGTGTTTTGTTTTTTTCATGATCACAGGATCCAAATGGGGGATACGGCGGTGGGCCTGGTCAGGCACGTTTATGTTCAGAATAAATCTTATTTGAATCTGATTTTTTTCTATAGATTTGTTAAATCTATTTCTGAAAGCTAAGTGTGTTGACTTGTTAACTCAAACTCTAAAGTCTAAACTTATAAATTTGTAATTTTTGAATAAAATCTTATTTCTCTTCTCATTTAGATGCCACATCTTGCAACAACCTATGCTGCAGTTAATACTCTAATAACTTTGGGAGGTCAAAAATCTTATTCATCAATTAGGAGGTTAACTATCCAAATATCTAATCACTCATTCCTCATTTTCACTTTTATCTAAATGTCGTGTTTTGTTAGGAGTGATCTTTACATACTTGCTAATATATTTCAGAGATAAACTATACTCATTTTTGCTCCGAATGAAAGAAACAAATGGTGGTTTCAGGTTGGTATTTTCTGCCTGCTTACACTTGTTCTGATCAGAGTGCAATAGTGCATTAGATCAATCATTATTTAAGTATCCCTGTTAATCAGTATCTTGTGAAGTTTTCACTTTTGCCCATAATGTTTAAAATAATTTCTCGTAGGATGCATGATGGTGGGGAAGTTGATGTTCGTGCATGTTATACTGCCATTTCAGTGAGTCTCTGCTTCCCGTTCTTTCCATCCATAATAACTTTCCTCTAAATAATTAATAACAAACATCATCATCATCATCTTGACAACTAAAGAAGTATATTTGGAAGTATCTCATTGCTATTTGCTACAACACATTTTAATGGTAATCATACAATATTTGGTGAGGTTGCAAGCATCTTAAACATACTGGATGCTAATCTGACTCATAAGACTGGAGATTTCATTGTAAGGTATGTCTTTACTACTTTCCTTTTCCTAGTGAGTGAGTGCAGATCATTTGCCTTGGTAAAACTATACACCACTTTCCTTTTTTTCATGTTTGCTGATAATTATAGTTACTTGAGTGCTTCTGAGTGATATTCTGTAATTTTTCTGTTCCCAGTATGCACTACCGTGTGCAGCTCCCAGTAGCTTCTCGGCTTCTTGCCTCCTTGCACGGCGTGCGCGCCCAGTCCCGTGCTCGATTGTTTCACTTTTCTTTTTCACAAATGACCTTCTCGAGTACAGTGGACCCTTACTCCATAAATGATCTCGAAAGCATTCTGAATCAATAATCAAAAGTCTCGAACGCCAGTGTCGGCTTCTAGTTTTTGAATTCAAGCTAAAAACACCAAGCACAAAAGAAAACCTGGTAAACCTTTACTTGAATTAAATTAGCACTTTGTGACTCACTTAAGCCAAAGAAATCATATAAAACCTATTCCAAAACGCAACAGATAAATTTGAAGAACTATAGTATTAAACACTTTCACCTTTTATGCTTGTTGAAACACAGTAACCACGTAAAGTCTCACTTTTTCCACTTATGGCCTTAAACACAACAGATAAATTTGTAGAACTATAGTATGAGAAACTTTCATCTTTTATGATTTCACATTCCCTATCATCATTCGCAGTTGTGTAACCTACGAAGGTGGAATTAGTGGAGAACCAGGTTCCGAAGCTCATGGTGGGTAAGTAACATATTATGCTTATTTTGTATATACTACCTCCGTCCAAAAAAGGTTTGCCATATTGACTTTTCTTGGTCAATGATGGCAAACTGTGGACAATGATTTTAATAATTATATTTGTATATAATTTATAAATTTTATGCTTACATGAAAATATTTTGAATAAGGAACATCTTGAAATAGTTTTCATATTCAAAATAATTTCGTATTAAAAAATATCATTGGTCAAAGTTAATTATCATTGACCAAGAAAAGTCAATTCGACGAACCCTTTTTGGGACGAAGGGAGTTTGTATTAAGTGGGAAAATTTAAATGCATGTGTTTCCAGTTATGTTTAGTTTGGTCTATTCATATTTTTTGTGCTTGTGTAATGAACTTTGTGTCTTCTGATGTAAATCTTTTGCTTTAGAGTTTTGCCATTTCTCTTCAAAGCAGTGATTTATTTAGCTTCTTATGTACTTAGAGCCTGTTTGGAATTTAGGTGAAGGGTTCTGAGGGAAAGGTTTTGAAGGGCTTGGTTAGTTGGTTTATATGTTAACAAATACAATGTCTGCAAAAAAGAATAAAAAATGGTTTGAAGTGTTATATGGCAGCATGCTATGCTAATTTTTTTAAAATCTCAAATACATATCAAAATATAGACTAAGCTCCCAAAAGCCCCCCACCCCACCCAAGCCCTACATCCAAACAAATCTCTACAGGCTTACTGATCTCATCGGGTGTCTCCCAGGTACACATTCTGTGGTTTGGCTGCAATGGTTTTGATCAATGAAGTCAATCGTTTGGACTTGCAAAGCTTACTTGTATGTTGGTTCTTGGTTCCATAGTCTTCACAACAGCAATTCCTTAACTTATAATTTCATATATTTGTACTAGTGTTCCGTCAGGGGCGGTTGCTTATGGCTATGTTTGGGGATTTTCCAATGGGGAGGAATATAATTTTTATTAATCTTCATAACATACACATAAGTTTCAAATTTTAAAAAGTAGGGTTTGGTTCCTATTTTCTCTTCCTTACCAAATAAGATAAAGTCTCTCTCTCCATAATTTACCTTCGAATATCTTTCTTCTAAAACATAGTGTAGTTGTTTATGGTTGTGATAGGACTGGATGGTATTTAGGCAAGGAGTCGAAGGTGGATTTCAAGGGAGAACCAATAAATTGGTGGATGGTTGCTATTCATTTTGGCAGGTATTAGCCGTTGACTTGCACTTAAATTTATATCCAAATTCCGAGATTATTCAGCTATGTATAGCTACTTCACAGGGTGGTGTTGCTGCAATTATACAAAGGTTGCCTTTGGATGTCACAGAATGTCAATCCTGTGCAGGGAGTGACCATGATGATTCTTTTGGCGGTATTTCTTCTGACGAAGAAGACAATCTTGAAAGAACTTCCATTCACACCGATTTAGCTAAACCTATTGATCTAGGGCATGGAGGTATGAATACATTGACCACAAATTTATTTAACGAGAGGGACTAATTGTATCACAACCCCCATCTCCATCTCCACAAAAAAATAAGACTTCCAGACCCATTTATATTTGCTTTTCTAAATAGTAGTCATTCTGAATTTCTGATCACATTAAAGTAAAGGAGACAGAACTCATAAAGACTGATCCCTGGAGTTTAATACCTCGTTCAATAATTCCGTTTTATGCTTTATCCCTTCGAGAGAATGTTAGGATAAAAAGGAAATTCCTTACAATACAAGGAGTCATATTACTCATGTTTCATCAAGGTACAACATTTTGATTTTAGCAAGGCACAGCTCTTGTAAATCATCCAACCTACTTATATTTTTGAGTTTAGTTGGTTATTAAACCAAACTTGGCATAACTTGGCATATTTAAATAAATGGCACTGTTGGAACACTTTTTGGCAGAAAACATTAAATTCAATAAAAGTTAATTTCTTTTGTTGAAATAGGCTTTTTTCTTTCAGTATAAAAATAAGTTTTGTAGCAAAACTATTTATTCTTAGGCGTGGAGGGTGTAGAACTATTGAAAAACTAAATTTAAGAAATATGAAAGATGGGTCCCAGATTATATATTGTCAAATGATTGAGGGATTAGAAGTATGATTTTCCATTATCTCATTAAAAGAAGCCAACTACTGAACTTCAAAGTTTTGAATCCATCCCATCTGTTTTCCATTGGATGTTTCAGTTGGGTCAGAACATGAAGCTGAACCATCTAACCTGAGTGACATTGGGTATCATTTCATCAACGGGCAGCAGCATGCTTCTAGAAGTCCTTTATTCGACAGCATGAGCTTGCAGCGTTACATCATACTTTGCTCACAGGTATTGGGCATCCTCCTCTCTTTACATTTACTGTCTATCCAATAGAATGACCATACCATTCACTTGTGTACACGACTGTTCTCGGATTTGGTTGGACTCTTTCAGGTAGAGGGTGGTTTCAGGGACAAACCGAGGAAGGGTAGAGATCACTACCACACGTGTTACTGCCTGAGTGGGCTTTCAATATCACAATATAGCTGGACAAGAGATTTTAGAACCCCGCCGTTACCCGGGCACATCTTGGGTCCTTATTCCAAAAACCTAGTGGAACGGATTCACCCTCTATTTAACATTGTCATAGACCGCTACGATGAAGCGCACCACTTCTTCTCATGCTTGTGAGGATCTTTTTGTTCTTTTCTGCGCTATACATTGATATGCAAACGGTTCTGTATTGTATTGTCTGACTGTGGTGTCTTAAAGATTTGCATCGTGAATTATAGTCAAAACAACTACTTATATATGAAATCTTTGCGTTGATGTTTGAGAAAGTATGGTACAAGTCCAATTCATTGCGTCACCTTCACCTGTGTGATTACTTAGGGAGTGTTTGCAACAGCTTCTACTTAAAAAAAAGCACTTTTGGAGATGAAATGAAAAAGTGATTAGTTGTAAAAGTTGATAGTGTTTGAGAAAAAAGTGATTTTGAAAAGTAAAAGTTGGTTGTGTTTGGTAAAATAAGTGCTTTTGGTGTATAAAAAGGGGAAAAGCACTTTTGACACGAAAGCCGAGAAAAGTAAAAAATTGGTAGTGTTTGGTAAATAAGTGCTTTTTTAAGCCAAAAGCTGAGAAGTGCTTTTTTTTAAAGTTGTTGCAAACCAACCTTTAGTATTCTATCTAACTGCTTTATATTGAAGAGAAATGCTCAGGTCCAGCCGGAGGAAGGGGGCCGCCGTCCGAACTTCGCCGTTTGGGGTGGTTCCCGGTGGAATTTTTTGATGAAATTGGTTGAGCATGTTCCTCATCAAGTCTAGTTTATCCATTACCAAATTTCAGCTCAAAATTTGATCGGAAAGGCATTCAAATAAATTCTTGAAACATACTGCACATACAGCGAAGAATGTATGTGCGCTGAATGCGTCATATGTTTCAAGAATTTATTAGACTGCCTTCCCGATCGAGTTTTGAACTGAAATTTGGTATGGATAAACTAGACTTGATGAAGAACATGCTCAAAAAAATTCATCAAAAATTAAGACGTCTGTCAAAATTAAAATGTTTTGATTCTGGTGTACAATTTGATTTAAAAAGTTCATTTTTGAATTACCGCTAAGATTATCCCAAACACTATTCACTTGGTCAACACAAATCGCTCTTAACCTCTTACTTTATAGATCAAATTTTTATCAAATTTGATTCTGGTTTTTGCGACTTTGTAAAGTTTTTAATGTTGTTTCTGAATATGCAATTTATTTTTTCTATAAATAATTTGAGTGCGGACAGATATCAGTTTGCTTTATTGCCAGTCAAACATCGTAAACCGAATTGTCTCAAACATAGTGGGACGAATATAATAAAATGTTACGTAGTACAGTTTAGGTACAATTTACCTTTTTTCATTAAGCTCTGAATAAATTAAGACGTCTGTCAAAATTAAAATGTCTGGCTGGATTAAGTGACACTAATATGGCAAATTGGTTACTATGTTTGCGGAATGAGATATTTGAATTATGTTAAATGACCAGATAACCCTCATGTCTGTTTCTTTTCCTTGTTGTGAATGATAATGTCACATGTCTAGAAAACATTATATTTTGAATTACTTAAATAAAAGAGCCAGTTACATGATAAAAAAATTCTAACTAGTCTATTAGCAACTTCATCCCGTAAATTTGTCATATATAGTAGACTCGGTACCCCATTATACCATATACGCCACGCCATATGTTTCTTCTCCAATGTCCCCGTCTTCCTCTTGTACTTCAGTGTTGAACATATTGTCATCACCTCATTAATATATCGAAAAAGACATGTACATCCTCCTAGACAACACCCCTTAATGAAGAATATATGATAAGGCATGTCCTATGAAATGCATAATAATTCAAAACAGTAAAATCAATACATATTCAAGCAATTATGATGTTATATAAAAATATAAATTTTAGACTTGTGTATGATTTAGAGCTCATTCGGTAACACTGAATCGATTGATTCTGATGAAATTCTGACTAGAGTGATTATATTGGCTGATTCTGCTAATTTATGAAAAATTATTTTTAAAATGTATTTTATTGTTAAAACAATTCAACAAGCAAAATAAAAAAATTAGGTGTTCGATTAAAAAGTTCGCTAATAAGCCTAATAAACCGAAAAACAGAGTTACAAACGCGTTCTTAAATTGTGTGTGTAACACCCCGGCCTCGCAGGACCCAAAATAGTTACTCACACACACCCTCAAGACCTCTAGTACTATCCTCACAAACCGCCACTAGCCTTTTCCGCGCACTTTGTCCTCACTCGTGGGTGCCCTGAGAAACTTTCCAGGGGGTCACCCATCCCAAGTATGGGTGGACTCGGGTCGGGTCAACCGGCCCGGACCGGGACTCTTTGTACCCGGCCCGGCAAGGTAACCGGTCAAGGTGCCGATTCGGGCCAACCGACCCGTCTTAAAGCGGTCCGGGCTTGGGCCTGCAGAAAGGTGAACCGGCCCGGCCGGGCCCGGTTCGGGCCACAACGGCGGCCATTTGTTTTTTAATATTTAAAGGCTTCTAGCCGTTGGGACTAGTCCCAAACGGCTCTATAGCCGTTGGGGGCATAAGAGGGGGGTCTGGGGGGTTTGGGAGGTGGGGTGGGGTATACAAAAAAAACTATTTATACTCCTATTTTCTATACATTTTTTACACCTCTTCTTCTACAACTCTTCCTACTCTCTAATTCTCTATTCTCTCATATTCAATCATCTTCATTCTTCATCTTCTCGAAATTTTTTCTACATATATATTATTTATATAATTATTATATCTACTTATATATTAATTATCTACTTATAAATATATACATATATATATACACATTCATATTATAATTCTTTACACATTATATATACTATATATACTTATACACATTCATATTTACTTGATATTTAGTTATTATCCATACTATTGTTATTTACTTATATTTACATATTACATTTAGTTAATATATACTTATATATATACATACATATATATATATATATATATATATTAAAGTATTAAGTATAAGTGTATTACTCATCTTATCGTAATATACTTATATATTATATACTATAAACATTATATTATATATTACTTATAATACATTTACACATTATATAAACTATATATACTTATACACATTCATACATTTTATAAAAGTAGTTAATTGTTGGACTTCTCATTTATCTATTAAATTAGTTAATTGTTACATTTCTCTACATTTCTCTTTAAAGAAAAAAAAATAGTTACTTGTTACATATCTCATATTAATATTAGTTCATTTTTCCACATTTATCTTTAAACTACAAAAAGTAGTTAATTGTTACATTTTTCATTTTCGTATTAGTTAATTGTTACATTTTTCATATTAATATTAGTTAACTGGTACATTTCGCATTAAAGTAAAAAAAACTAGTTAATTGTTACATTTTTCATATTAATATTAGTTAACTGGTACAATTCACATTAAAGTAAAAAAACTAGTTAATTGTTACATTTTTCATATTAATATTAGTTATTTGGTACATTTCTCATTAAAGAAAAAAAACTAGTTAGTTGTTACATTTGTCATATTAATATTAGTTAATTGGTACATTTCGCATTAAAGTAAAAAAACTAGTTAATTGTTACATTTGTCATATTAATATTAGTTAATTGGTACATTTCGCATTAAAGTAAAAAAACTAGTTAATTGTTATATTTGTCATTAAAGTACAAAAACTAGTTAATTTTTACATTTGTCATATTAATATTAGTTAATTGGTACATTTCTCATTAAAGTAAAAAAACTAGTTAATTGTTACATTTCTCATATTAATATTAGTTAATTGCTACATTTCTCATTAAAGTGTTAATTAGAAGTAGTTCAATTTTTTTTTTCAAGGAAAAAAATTGTTACATTTGATATACTCATATTTTAGTTAGAATTTCCTATAGTTTTCTTAGTCACATTTTATTATTACTATTGTACTCATATAAAATATTTGATATCATTTAATGTTTGTTCAATTTTAAAGATGGGTCGTGGTAGACATTCCGTAGATATGGGTAATCTCTAACGCAACCGCAAGAGGGAGATTGCGGCGACTCGTCCTACTTCATGCAAAGGTAAAGCGCGGGCCGAGTCTTCTTTTCAAAGTCGAGATGATTTTGAAACGGATTACCAACGGAGAGATGATATGGCGATGCCCGACGAGCAACTACAAAACCTATTGTCCCAAAATGATCCACGCTTTGCACAAGAACAATAATTCCCGACAACCATTGACGAAGATGAGCTCGAGGATGAGGAGGAGGACGAAGGGTAGGGGGGCGACGGCACCCCGGATGATGAGCAAGAGTTGGAGGACGAGGGGGTTTCATCCAAAATTGGTAAGAATTCTAAATCTCCTATTATTGAAAACAATTTTACAAAAATGAAAGACAAAAATACCGATAAATGGTACGCAAGTTGCAATCATTGCAACAAATAGTGTAGCTTGGGAACTTAGCTTCTGGCGGATACGGGAGTCTGACAAGGCATCTTAAATCTGCACACTTTGTGGAGTATGCGAAAATAGACAAAGGCAAGGGGAAGCAAACACAAATATCGAGGTTTGCAAATTCTCAACCTTTTGGTAATTTCTACGATGATGATCAAAAACATTTGACTGGTATGTCTCATTTAATTGTTGAAGAAAATTTATCCTATATTTTTTCCCAAAGTCTTGCTTTAAGAGATTATGCTCAAGGTACTTTAAATCCTCAATTTAGAAATTATAGTCGCAAAACGATTAAAAAAGAAGCTACAAGGCAATATAACTTGGAAAAAGAAAAATTACAAACATTTTTCGCAAACTTTGATGGATGTGTTAGTATTTGTAGCGATATATGGGAGGATACTTATCATCATTTATATTATTTGGGTCTTACTGCACATTATATTGATGATGATTGGAATATGCATAAACGTGTTCTTGCTTTTCGTGAATTCAATGATCGTCACACTGCTGATAATATTTATATTCTCATTGAGCATATTTTAATTGAGTATAATTTGATTGATAAGGTGTTTGCTGTAGGTTTTGATAATGCTAGTAATAATACTGTTGCTATACCTAGATTGTGTGAATTGTGTGGTGCTTCTACATTGATGGGTAGGTTTTTCATCAACGTTGTGCATGTCATCTTCTAAATTTGTGTGTACAAGATTTGTTAGCGGCATTAGGAAATGTTTTGGAGGTAGTGAATGGGGGAATTAAATTGATTTGGGTCAATGACGACAATATTTGAAGTATAGACGTGTCAATTATTGTGCTTTTTCTAAAGATTTGTCTATTCGTTGGAATAGTACTTATAACTTAATTAAAGTATTTATTAGATATAAAGATCATTTTCCTCCTTTTTCAAGACAATCTTATAACTATATTATAAACCTGGCTGACATCGGTGAAAAAATTGTTAATGTTTTGGTATATTTTAATAATGCAACTCAAACTTTTAGTCATGTTTATAAACCTACCGCAAACGATTTTTTTGTTGAAGCTATTAATCTCGCCGGCGCTTTTTGTGAATTTGCCGATGCCGCTTACATTAGTTATTTTTGTGATTTCATGAAACAAAAGTTTTTAAAATATTATTCACATACTCCGCATATATATGGTGTTGCATTTGTTCTTGATCCTCATTATAAACTTGCTTACTTGGGAACTTGTATATATTACTATTATGCTTCTTTTTTTCTAACTCAAGAGTTCGATGATAATTCCATAGACCCTAAACAAGAATTCAACGAGGTTAGTAATTTATTTCATCAATTCTATAATGAATTTTATGCACAATATGGTAATGCACCCCCTCTCATGCCGCGAACATCTTCTTCATCTAAAGGAAAATCACTTTTAAAATCTGCATTTGGTTCTCTTTTGAAAAAAAGTAGAGCAACTCCCGCTACTGTACAAAGCTCAGTTAACGAGCTTTCTTTGTATCTAACATTGAATGTTGATTATGAAGTTGGGGATGACTTTGACATTCTTAAGTAGTGGAAGGAAAATGAAAGAATGTTCCCATAAAATAGTTGCCGTAGAACAACAATTTAGTGCGGCCGGCAACGTCCTAACTGATTATAGAACGAGGTTGAGCCCGAGCTCTGTTGAGACGCCAGTTTGCTTCCACGATTGGTTGAAGGCCCAACGAAGAACTCAAGAAATGACCGAAGGCGGAGATTCCGATTGATTATTTATTACAAAATTTAATACATTTATTAAATTCATCCTAATTCTCAATTGTACTTATTTGAAATAAATATACTTGAATTTTTTTACGGGGTATATTATTGTGTACATCAATTCAAGAATTAAAAAAAAAGCCCGGAACCCACTCGGCCCAGAACCGCCAGCCACCCGGGCCGGTTCCGGTTCCCATTTTCCCAAACCAAGGCCCGACCGGGCTCAGGTGCGAACCGGAACCGGCCCGGCCCGGATCCATTCATAACCCCAAGACTATTTGTAACACCGTCCCCAAATATATTTACTTCTATGTAAATAATGTATTGAACCTTATTAAAGGATTAATGAATTTACGAAGTTGTAAAATTTTATTATTTCTTTCGCGTGAATAGTAAATTGCACGTGGGACCCACACCGGGAGCGGGGGCCGCCCGACATTCCCGAGACCACATATTTTATTCATCTTGGTCAAGATAATATTTATATGGTGGTGGATATTTTATTTGGGGTCGTGGAAAGGCGCAGAGTTGACCGATTGGGCAAAAGAGGCCCAATTACCGATACCGACAATTTAGCAGATAACAGCCCGAAAATGAATTTCGGAGACTCTTAAATTAAAGTTTTGGAATATACATTATTTCAAAGGGGCGTTATGATTGAGAATGCATAATATATTTTATTTTACCCGATAAAATAAAATATGATTAAAACAGTCCGAAAAAATACAACTTTCGGGACCGATTGTACACACCGGGACACAAAGGGATGACCTCCCACATGAGTGGGGGCCACCCCACGTTTTTGTGTGCTCTAATTAACCAAGGGGAGCTGGATAGACAAGAGAGGGGGGTTGAGGAGATAGTTTTGGCATCTAAAGTACCTAGGAGGACCCCCACCCTCATTTATTTGCCAATTAAGACAAAATGAACCATTCTCACTCACCCCAATCATCTACCACGCCCAAGCACCCCATTTTGAGAGGAAAAACTCTGCAAGTGTTCATCTTCCATAGCTGGATACGAGCTCAGGGAAGGAAGGTCCAAAAGAGGAAGATTAAAGAGAGAAAAAGTTGGGAAAAGTGTGAATAATTAAGGTAATGACCTTATTATAACTTTTCCTCTATTTTTCCTTTACAATATGAGATATATATCACATGAAGGACCCTTTGTATGGTTCCACATATTATATGTATGGATTTATGGGTTGGGAAGTGATTCTATGTCCAAGAACGGACTTAGAAGCCAAAACGACCGGTTCACCGGAAAATAACCTTTTATAGGTTATTCGTATTGATTAAGGTTTTATGATGTTAAAACCTTGTTAGGCACTTGTAAAGGGTATTTCAACTTTCAAGTGATTTCACAAAGTTGGAAAAGTCGCCGGAATTGTCGCCGGAGTTGACCAAAAGTCGCCGGAGTTTCACCGGAGTTCAACCAAGGAGGGTAGAACTTCATACGCTAGTTCAAGGTGAGTGGACGGCTTAATATCTTATAACTTTTGGGTTAATTATGAGATTACCTAAAATAAATGTTATATGTGTTCATAATGATGTTTAAAAGATATTTAAACATGTGATTAACCAACATTATTAAGTTGTATGAAAAGGATTAATTGTTTATACGTGAAATGTGATATGAGAAATTATATATAATGCATATTTGCTTTAAGTGTAAAAGAAGCACAAATGGATTTTATTAACTTAATTATATGATGATTTAGCTAACAAGTGTAAGACTTGAGATGGCGGTCAACAACATCGTTGACCGACGGATAATGGATTAATTAATATCGATTGGTATTAATTAATTATACATTTATATAAATGCATGGCTTTGCATGGAATGTGATACATAAGTTTTTATGTATTGAATTAGTTATGGATGACTAAATATGATATAGACCCTATCTAGTGTGATAAGTGGTAAGTCATAGGTCGGGTGGAGTACCCAAGGATCGGGCGGTTATCCTCAAAACTCGGTTATATAGGGTGGAGTACCCAAGGATCGGGCGGTTATCCTCAAAACTCGGTTATATAGGGTGGAGTACCCAAGGATCGGGCGGTTATCCTCAAAACTCGGTTATAGGGTGGAGTACCCAAGGATCGGGCGTGTATCCTCAAAACTCATAGATTACATTTAATGATCTAGGACCGGGCGGTGTCCTTATGATAATTTATTTGAACAAGGAGGAGTTCTATACACTCATAGGTATATGGGTGGGTTGGGATTTAAGTCAAGGATATTGACTACTATTATTTTCCCAAATAAACAATGACCTACGGGTCGGGTATTTCCAAGTGTATGTATACTAATATGTATTTCAAACTTGGGAAAAGGACTATACGTATATGTATCACCCTATGTTTGGGTCTTATACTTGAAACGATAGTTATTCTATATTTAGCCTGCTACTCGCTCGGTACTTGTACTGACCCCTTCGGGGGGCCCCACCATTTTCAGGTTGAAGCTAGGGCTTGCTACCTGCACCTTTCTACGGGTGACATCAAATCAAGGAAGACGTGGTTCGTGCTTCCTCATCTTATTTCAAATTACCAAACATTGCTCATGGATATTTTTATTTGTCATAAACTATTCTTTTGGGGCTTGCATGCCCATGTTATTGGCCGGTTGTGGCTTATGACTTACCGTTGAATATTTCCGCTATTCATTGGTTTAAATGTGATGTGGTTATGTATGTTTACTACTGAGTACGGATGGATTATTTTCTCGAACGCCTTGTGTAATCAAGTGAGGTTGACTCGCGGGTGACGTCACTTGATTATACGGCGGTTGTACACGCGCTTGGATTGCGGTCTGGGGCGTGACACTATTCTCGTGCAAGCACGCTTAACTTTGGAGTTTTTAGCGGATGAGCTCCATTAAAAGGAGATACATCTTGTTGGTATGAGTAGTACTATTAATAATCCATTTAAATTAAATCTCAAGTGTTACATTGTGCAACCTAGTTTATTAGGTTACTACCTACTCGGTATTACACATTGTGATAGATGAAATAAAACACAGAGCTTAGGGTAAAAAGTATTGAGTAAAAAGTATTGATTGGGTTTAGTTCATGAGTTCGAAACACGCTAGGCACATAAGTAGTCTTGGACCCGGTTTGGGCCGCCCACCCCCTACTTTGCGATAGGCCTGAACTCGGGCCGAGTCAGGCCCGGGCCAGGCCTAGGCTCGGTCGGCCTCCGGTTCTGGAATGGGAGGCCCAGGACCGGCCCATCCTTCGCCCTGTGCCGGTTCGGGCCGGGTCACAAGAATATGTGCATAATATTTAAAAAAAATCCTTCATAAAACCACAAAAATAACTCACGTAAGTGGCATTCTCAAATTCATTAAAAGCACTGACGAGATTAACAACTTCATGAATAAATTCGTTTGAAGTAGGGTTCTAAACATGACCAAAACTTTCAGTTGCATTATTAAAAAATATCAAAACATTACAAATTTTTTCGCAAGTGTCAATGTTAGCGGAGTTTAAAATATACAGAGTAGTTATCATATTGTCTTAAAAAAGTAGGAAAATATTCTTTATATCTAAGAAGAACTTTAATTAATTAATAAGTACTATTCCAACGAATAGATAAATGTTTAGGAAAAGCAACATATTTCACACCTCTTTCAATCAAATAATTTTTCCATTTTAATTTAAGTTGACCATTACCCCCAAATACATCTAATCCCTCTCTTGACTACCTCCATAGCATCTCCTAACGCTTTTAGACCGTCTTGCACACATAAATTTATAACATGGCATGCACACCGTTGATGAAAAATCTACCCATCAAAGTATTAGAACCACACAATTCACGCAATCTAGGTATAGCAGCAGTTTTATTACTAGCATTATCAAAACCTATAGCAAACACCTTATCAATCAAATTATACTCATTTAAAATACGTTCAATCAAAATATAAATATGTTCAGCGGTGTGACGATCATTAAATTCACGAAAAGCAAGAACACGTTTATGCAAATTCCAATCATTATCAATAAAATGTGCAGTCAGACCTAAATAATGTAAATTATGATAAGTATCCTCCCAAATGTCAGAACAAATAGTAACACAGCCACCAAAGTTTGCACAAAAAATTTGTAACCTATCCTTTTCCGCACGATAAAGCCTTATAATTTCTTTCTTAATCGTTTTGCGACTATAAGCTCTAAATTGAGGATTTAAATAAATTTGTGCATAATCTTTAAAAGCAAGACTTTCAGAAAACAAATAAGACAAGTTTTCTTCAACAATTAAGTTAGTCATACCAGTCAAATTTTGTGCATCATTGTATGAGAAATTACCAAAAGGTTGGTCATTTGCAAACCTCGATATTTGAGTTTGCTTCCCCTTGCCTTTGTCTATTTTCGCATACTCATAAGATGCCTTTTGAGGCTCCCGTATCCGCCGGAAGTTCCCAAGCTATACTCCTTGCAATGATTGCAACTTGCATATCATTTATCGGTTGTTTTGTCTTTCCTCTTTGTAAAATTATTTTCTATAATAGGAGATTTAGATTTCTTACCAACTTGGGATGAACCACCCTCGTCCATCATCCGGGATGCCGTGACTGCCGTTGCCCCCGCGTCCTCCTCAGCATCCCCATCCCCGAGCTCATCTTCATCAATGGACTCCAGGATGTTTTGTTGATGGAAAAAGCGACCATCATTTTGTGCCAATAGTTGTTGTAGTTGCTCGTCGGACATTGCATCCTCATCTCGCATTTGGTACTCCGTTTCAAAATCTTCTCGACTTTGAAAAGAAGACCTGGCCCGCCCTTTACCCTTGTCTTTGCGTAAACTAGGATGAGTTATCACAATCTCCTTCCTTCGATTGCGTTGGAGATTACCCATATCTACGGAATGTCTACCACGGTCCATCTTTAAAATGTAACAAATATATATTATATCAAATGTTTTAATATAAGTACAATAGTAATAATAAAATGCAACTAATAAAATTATAGCAAATTTCCAAGAATCCACTTACTAATAAAATTAACTAGTTTTAAACTTTAATGCAACAATTAACAAATTAAATAATAGGGAAGTGAAAAATGTAACAATTAACTAGTTTTATACTGTTATGATAAATGCAAAAATTAACAAATTAACTAATAGGGAAATGAAAAAACGTCACAATTAACTAGTTGTATACTTTAATGAAAAATGTAACAACTAACTAGTTTTATACTTTTATGATAAATGCAACAATTAACAAATTAACTAATAGGGAAATGAAAAATGTAACAATTAACTAGTTTTATACTTAATGGAAAATGTAACAATTAACTAGTTTTATACTTTTATGATAAATGCAACAATGAACAAATTAACTGATAGGGAAATAAAAAAATGTACCAATTAACTAGTTTTATACTACGTACTTTAATGAAAAAATGTAACAATTAACTAGTTTTATACTTTTATGATAAATGCAACAATTAACAAATTAACTAATAGGGAAATGAAAAATGTAACAATACGATGAATTTAATTACTATGAATAGAAAAACGATGAATTAACTAATAGAAGAAACGAGACAAGTATTAATTAACTAAATTAGGATAATGAGAAAAGTAAAAATGAACTAATACAGTGAATTTAATTACTATGAATTCAAGTGTAACTAATATAATTGTATAACTAATATATAATATAATGTTTATAGTATATAATATATAAGTATATTACTATAAAATGAGCAATACACTTATATATAATGCTCTAATATATATAAGTAAATAACAATAAATATAGATAATAAGTAGATATCAAAGCAAAAATTAAAAAGATGGAGATGTATAAGTAGATAATAAGTATATATTAAGTAGATAATAAATATTAGTAATATAATATAAGTAGATAATTGTATAACTAATATATAATATAATGTTTATAGTATATAATATATAAGTATATTACTACAAGATGAGTAATATACTTTAATATATATAAGTAAATAACAATAAATATAGATAATAAGTAGATATCAAAGTAAATATTAAAAAGATGGAGATGTATAAGTAGATAATAAGTACATATAAAGTAGATAATAAATATTAGTAAAATAATATATGTATATAAGTAGATAATTAATGTATAAATAGATATAATAATTATATAAATAATATATATATATATATAGAGAGAGAGAGAGAGAGAGATTTGTAGAAGATGAAGATGGAGATGATTGAAAATGAGAGAATAGAAAATTAGAGAGTATGATTGTATGAAGATGGTGTAAAAAATCTAGAGAAAATAGGAGTATAAATAGGATTTTAGAAGTATAAATAGGATTTTTTTGGTACCCCCCACCTCCAACCCCCAACCCCCCCAACCCCGACCCCCCCCCCCTCCAACGGCTATAGAGCCGTTTGGGATTATTCCCGACGGCTAGGGAGCATTCTTTAATTTAAATAGCCGTTGAGGCCCGGACCGGGCCCGACCCAGCCGGTTCGTCATTTGCAGGGCCCGATCCCGGACCGCCTACCTACTGGGCTGGTTAGCCCTGAACCGTCCACCTGACCGGTTCCCAGGCCGGGTCGGGTACAAACAGTATCGGTCCCGGACGGTTCCGGTCCGACCGACCCAAGCGGGCCTACTTTGCGGGCCCTGCCCGACCCGGTCCTTTTGTCCCAAAATCGGCCCGGCCGGTTCCGGACCGGTCATATATATATGTTTAAGTCATATATCCTCAAGGAAGTGATGAATCCGCCCGGCCGGTTCGGGCGTCTTTTTTTGGCTTTGGACTGGGTGATTCCGAGGGGTTTGGGGGTTAGGGGGGCAGGGGGTAGGGGTATGAAATAAATAATAAAACAAAAAAAATAACAGGCCTGGCCCGGAACCGATAGCCAACTGGGCCGGTCCCGGGCCTAACTCTAAACCTTCCAGGCCCGGCCGGGCCTAGGCCCAAACCGGGCGCGGTCCACCACTAGGTAGCATGACACGTTTTTGTCCTTAATATGAGTCAAGAAACATAGCTCTACATTACGGAATTCATTTTTAACCCGTTCTATACTCGGCAATTTTCCCTATTAGGAAGGGCCAGACAGCACATTAGCTTCTAATCAAAATTTTCAAACTTTAAAACAGCAACAATATTTTCTATATTTAGTTCCCAGACCAAGCAAAAGATCAGAAAAAACAACTCAAATAAGCACTATTTGTCCAGATTTTGTGATGAAAACCTACCTCATCTGTGATAAGAAATGATAAAGCCCAAAAATAACAATTTCAGATACTCGTTGACAAGTAAAAGATCAAATATATTACTAAAAAATTTCCCAATTTGACAGCTTTAGTATAGTCTATTAATATCTAAGGGAACACTTTTTTTGTGAATAGGGTTCCCTCCCAAAAATGTCAACATCACAATGAGTCATCTATATTCCTAAAAATAAATCTAAAAGAAATTCATATTCAAAAGTCTTATGTTCATGCATTTTCCCGTGGTGCATGTGTTACACTACATTCCAAGAGTATTTGCTGTTCACAACTTATTTCTATTGGTTGTTGGTGGAGGTGAACACTATGCTGAAGATTGGATAGCTATTTATATACGCAAAAGATTTTGGGAAAGCATTTGTATTGGTGGAGGTGAGCATAGTAATGTGGAGGTGAAACAGTGTAACCAATTAATGTGCCTGCCTGTGAAAAAGAAAAGAAAAGCAATCAGCACGGCTTCTTTTAAATATACTAGTATAGCACCTGTGCGATGCACAGTGCATAAAATGATTAAAAAATTACATAGTATTTTAACATGTATCCCATGTCGTAAACAATAAAGATGTTAAAATAAAATGCATAATGAGGGAACAAATGTAATATTACAAAAGCATATATGTAAGAATCCTCTGTATAATATAAGTTTGTTATATATAATTGATTCAAAAGTAGAGATAATGAAACTCTTTAGATGATATTCGTAATTTTTCACTCGAAATGTCATCAAAGATTTTAAGACATTGCATGATTTTTACAATCCTTTGACACTGCAATATACAGCAGTTCTTAATGGTGAAAAATATGTTTTCAATAAGAGACTGATATGATCTAAAGTATATGTTTAAAGTATAACAGTACAACACATACCGATATATGGTGAAAATGGATTTACAAAACATTATTTTATTATTATTATTATTATTATTATTATTATTATTATTATTATTATTATTATTATTATTATTATTATTATTATTATTATTATTATTATTATTATTATTATTATTATTATTATTATTATTATTATTATTATTATTATTATTATTATTATTATTATTATTATTATTATTATTATTATTATTATTATTATTATTATTATTATTATTATTATTATTATTATTATTATTATTATTATTATTATTATTATTATTATTATTATTATTATTATTATTATTATTATTATTATTATTATTATTATTATTATTATTATTATTACTATTATTATTATTATTATTATTTATTATTATTATTATTTATTTTTTTACCCCGAAAGGGAAACCACCAAAATCAGTGGGACAAATGCCGGGGAACATTTGCCGTTATTTTATTAACCAATAGATATGGATACAAAAGAGAGGAGGATTTACAAAACATTATATGCATTCAATATCAACCATATAATCTCTCTTTCTTTAATTATATGTCCGAGTTAGTGATATAGAGGTAGTATAATTTTCCATCATCTTTACACCTATGCTAAGATTTATAAGGAAAATCCAAGGTCATTTGAAATTGTTAAAATCATAACACTAAAATAAAATTTCACAATTTGAAACCAATAATTTATAAAATTAAGTTCCATATTATCGAAATTGAAAGATTATAGGGAACATCAAACTTTTAGTCCCTGAAATAGGAACGAAAATGAAATGTCGGACTTGTATTCCCAAGTTTGTAAATGCTATCCCTCAATTGTCCTAAATGCCGTAAATATGGTCCTTTGAGGGGTGAACTATACAATGTGGCCGAGAGTACATTTGACCCCTTAAAGGACCACATTTACAATAATTTGGACAATTGAAGTGTGACATTTACAATATCAGAAATACAGATCTGCCATTTCATTTTCGTGACTATTCGAGGGACTAAAACTGCAATTTTCCCAAGATTATAAATACTTCTTTATTACTAACATGAATAGTTTTATCTTCACTTGCAATAAGTATTTTGAGACCAATATCATTTGTAACTTCTAAAACAATAATTCTAATAGGATATAATTAGGCACAAATTTCTTCAATGAAAGACCAATATAAGACAATAACATACCTTGATAGTTATTGATAATGAATGCATATACTCTAAAAAAAATCACAATCAATTATGTTGTCTTTGAAATCTAATATCTTCCTCCATTTTTAGTTGCAACAGATCACTTTGCATATTTATCAATGCACATCTTTGACCGTCAATATATCATATTCTCTAGTAGTAAAAATAAAATAAAAATCATATTTAAAAATTTGTAGTGAGATAAATTGAACAATATATATATATATATATATATATATTTAAAAATAATTCTAATAAAGCAATCAATAAAGTAGAACATGTGAACAATATAAAATTTAACATGTTGCAAGTAATAAGAAATGGAAGAAGCATAACACCTAATATTAGGTGTTAGGAATTTTTTTGGCATTAAAACTTTTTTTCCTCCATTAGAAGGAAATATGGATCCATTAATTGAATCAATATGCTAAGATTTTTTTTTACGACTCTTATTTTAAGCTAATCAATTACTCGTAATTTGTTTACCAAACACGTAGCTTTTAATTGTCTTAAGGGATAAATAGGCTCTTGTATCGGTTGTGTAAGCTCAATTCAGTCTTTGAACTAAAAAAGTCCAGTTCACACTTTGAGCCGTTAAATGTGTCCCGAATTTCATTTTCACACGTAACCAACGGGTCACCCGTCATGTCACTGGTCGATCTGATTGCCACGTGTGCATCTGAAGTTGAAACTAAAAGTTCAAACAGGTCCTTGAACCCGTCACAGTTGATCAAATCTCCCATAAACTATTAAAAAGTGTCAAAATTGTAATAAATTGAAAATTAAAAATAGAAACAACAAAAAATCAACAAAAAATATAAATATGAAAAACAGTGAAACATGACATCAGTTTAATTTCATACTAAAATTGGCTGAATTGGAAGATTCTACTGATTTATGAAAAAATTATATTTAAAAAATCTGTTACTAATAACTTCAGCCAATAAAGCAAGAAAAATAACTTTAGGCTTACTTATTATTATTATTACACAATTTAACGCACCAAATCAAAAATTACGTGTTTGATGAAAAAGATGACCGATAATAAGCCTCATAAGCCAAAAAAGAGACCACCAAACGGGTTCTTATTTTTACAACAAACTCCCTGGTCCCTAGTATAAACACTCTGTTTCGGCCCAATCATCGAGCCACAGCCCAAATACCCAAACACCTACGCTATATTCATCGTTGACGTGGTTAGGGTTAGAGAGCGACCTTCTCGTATACCTCACATCGACACAGGCGATAGCCAGCCTCTATTCTTCTCGCCTATTCCTTTTCCGGCCAGCTACCCCATTGCTTTTGGCTATCCCCTTCTAAGGCTCACAATCTTACCCATACTACCTGGGGATGCCTCAGTCGAAAATCTCATCTCCTCCTTCCGATTGTTCCAAGCACAATTATCTACCGGAGATGTTCGTCGTCACTTTATCATAGGTAATTGGTTCATATATGTTTTCATTCATGTATGATGAGTTCGAACACTCATTATGTGAATCAATTTTTAAAATTTCGATGTAGTTAGTCTGAAGCTTCGCGTATATGTCAAATTTGATATTTTATTGAATGAACTAAAATATATGTTTCTTAGATTTGTTATAATTGGACTAACTCTGAGCTTTTGAGCATTAGATTCATTAAAGTATTAATAAAACTTCTAAGAGCGTTGAAAAGGGGTTGGACCTGTGTGTTTTTTTTGGCGTTTTCGTTAACAATATAGCTATGCTTTCAAAATTGATAAATACATCTTGGATTTTCTGAACAGGTACATTTAACATAGGCGATTTCAAAATGAAATGCTTAGATGATAATTTTGATTGAAGATTATATTCGGAGGGTCATATTTGTTTAATCTCAATTTCAATAATTCAGATAAATTCTCTTGGGTTAAATTATGCCCTATCTCAATATTCTATTCACATTATTGGAAACTGTTTTTACTTAACTTAACCAAAACTGGTTAAAATCTTACTTAACATTGCTCGTACTTTGGTATTTTTAAACTGGTTAAACCTTAGTTCTATGAATAAACCGAGGGTCATGACCCGCGCATACAAAAGAGATATAGTTTATTTTTATTAGAGGTAAGGAAAACCACTTTCCCCCTTCCAAGATGATATTCATAGTCAGAAATTTAACATATGACATAGAAATATTTTTTCTTTGTTGGCAGGTTCTATGATGTTTTTGAACATGGTAATAATGTTCATGTCTTAAGAGCATTTGATGAGCATGGGACATGCGATGCAAGTAAGTAAACAATGACATTCTAATTGTTCATTCATCTATTTTTGCTTTTAAGATAACTGTCTTAGATAAAACAATCGTTGTTTGGTGTTTTAGTTCTTTGATTAATTTTAAGTAAAATTGTTCAGAAGAGCTTGATTTGATGGCTTAATGCAAAGTAACATGTGGTTGATGTTTTTGTATATAGATTTGGGTTTCGTTTTTTCACTGCTTTCTTCTTTCCTTCCTTAATGCCATTTGACTTGCAACTCTGATTCATTGGAAAACATGGTTTAAACTTTAAACTGAGAAGATATACTGACTATTTGAACTCCATGTCATGATTAAAACTTCTTATTTCATCAATCCACACGCATAAATTTTGACATTCTCAACAACCAATTAATAAATAATCTAAATGGATTCAGAAATTTAACTTCAATTAGTTTATTATCATGTTATTGCCAACAAATAACTTTGATTAGTACTCTTCTAAAATCAACAAACTTGCTATATTATTAAGATACAGAGTGGAATACCTTCTTGTATAACAATATTCAATGAAAATTCTTGCAATTTCCAGTTTCTATTATTAGTTATAATCTATAAAACTAATAAAATATAGCTGGAATACATTTTATTATTATTTTTAATAAATTCTATTATTAACATACATTTTTAAATGAGTCTAGGATAGAAGTTTTATGTTTGGTTTTGCATCAGCTGTAAATTATCATTAGGGATTAGCTGTAAATTATCATTGTTGCATAGATGCTTCAATCATGGTAAAATCAAAGAACTTGCAACAGGTTTTTCTTCTTCTTGTGGTTATACTTGTAAAGTTGTAATTTCATTTGATTTTCTCCTTTCAGTAGTTTATATTTGTATACTTTACTTTTTTTTTTGAAATATTTCTAATATTTACCAGCTACTAAGTAGCTACTAAGTTGTTGATTAAAATGTATAATGAAGCAGACTGATAACTAACCCGAATAAAGTTTAAATAGGTCAACATTTTTCATAAACCCATCCCAATATTAGAGCTTTCTTTTTTATGGTTGAAAAGAAGCACTAAAAAGAAAAAGAAAATGTTCTAAATCTATCTCACCATAGGACCTATAGTTAGAGCTTTAGCTCATCATTTTGATAGGAGAAGAAGTGCAAGACATAGGGTGCGACCTGGATAACGATTACCCCTGCTCCGAACATACCCACATGAGCCTTCTTCAGCTTCTTATATATATATATATATATATATTAATGTGTATATATATATATATATATATTAATGTATACATGTATATGAAAATATAGGATGATATTCTTGCTATATGTAGCCTCAGAATTCCAAGGCTAAAGAAGACCCGTTGCTGCATAGATGCCTACTTCTTTGCAGAATCAAAGAACTTGCACCAGTTTTCTTCTTTTGTTTGTACTTCTAAGTTGTATGGCCATTTGCTTTTCTCATTTCAGTAGTTACTTTCCTTTCAATATTATACATACACAATATTATACATACATTTGCCAATCGTATATGATATTCTTGCTTATTTGTAGGCTGGCTCAAACTTAAATGAAAGAGAAGCAAAAGATAGTGTCCATTTGAGATGAGGGTGCAAGTTCTTAGACCAAATGGAGTGGTGAGGTATTAGGAGTCCAAAATGTTAAAATGGCATTTTTGGACTCCTAATTTCATACATTGGTGGAGGGTAGAGGGTATTAAAAATGGGTTTGGGGAGGGAAGGGGTTAAATTTGGAGGAATTTTGGACAGCCAAAAAGAAAAAGGAAAAGAAAAGAAAAATGGGAGTGGGGCATACCTGCTGTGCGCAGGCGGGGAGCAGGGGCTGCTCTTCGAATTAATTTCCAGCGCTGACATCATGATGACGTCAGCATGATGTCAGCATGCACTAGCAACGGTTGTTTTTAAAAAAAACTTTTGATAGATCCAACGGCTGTGATGATCTTGGCACTGTTTGAACGTAAAAAAAAATAATGAAATTTATTTATTTTACATCGAAATATGTCTTTTTTATTTTATGATTAATAAGAGAAAAAATTAAAAGGAAAACATTACTTATAATAATTTAATTAATGTTTTACTAAATTGATATGTAAAAAAATGTGCAGAGTGTATTTTATTGACGGTGCTGGAATGCAAAGAATAGGAGTCAAAACATTGTTTTCATATCGACGGAATCCATTTTTAACATTTGGACTCTTGCACCTAGTGCTGGACTCGGGCCGGGCGGCCCGGCCCGGAACCGGCCCGGCCCGGTTACTGTTAGGCCCGGCCCGGCCCGGGGCCCGGTGGGTCCACCGGTTCGGTTCGGCCCGGCCCGGCTGCTGGGCGGTTCGGGCCCGGGCCCAGGTTTTGGTGAACCGGCCCGGCCGGTTCGGGCCCGGTCCGGGCCGGATTTTAATTTTTTTTTTTTTTTTTTTGAAATTTTTTTAAGTTTTAGGTTGGATTAGGTATTTTGGGCCATTTGAGGTGGTTTGGGATGGTTTGGGGTTGAGGGGGAGGGGTAGGGGATTAAATAGGAGACCAAAAAAAAAAAAAAAATAAGTGGGCCGGTTCGGCCCGGCCCGGCCCGGCCCGGTTTGGCCCGGAACCGGAACCGGAACCGCCCACCGGCGGTTCGGGCCCGGGCCCTAGTTTTCTGGCCCGAGGCCCGGCCGGGCCCAGGCCCGAACCGGGCCCGAACCGGCCCGAGTCCAGCCATACTTGCACCACTCCAAATGGTCTTATAGGGAAAGATTAAGGATCCTTCCATGAGAAGTTTCACGTTTCCCAATAAACAGGCTGACCAAGTTGATTACTTTTTAATTGAAGCTTCAATTGCTCGTTTTATTTTGTATTGAAATGTTATGTACACATGTCTCAAGACAGGCATGCTTATTGGATTTGATTGGTCTTACTTTTTTTTACTTTAAACCTTTTACTGTCCAACTTTATTGTTTTGCACAAAGATTCCTATCCTATGTATCTATATACCATTTTACCCTTGAGAATTTGGGGGAACACTATTCTCAAAACATTTTGCTTTTATATAATGAGAGATAGTGTACAATATACATTATTCCGTAATACAAAGTACAAAACAAATCTTCAAAGAGGTCCCCCAAATATTTCTTTCAATAATGCACTCAATATTATGGTTATAAATACTCAGGTGCGGAGGATTTTTGTCCAGATCATCGGTTATAAATATTTTCACATGTAAGCTATTATCTTACTAAGGAGCATTCATTTTTACACATACATAGATGTTCAACTAATCTTTAAAGCAACACCTTTGTTTTCTCATCTCTTACTTTTAGTCTTTATGCATATGTATATTTTTTGTTTTGGCAGGGTAGATAATTACAAAAGGAGTACAAGAAAAAAAAAAGGAGTAAAAGAAAAATATCACTTGAAGAAGGTCCATTGTTCAAAAGTTCAAACATAAAAACATTCCAAGGATCCAATGAATCCACAAGCTCAGAAGATACTAAATCAGCGATGCACTGATGCAACTCACAACATTTTAAATGTAGATATTCTTAATATGGGAGATGTATAAGGCTCAGATACTTTGAAATTTTAATAGAAGAAGATCGACAGACAAGCATATTACAAATAGGTTATACAACACTCTAACCAAGTAATAAACTTTTTAATACAACAATGTAGCAAAAGTAAGTAACAAAGTAATAGTAAAATTAAAGATCTGCTATACTCATAAAAGTACACAAAATTACTTTCACACCTCACTCCATAGGTGACTTTTGGGCTAAAAGAAATACTTGATTTTTTATTAATGTACATTAAAATATCAAAAATCTGGTCCCTGTATTGAGAAAAAAGGGTTACATATAAATTAAAATTAAAAAAAAAACGTATGTTTTATGAGACCATTATTTAAATATTAAAAAGGATAAATGAAATAATTTAAAAAACAGACCTGGGTAAAATAAAATGGAAAATTTTGCTTTTTTCAAATAAATAAGTCTCTTAGGATTAAAAAATATCTGCAATACAGACTATTTAAAGCATTTCGAAACCCAGATAGAATCGCATGTAATAAATTTTTTGTGGGAAAAATCAATTAGGAAAATTTGTTATTGGAGTCATTAAAAGGCTTAGCTGAATTCAACAAAAGATATTTTCTCATAGTTGTTGCTATTTCAGTAAAATCAGGTTATATTTGTAGAACGAATCACATAATGAAAAAAAAAATAGTTTTGGATGAAAGTTTTGACAAATACCAGAAAATAAAAGATCTTGAAGGTGGGAATGTGGTCTATTGGGAAGTATAATCAAAAGAAGAAAAGGCCAAAACTTCCTGCAGATTCTTGGCACCTATCTTGCAAAGGAAGCATCTCCAAGCAATGGGTGTCTTCACAACTAATTCTGTTGATGACAATTGATAAAAGTATAAAACGGATGATTGGAAGCTCATATATTTATATATAATGCAGTTTTTTGAAGTTGAATGCAGTTTGTATGTATTGCATTTACTTCACAAATCAAGATTGTTGTTTAATAAAAAGTTGACATGCATGTTTAAATATAATGAATAATGTATATTTACAAATTCCTATACATTATTTACTACTATGAGATGGTAAAATTTCTAAATGGATGCATTTGTTGAATTATTTATACACATGGGTTGGATTAGCTGATTAGGTAAATATTGTTGTAATACTTGCTCAAAAATATTAATTTAGACGGACTATTTGCTACTAATTTGTAGCTATTTTAAGATAAGAATAATACACATCCTAAATTATGAGTAAGTTTACTGAATAGGGCATAGTGTAATCTAAGAGAATTTTCATGAAAAATTGCAGTTAAGGATAACAAAATATGACTATTGGGATGTTATCTTTTATCAATGTTCTCATCAAAGCACTCCACTTTAGAAATCAAGCATGTATTTATCAATTTCAAAATCATGGTCTATATATTCAACAAAAACATCTACAAATAACTAGAAACAGATCCAGCCCTTTTTCAATGCTCTTAGCGATTTTCTCAACGATTCTTCCCGATACAAAAAAATATTTTTAGATATTAGGTTAATGAATCTAATGTTTCAAATGGCCTGAATTAGTCCTACTATAACATATCTGATAATATACATGCCAGTTTAGTAACATAAATCATCAGACTTAACTTAAATTGTATGTCCAAAAGTTCGGACTCTTAGATATTGTTGGGTTAAGGGCCCAAGCCGAGGTCCGGCCCACTAACCCATTTTGCCAGACGAGCGTCCAGCTAGAAACTAGGCCAGCCCACAGGCCCATGTTCTTTAAGGATGGACGAACGTCTGGTGTTGGAGGACTCAGGCCCAGCAGCTCATTCCGACGAACGTCTATGCAGGGACAAGGAGCAGAGCCACGGGCCACCAGGGATGGCGACGAACGTCCCCAGAGCAAGCATGTAGTCATCGGAGAAAACCCAGTGCACATGGTGAGTATCTATCAAGGCCAGGAGACGAACGGCCAATATCCCTCAAGGGTCACTTGGAGCAATCCAACTCACTTCCCGGGTGGACGAACGTCCCCACTGATCCGGCGGGAAACCTAGATTCTGGCGGGAAGTGCATTTAATGCTAAAGATTTGGTAGTTGGGACACCAGCGGTCCACAGGCTGCCACGTCAGTACAGCTACCTGCCCATTGGCGGGTATAAATAGAAGCATTTATTTCATTGTAAAGGGTTGGCAACTTTCTATTCTTAGCATACTAGCTTCAGCATCCTTACTGGCAGCATTTCTAAGTGCCTTGTAAGACGAACGGCCGACGTGCCCTTTTTAGCAAGTAGATTGTATTTAGGGGAGTTATTACGAAGTTAATAATACCTACTTACATTGCCTGCTATCACTTTTGTTTCCTGATCCATCTCATAGTTGTTAGGCTAGATATCCACACACTCACTCCACTCGAAACCTTTGGGCTTACGTGTTGGGTCCACGGGTTGAAGGAATAAACCTCAACACTGGCGCCGTCTGTGGGAAACTGAGCAAAAAGTTTCCAGAAACTCTCCCAAACAGCTACTAAGTCTACCTACAGCAAACACGATGTCAGGAAGCAACAACCAGCGTGATCTCTCCGAGCGTCTGGAATCAAGCCGCCGGAACCGCGGCCAGAACTCGGAACTATCCGCAACAATATGGACCTCCGGGGAAAACGGGGGTATCACTGACCTCATTCCTCTGGAGGCCAGGCAGGATCCTCGCCTCATGCGGGAACTCGCAGACACCATGCGTCGCTTGGCGGACGAGCGGGAGGCCCGAGACCAGGTGTACTCTGCAAGTACCCAGCGAACGCCCCTCTCTCCCATACGCCGCATGCAGTCGTATGACGATACGACAGGATCCAGCGACCACCGGCCCTCAGTCCACGAGCGGCTAGGTGGGGGTTCAGGCTCCCGTGGAACGGGAGGGCGAACCAGAGTCAGCATCGCTGCATCCAGGGCTCACACACCTTCAGCCCCCCGCCAAATCCCGCGGGGAGACGAGACCCCGAGGATCAATACCGTTGGACGACGTTTCCAACGGCGAGGTGCGCAGATCTTTAGGCGGCCGCACGATGCTGTGGCCGCTCAGCAGAATGCCGTCCCCAAAGTCGCGCCCCCTGTGTCCCCCGGAAGGGCCGCACAGGATGCGAGGTTGGAGGCCATGGAAAGGCAGATAGCCGAGATGAATAGGCGGGCGGACGTTGGCTCGGCCACACCCTCTTTCTCTCTCACATCTCCCTTTACTCCACGGGTGATGAGCGTCGAGATTCCCCGAGACTGCAGGCCCCCGGGCAACCTGGTGTACAATGGGGCTGGCGATCCCAAGGCCCATCTGATAAGCTACCAAGGGAACCTGTCCATGCTGGGAGCATCAGACGAGGCCATCTGCAGATTGTTCTTCAGCACCCTCAGGGGGCCGGCGCAAGAATGGTTCGGCCAGTTGAGGCCAGGCACCATCGACTCATACGAACAGCTCTCCCAGCAGTTCATGGCGCAGTTTGCTGCCAGCACCACCCCCAGGAAGGACGTCACGGCTCTCGCCCACATCAAACAAGGGCGGGACGAACCGCTGGCTAGGTTCCTGGTAAGGTGGAGGGACGAGGTCCTACAGGTCGACGATCTGGACGAACGTCTGGCCACCAACATGTTCACCAGTGCGCTGGCCACAGGGGATCTATACCGGGACCTAAGGAGGAACCCCGGCACCAGCTACACCGAGGTTCTTGCTCGGGCCCAGAAGTATGCCTCCATTGAGGAGGAGATCAGGCAGCGGGACGGAGTTCCCGCGGCCCACCCACGAAAGATGGCGGACAGACTCGGGCCCGGGCCGGGACCCGGGCCCTCCCCCCCAAACAAAAAGAAGAGGACAGACGGGGCGATGGTCCCCTGGAAGGCTCCGTCCGGGGATACTCAAGCACGGCCGGACGACCGCTATGTCCCATTGGCCTATCCAGTGAGCCAAATCTTTGAGGCCATCAAGGACAAGGGCCTCCTAACGGAACCCCAGGATATGAATAAGCATATGGGGCACGACCAGTCGGCCTACTGTGAATACCATCAGAGGACCGGCCACCTGACGGATAATTGCAGCCAATTAAAGAAAGCGATCGACGAGCTGATCCGTCAGGGGTACCTGGGCGAGTTCACCCAGCTGCTGAACAAAAACAGCCAGCAGAAGCCGAACTCAAGGCACAAGACATGGCGCCGCGACGATCGGCGCGAGGCAGAACCCCAGGACGTGGATTATCGAAGTGCAGATAAACGTCCGGAGGGATCCCTCGGCCCGAAGGGCAAGAAGAAGAAATTGGAGATCAAGGTGATCTTCGGGGGCGCTGAGACAGGGGATACACCCGCCGAGCGGAAAAAATTTGAGAGGTCACTCTATGTGGGTTCCGTATCAGCACCCCCCACCAAGCGCAGTAGAGCCGAGGCAATTACCTTCGGCCCCGCTGACCTGCCAATGTCACCGGCGCCGCACAGAGACGAGCTGGTGATCAGCATGGACGTGAACGATGCTATCGTCCGTCGCGTCCTTGTTGACACCGGGGAGCAGTGTGAACGTCCTCTACTGGGAGGCTTTCGAAGGGATGAAGCTCAGGAAGGACATGCTGCATCCCCTACGCACCCCGCTGTCCGGCTTCACCGGGGATTGCATCGACGCCGAGGGCACCATCGCCTTGCCAGTAGAAATCGGCGACGGTCCTCATACGGCCCGAATCAGCATGACGTTCGTCGTGGTCCGCCTAAAATGCGCCCACAATGCCATTTTGGGCCGACCCGGCTTGGAAGACTTGGAGGCCATATGCTCCGTACGGCACTCATGCATCAAATTCCCCACCGACACTGGAGTGGGAGTGGCACGTACGGACCCGCATATGGCCAGGGCCTGCTACACGAAGGCGATGGAGAAGCTCAACGAGCGGGAGGCTCGGGTCAACAGCATCTCTGAGAGGGCCAAACAGGCCGACTTGGATGCTCATCTGGAACCGGCAACTCTGCTGGAGGAAATCGAGCTCGACGACCCGACGGACAGGAAGGTGTCCATCGGTGCAGATTTAGAGCCGGAGATCAGGGCGGGGGTCATAGCTGTCCTGCGGAGGTTCCGAGTCTTGTTCGCCAGAGGACCAGAGGACATGCCGGGCATCGACCCCAACCTCATATGCCACAGACTCGCCGTGCGGCCGGACGCCAGGCCTGTACAGCAAAAGAAAAGATACATGGCGGCCGACCGACGCGATTTCATCAAGAGGGAGACGGCAACTCTCCTCAGCATCAAACACATCCGGCCGGTCATCCACGTGGAGTGGCTGGCCAACGTGGTACTAGCCCCGAAGGGCGACACTTGGCGGATGTGCGTTGATTATTCGGACCTAAACAAAGCTTGTCCGATGGATCCTTATCCCGTTCCGAGGATCGACTTGCTGGTGGATGAAACGGCAGGCTGTGAGCTGCTCAGTTTCATGGACGCATTCAGGGGCTACCATCAGGTGTTCATGCACCCCGATGATGCCGAGAAAACGGCGTTCGTCACGGCGGACGGCGTGTATTGCTACATCGTCATGCCGTTCGGCCTGAGGAACGCCATGGCTACTTTTCAAAGGATGATTGGGATGTTGTTCAAAGACGTACTTGGGAAGACAATGGAGGCTTACGTGGATGACATCCTGATCAAGAGCAAGAGAAAGGAGGACCATGTCCGGGACATGGAGAGGGTCTTCGACATCATGGAGAGGGCCAGCATGAGGCTCAATCCGAAGAAATGTGCCTTCGCCGTCCGGGGTGGCAAGTTCCTCGGCTACATGATGAGCGAGCGGGGGATCGAGCCCAACCCGGAGAAAGTGAAGGCAATTATGGACATGGAGGCCCCGAAGAGCCTAAAGGATGTGCAGCGACTCACCGGGCGTCTGGCGGCCCTGAGCAGGTTCTTGTCCAAACTGGCCGATAAGGCGATTCCCTTTTTCCAGATCATGAAGAAGGCCAATCCCTTTGAATGGACCCCGGAGTGTCAGGCTGCCTTCGAAGATTTCAAGGTATATCTCTCCTCTCCGCTCGTCCTCACCAAAGCGGATCCCGGGGAGAGATTGTACATGTACCTGGCAGTGGCCGATCTGGCTGTAAGTGCCGTGCTGTTGAAGGAATCTGAGGGCGTTCAGCGGCCGATATACTTTGTGAGTAGGGCGCTGAACGGCCCCGAAACGAGATACACACTGATGGAAAAGACGATCCTTGCCTTGATTGCATCCATCAAGCGCCTGGCGCCGTATTTCCAAGCACACCCGGTGACCGTCTACACAACGCAACCCCTCGCCACCATCCTCAGGAATCCAATGGCGAGCGGGAGGATAACCAAGTGGTCCCTGATGATCGGCCAGTATGACGTAGACTTCAAACCAAGGCCGACGATGAAGGGACAGGCACTGGCGGACTTTATTGCAGAATGCACCGCGCGCACCGAGGACGAAACCCATGACAGCAACGACTTTGACGATTGGTGGGAGATGTACACCGATGGGGCCTCAAGTGCGCGGGGCTGCGGCGGAGGAGCAGTGATCACTTCTCCCGAGGGTTTCAAAGCCTACTACTCTATGAAATTTGAGTTCAAGGTCACCAACAACGAGGCTGAGTACGAGGCACTTATCGCAGGGCTGAAATGCGCGAAAGCCCTCGGAGCAGCTCGTCTGAAGGTGAGAATGGACAGCCAGCTGGTGGTAACCCAGATGAATGGCACCGCCGAAACCAGGGAAGAGAGAATGAAGGTCTACAAAGAGCTGGCGGAGGAACAGACCGCACAATTTGAACAGGTGATCCTCGAGCAGGTATCACGGGTGGAAAATGCAGAGGCGGACATACTATCAAAGCTAAGCAACCCCCCAACCGATGATCCAGCGTCAAGCATCCCCCGCCACATCAGAGGCTTCGTCAGGCAGGAAGTGTTCCCAGCACCGGCGACGGACGTCATCCAGGTAGAGGTTATCTCCATCGCCGAACCCAACTGGGCGAAGGAGATAGCAGATTACCTCAGGGATGGAACACTCCCCGAGCCTGACGAGGATGGCAGCACAGGAAGAGCTGCATGGATAAAGAGGCGTGCCCCTAACTTTGAACTTATTGACGGGCAGCTCTACAAGAAGACGTTCGGCGGGCCTTATCTCAGGTGCCTCCCGCCGAGCCTGGCAGCGGCGGTAATCGAGGAAATACATGAAGGGATCTGCTCCAGCCACCAGGGCCCCCGGACCTTAGCCAGAAAAATCATCCTGCAGGGATATTACTGGCCGACCATACAGCAGGATTGCTTCAACCACACGCGGAAGTGCGCAGTATGCCAGCAGTATGCACCTGTCCCTGGCCGACCGGCGAGTTTCTACACCCCGATGACCATCGCGCTACCATTTGCTAGGTGGGGCGTAGACCTGCTGGGTCCTCTGCCAACGGCTGCGGGTGGAAGGAAGTTCGTCATTGTGGCGGTTGATTATTTCACGAAGTGGGTAGAGGCCGAACCATTGGCCTCCATCACTGAATTCCAGTGCCAGAAGTTCGTCTGGCAGAACATCATTTGCCGCTTCGGGATCCCGGAGCAGGTCATCACAGACAACGGTCGGCAGTTCGTCGGCAGAGGCTTTGAGGCATACTTGGCGAAGTGGGGCATCAGGCACTCTAAGGCCTCGGTGGCCTACCCGCAGGCCAACGGCCAAGTGGAGAACATGAACCGGACCATCATGGACGGGATCAAGAAGAAGTTGGAAGACTACACCTCCACCTGGCCGGAGCAGCTGAATTATGTCTTGTGGACGTACAGGACGACGCCAAGAACGGCGACCGGGGAAACCCCTTTTGCCTTGGCTTACGGATTCCAGGCTAAGGTACCAACGGAGGTACTGATACCTACCCATCGCACCAAGCACTTCCAGCCGGAGGACAACGAGATCAACCTACGAGCAGAGCTCCACTTCATCGAGGAACGGAGGGACCTAGCGGCTCGTCGCATGGAAGAATATCACAGGGCTACCCAGAGATATTTCAACAAGGCCGTGAAATTCCGCGAAATAGAGGCCGGGGACCTCGTACTCAGGAAAAGAGAGAAGAGCAAGCCGCTCGAAGGCGGCAAAATGGCGAAGAACTGGGAAGGACCTTACCGGGTCATCAGAAGATATAACCAGGGGACGTTCCTCCTCCACACCCTGGAGGGGAACCATGCCGGGACGTGGAATGTAGAACACTTGAAGAAGTTCTATCAATAGTTAGGGGCTGTTGTCCCTGTATTATTCCCACTACCATGTAAAACGGCCGGACGTCGTCAATAATAAGGCCCCCGTTTTTTCATCAACTCTGTTCTTGCCAACAACCGTTAAAGAAGGGAATCTCGATGTAGATAAACCTGTTCATCCTTGTGATGTCTGCGGATACCGAACGTCTCCTCGAAGTAGGGACGCCGGTAGGACCAAGGACCAAGGACGAACGAAGCAGAAGGGAATCTCGGTGTAGATAAACCTGTTCATCCTTGTGATATCTGCGGATACCGAACGTCTCCTCAAAGTAGGGATGCCGGTAGGACCAAGGACCAAGGACGAACGAAGCGTCAGGGAATCTCGATGTAGATAAACCTGTTCATCCTTGTGATGTCTGCGGATACCGAACGTCTCCTCGAAGTAGGGATGCCGGTAGGACCAAGGACCAAGGACGAACGAAGCGTCAGGGAATCTCGATGTAGATAAACCTGTTCATCCTTGTGATGTCCGCGGATACCGAACGTCTCCTCGAAGTAGGAACGCCGGTAGGACCAGGGACCAAGGACGAACGAAGCACCAGGGAATCTCGACGCAGATAAACCTGTTCCTCATTGAGATGTCGGCGGATACCGGACGTCTCCTCGAAGTAGGAACGTCGGTAGGACCAGGGACCAATGACGAACGAAGCACCAGGGAATCTCGACGAAGATAAACCTGTTCCTCATTGAGATGTCGGCGGATACCGGACGTCTCCTCGAAGTGGGAACGTCGGTAGGACCAGGGACCAATGACGAACGAAGAATATGGCTTGCCTCTACCAAAAAAAAAAAAAAAAAAAAAAAAAAAATGGGGAGGAGCCCCTATGTAGAAGGGAATCTTGCCCGGGTGTGCCAGATCTTCTCCAACCGCCGAAGACGAACGCCTCTCGGTGTAGAGGTTAGTAGAGACGCGGAGGGGGCTAGACGAACCAAGGGAGCCTGCCAAGATAAACCTGTTTATCCCACAAACGACCATGGATCGATGGACGTGGGGTAACAAAGTCGGGGACCCGTGAGGGTAGACCTGTTCGTCCCTGCGAGTCCTTGGGTACCGAACGTCCTCTTCGAAGCAAGAGACGTCGGTAAGGCTAAAAGGACCACGGACGAACGAAAAAAAAAAAAAAGGGGGGGGGGAATCTCGATGTAGATAAACCCGTTCATCCTTGCGATGTCGGCGGACACCGAACGTCTCCTCGAAGTAGGGACGCCGGTGGGACCAGGGACCAAGGACGAACGAAGACTAAAAGACTCCAAAAAAAAAAAAAAAAAAAAATGCCAGAAGAGCAAGGAGCAAAGAATGATTCTTTTTATTCTTCGGTACTATTGGCCGGGAGATTACAAGACAAGAAAATAATGGGAAAAATTGTACAAGTTCAAGGTCATGAACAGAGAATCACTTTCGACCGACGTCCGGAGCTGGAACTTTGGAAAGAGCCTGCTTGCATTCTTCACTAGCTCTGGTTTCCGTCTGCTCCTTCAGCAGCTCGAGGGCCCCCGCATGAGCGTCCGCCATCAGAACATCAAAGCCAGCCGCCTCCGGATCGAAAGGAGCCCCGAAATGACGCTCGAACGTAGGGAGATTCTCCGCTACGAGCCCAACCATGCCCTTGCGATAAGTATCATCGGCAAGATCATCAAGGAAACGCCGTCCGGTGGGGGTGGCCTGGAGCAATTTGACCCCATCCAGATAGGCATCCGGGCAGGTGGCTAGAAATTCTCCGACGAGCCTCGGGAGAAACTTCATGGCCATGGTGTGAATGGCACCAGTGTAAGCTTTGGATTTCTGGAAGGCAATGGAGCCGGACTCCTTGATTTTGGCAACATCGGCCTCGTAAATAGGGACATGGTTGTCCACGCCCGTCCGGCGAAGCTCCACCTTGGCCTGCTCTACGGCCCACATCCGGCTGCGGAGATCCACGAGCTCGGCCTCCTGCTTCTTGAGAAGCTCCTTCTGAGAGGCATTCTCCTGAACGGGCTTATCATAGGCCTCGGCCTTCTCTTGAAGGGTGCCGGCCCTGCCTTTTGCATTCCTCAGGAGGGCATCACATTCAGCCCGTACTCTAGCCATCTCCCTGCCCTGGCGCTCGAAGGCCATCCGAGCCCTATGGAAGTAAAGCCCGGCCTTATCCAGCGTGCTCTGGCCGCACTCCAAGAGGTCTTCAGGGGCCTCCTGAGCGGCGAAATCTTGGGGGACCTTGAGGTTGAGGCCGCACCAGATCGAAGACGCGGTCTGGCCGAAGAGCATCATCGACTCCTTACGAGGACCAACCCCCGAGAATTCGATAAGGCCAAGGGAGGACCCGTTGGTTTCTGGGGGCGAAGGGGGACGAGCATCGTCAGAGCCCTTTGTAGCATGGACATCTTCATCCCTAAGTCGACGGACCTCAGAATCGGCCGGAGGGGAAACAGGGGGCTTGTTCTGAGAGGAGGGCCTCCGCTTCAAGGGGCTTCCCGGCTCACCGTCGGAGTCATCAGCCACTATGATGGCTTTGGAGGCGGTACCATCGATGCGGAGCCTCTTCGAAGCCCCGGCCTCTGGTGTGTCGTCTGACCGCCTCCTGCTCGCCCGAGGTTCAATTTTGGGGACGAGCGGCTTCCTGCCCTTGTCCTCATGCCTGTTGTCGCGGCCATGGGCATGCGAAGTAATGTGAGTACGCCCCATGGATAATATAGTTGGGAAAACTCCTGCAGGAAGAAAATCAAGACGTTCAGAACCATAACAACTAGAAGATGACAAGCAATACAATTACAAACGGACGCACCTAATCCAGCCTGAGCTTTGAAGGGCTCGGCCACCAGCAACCGGAGGTTCTGGATGCCAAGTCCGGCTATGCGCTTGGCATATCCAAGCTCCTCGTCCGTCATGGGCGGCGGGATCGTCTTCACAGGGTAGGCATTCCACCGATCAGAGAATGGCATCGGTGAGCCTACTCCGGCCAGGAAGAAGCGCTCTTCCCAACCGTCTAGGTTCCCAGCGTTGTTCGAGAACAGAACCATGGACGGACGGGCAGTCAGGGTCAAATACCCTGTACGTCCGAAGGTGGACAGACGAAAGAAGTGGTGCAGCAGGTCCACGGTGGGGGTCACACCGACGCTGTGGCATCTAATGATGAAGCCAGCGATTATCCGATAAGCGGCGGGGACGAGCTGCGCAGGAACAATCTCAAGGGCCCTGAAAAGTTCCAAGTGGAAGCTGTGCAGGGGGAAGTTCAGCCCGGCTACCACCGAATCTAGGTGGACCACCACGTAGCCGGGCAAGTGGCGCATGGGGTTTCGTAAACGCCGATCGTCGTAGGTCCTTGGGGGATAAAACCATTGGCTGATCAGTCGCTTGTCAGCGTTCGTCAGGCGTTGAACTTGACGCCGGACGCATGAGAAGTTAAGACTGTAACGGGGAGGCCGGGGTGGCATTCCCCGCTCATAATACTCCAGGTCATCACCAGAAGAACATCCATCATCAAAACGACTTTCGGAAGACATGGCAACGAACGGTACCTTTGGGGTTCGAGATCTCCGATGTGGTTAGAGAGAAGTCTAGAGAGAGAAGGCAATTGAGCAGCGTAAGGAGAAATGTGAGTGGATCACTTGGGCCCTGGGTATTTATAGGCAACACCGCAGAATTGCCCCAACCGAAGCGGGACACGTGGCACCTGGGTACCGGTACCTACCACGATATTTAAGGCGTCTCGATTTTGTCGCCGCATAACCACCACAAGACATCCGGGTCCGTGCCACGGACGTCCCTTGAGGAGGGCTCACCGGCTCCGAGGAATTTGGAGACATTCGCCTTCCATTGCTTCCGTAATCCCCCGGCTGACCCTAGCGTTGGCGGCTGATGAGGGCACACGCATCAACCGGCTACGTCCGTCTTGCGGTACTCCAGTTTTCACGTCACGCAACTGTAGACGAGCGTCGTCACCAAGCGCTGTTCCAGTGAAATACACCCGTATGTCCATACTCGACGAACGTCTTCCCATTGAAATACACCCAAGCGTCGTCACCAAGCGCTGTTACAGCTACCGACGAACGTCTTCCCATTGTCAAGATACCGCGTGGGCGGTAAAGATGTGTCGAGGCGCCGGAATGACTCCTTATACTACAAACAATGGACACAAAAAGGATGGAGGAAGAACCACGTCCATTAGCGGTGCACGGAGGATGAACGTCGCCTTTCCACACTTCATGGCAGATGAACACGCAGAACAGACGAATGTCCCGCGCTTTGAATGTTCATATCACGCGATGACGGACGGACATCGTTATCAAGTGCTGGTGCTGAGAAATACGTTCCTATGTCTACACTTCGAGCATGCACCATAAACCGCTGACGAGCGTCGCTCCATTGTCAGAACACGTTGAGTACGTACGGAGGTTTGACTTCGGGACGCTTTTTGCCTGGAAACAAGTAGAGGTCAGATACGAACGTCCTCTCGGACTCTGACCTTGCTACAAGGCGTGTCGGGCCGCCGAAAGGGTTTTCCATACAACGAAGGACAAAGGGAATGAAAATAACAAGGCAGAAATCATGAACATAGAACAATTATGGGCAAAAAGACGTCTATATTCTTCGGCACTTACGGCCGGACATTACAATAGCTGGAATGGAAAAATGTAAATGACATTATACAAAGAAAGGGGACCCTGGGCGGCTGCTGCCCTTGTTCGGCTCCTCCTCCTCTTCCTCAGGCTCGGGGGTCGGCGGCTCTGGAATCTCCCCCCTGGCCTTGGCCTCCTCCCGGCGCTGATCCCTCCTCAGTTTCCCTAGCGCCTGGATTAGGAGATCGTCATCCGTGTTGGCCGCCAAGTCAAAATCGGGCCCCAGCAGCTTGGCGAATGTGGGTAGGGTGGCCTTTACCCCTTCATTGTAGCCGGCGGCGAAGGTGCTGTCGCCGACCTCATATAGGAACTTGCGAGACAGGGGAGAGCCCTCAAGGATCCGGACGCCGCGGGCCAGGCGCTGGCGGGGCGGAATCTTCTCCAGAGCTGCGGCGAACAAATCGGCGAAGACCCCGGCGCAGTAGTCCTTGGCGGAGTCCATAAACTCCCCAGTGTTCCGATAGCCGGAGGTGTCAACCAACCACTCCGGAGTGGCATCCTTGGCGGCAGGGAGCACCGGAACAAGCTTAAAACCGGCTCTTTCAAGGCCGGCCAACTGGCTGTGAGACTCAGCCTGCAGGGCGGCAATCTCCCTCCCCTTGGCTGCGGCCTCCGCCTCAGCTCGACGGGCGGCCTCCCGTGCCGCAGCAACGGCCGCATCAGCTTTAGCCTTGGCCTCCTTCAGATCGGCCTCCCTGGCAGCTTCAGCCTGAAGGACTAGAAGCCCCGACTGGATGACAGAAGGGAAAAATGATTAGAGGATGAACGTCAAGGGAAAGATATGTTCAGATCTGGCAAAGAAGGAATACCTGAAGAGCGGCGGCCAGGGCAGCACTGGTCGCCTCAGACGACGAACGGCGGGGCAACTCAAGACCGGCATTGAGGGCCATCTCCCTCCAGAGGTCTTCCGCCGGCCGGCTTAGTGGCAGAGAGCCGGCGTCTTCGAGCAGAGGCCCGGAGGAGGCTACCTCACGGCCCCTCTTCTGCTTCTTCTCAGGGGCTTTCTCCGCCCCCTTCAGAGGAACCGTCTTTGTCGGGACGGCCGGCGGTGGAAGGGCAGCTTCGAGAGCAGGGGCCCCGGAACCCTGAGCCAGCATAGTGGCAATCAGGTGCTGCTCACCCTCGGCAGTTCGCCGGGCAGCGTCAGAAGCCGAGGAGTTGGACTCCGAGGCGGGGGCATTCTTGGCTTTCGCCAGTGCGGCTTTAGCAGCGGCCGCTTTGGCCTTCCTTGTCTTCAAACACTCGGCGTGATTCATTTGGTCTCTATCGGGCGGTGAACCTGCAAGAAACAACAAGGATTAGAAGCCGAGCGGGAAGTAGAATAAGACACTCACCTCGAAGGACAGGACCGCCCGGGCCCCGAGACGAGCGTCGAAGGGTAGAAAAAGTCCAGGAACACGGGCGGTACCTATGCCTGCCCCAGAGAGTGCCTCGAAGGTCAGAAATCCGGCTATGGGACGGACGCCACCCTCCGACACCTTCTCCGCATCCGAAAGCAGATCGTCGGTCGGCTCCGGTGACTCAATCTTTGGGGGATACCCATTCCACCGGAGAGGGAGGGGAGGCCCGTCGTATCGAAGGAAGAAGAAGCGGTTCTTCCAGTCGTGGATGGACGAGGGGTAGTTCTTGAACAGCCGCCTCCCAGGACGTGCGGCCACGCTCAGATACCCGTCGGCATTCTGAGGAGTGACGCGGTAGAAATAATGGAAGAGCTCCAAAGTGGCATCGACCCCCGCGAGTTTACAGCGCACCAAGAAGGCCGATATGAATCTGTAAGAATTTGGCATGAATTGCGCCGGAGCCACCTGGAAGCAGTGGAAGAACTCCACATAAAACGTATGAAGTGGAAACCGCAGCCCGGCTTCAACGGAATCCAGATGGAGCATGATCATCCCCGGACGTCTCCTCATCACATGCTCAGCGCCTTTCACACTCCAGACGAACGGCGGAGGAAGGAAGGTGCGGATTTTATTGAGGGCCACACGGGAGAGGACTTGGTCGTGGTCAAGGGCGCTCCTAATCGGGCAAATGTGACGCTCCATATCCGTGGGGATGCCCAGATCATACACCTCCATATCAGAACCGGATTCGGCTTCCTCTCCAGAATCATAATCAGCAGGACGCTCATTCAGGGGGACCGCATCAATAACGTCCACTGCCTCATCGGCATCCCCACCCCTGGCGTCACTCCCACTATCTTGGGACACATCATCCGGCTCGCCATCAGCCCGGATGGTCCCCACCGTCGTGGCCGAACCAGAGGTTCCGGAAACACTAGTTTTTCCCAGGGAGCGTGCATTGGCATTTTCAGAAGAGGAGCCCGAGGAGGAACCCGACGAACCGGAATCAGAACTTGAGGAAATCTCCATCGAAGTCATTCCGGCTAGAAATCAGAGTAAAGGAAAGAAGCAGAGGGGGGAAATTACCTTACAAAGGTATGGTTGGCCGAATTCAGGAAACTTGAAGAGCTGCGGAAAATCGAGAGCAAGAGAGCAGAAATTGGGAACCCTAATTCAGAGGGTAAACCCAGCATTTATAGGGGAAACACCGATGGAGAAACCAACGAGGGGCTGACACGTGGCAAGGAGCGTATTCCGGCCCACGCGCTGTGCGTGGGATGGGAACGTAATGATGACACTTCCTCGGGAAGATGCGCCGCCGCAACATCAGCCGTCACCTCGTTTCCTGAACCGTCAACAGCTGTCAAGCACCGTGGCCACGAGCGTACGTTTCCACCAAGATGCAATGAACACAAGTGCCAAGATACGGACGTCTACTTCGGGGAGGCTCATACTTCCTTATGTCCTGCGCATGCTCAGAACATCAGAAGTGGGGGACTTGTGTTGGGTTAAGGGCCCAAGCCGAGGTCCGGCCCACTAACCCATTTTGCCAGACGAGCGTCCAGCTAGAAACTAGGCCAGCCCACAGGCCCATGTTCTTTAAGGATGGACGAACGTCTGGTGTTGGAGGACTCAGGCCCAGCAGCTCATTCCGACGAACGTCTATGCAGGGACAAGGAGCAGAGCCACGGGCCACCAGGGATGGCGACGAACGTCCCCAGAGCAAGCATGTAGTCATCGGAGAAAACCCAGTGCACATGGTGAGTATCTATCAAGGCCAGGAGACGAACGGCCAATATCCCTCAAGGGTCACTTGGAGCAATCCAACTCACTTCCCGGGTGGACGAACGTCCCCACTGATCCGACGGGAAACCTAGATTCTGGCGGGAAGTGCATTTAATGCTAAAGATTTGGTAGTTGGGACACCAGCGGTCCACAGGCTGCCACGTCAGTACAGCTACCTGCCCATTGGCGGGTATAAATAGAAGCATTTATTTCATTGTAAAGGGTTGGCAACTTTCTATTCTTAGCATACTAGCTTCAGCATCCTTACTGGCAGCATTTCTAAGTGCCTTGTAAGACGAACGGCCGACGTGCCCTTTTTAGCAAGTAGATTGTATTTAGGGGAGTTATTACGAAGTTAATAATACCTACTTACATTGCCTGCTATCACTTTTGTTTCCTGATCTATCTCATAGTTGTTAGGCTAGATATCCACACACTCACTCCACTCGAAACCTTTGGGCTTACGTGTTGGGTCCACGGGTTGAAGGAATAAACCTCAACAGATATATTTGGCCAAATAACAAATTCACCTTATTCAGTAATAATTAGTGCTCAAATCATTATGCATGAACCAAAACATATCAGAAGCAATATCTATGATAATCAAATAATTTTTTGCAGATAAATGACATATACTTACAGTGAGGACATTTTGATTCACTAAACAACATCGATCTGCATAGTTCTTCGGTTTTATCATACACCTGTCAACATAATCTTACGATTCACATCATCGATAGATGAATGAGCATAGAACGGTAGGAAGGAGGGGGCGGTATTGTCAGCCGAGGCATCCGCAGGTAGTAGGGGTGGGATTGTCCGCCGGAGAAAAGGAAGACAAAAGTGACTTGGGGTAAGATTGTTGGCTGATGAACCCGAAGAGGATAAAGAGTGGGATTGCAGGCAAGAAAAGGGGTAGACGAGAAGAATAGGGGGTGGTGTATCGGCTGAGTTGTCGGTAAAGATCGAACGTTTGAGCTCCTTCACCGCGTGAAGCCGTGAATATAGCGTAGGTGATAGGGATTGCGGTTGTGGGTCAGGGTTGGGTCAAAACATACATTTTGGGCTGGGAGTTCCTTATAAAAATATATGACTGATTTGGGTTGTACGTTTCTATTTTATTGGGAGCTACGGAGAACTAACCTAACATTAAGATACTTTCTTTTAACGACATAAATTTTTGACTTTCTTTTAACATTTTTTTATTTAAAGGAACTTTTAAGATACATCAACCTTCTCTTTAAGATTTCAAATGTGAACGTATGAATCTATCTATCTATTAATATATAAAAGCACACTTCTTTGATGAATTAATATATAAAAGCACACTTCTTTGATGAATAGTACTCCCTCCCGAAAATGTCAACATCAAGCTTTAGTCATTATTTTTATTTAAAAAAATAATAGTAAAATTGATCATTGTTTGACATGGTAAAAAAGAAAATTACTATTGGTAAACAAAAATACATTCTGTTGGTTAAAAATGTCCGGTTTATGTCTTCCCATTGCCTAAAAAAAGAGAGGAAACGGTAATAATTTTTTTATTGGCATGTTCCTTGACTCCTATTGGTAAAAAAATAAATGGCACTTTGCACTCACACAAAAAAAAGATAGTAGGAATCTCATGTAATTGATTTGGTTGAACTACATTTTTGCTATTGGTTAAGGTGGGTGGTGTGAATAGTCAAACATGAAATCCTATTGGATGGAATGGGTGGCTGGAATAGTGTCCTTATTTATTGTTTCTAAGTTCCTAACACAACTTGGTTGAGAATGAACTAGCCAATGTAACTGGACCTATAATTTCCCCTATAAAAGGGGCCTTCGGAAATCCTTAAAATCATTTGCGATTTCAGAGTTCATAGGCAAGTTATTCTCTCTATCTCTAAGTTATTTGTGCTCTCATCTTCTTCTTTTAACTTTATGTAAGTGTATATGTTTATTTTGGCAGGTTACAAAAATACACTCCGTAATACAAGCACCAAGATGCTCCATTTGTAAAGTTCAGATACTATGATGAACTATTTTAGTTGGTGTATATCCTTAAATTGGATTTTGAAACTGTAAGAATCTCATACATACCCAGTATGTTATTTTGTTTTTTAAAGCATGTTTTTTGTGTTCATTTACTAGATATCTATTGGACTTATAGAAAGAGTAGGTTAGGCTTTAAAAGTAATGAGTTATTACAAGTGATTGGTGAATAAGGCCAATCACGTGTGGTTAGCTCATTTTTTTTATTAAGTTAGCTCATAATTTTATTACTCTATTTTTAAATTTTAAACTTTCATAATTATTTAAGAAATAATTACATAAATATGACCAAAATAAAGATGATTTACAAAAATATGATTTACTAGAGTAGTAATGAAATCATAGTAATTCATGTTCAAGTTTTGAACTTAAGTTACTACAACACTATGTTGTAGTAATGAATAGTCATATTTATGTAATAACTTTTATTTTAGTAATATTCTTATAAATAATTGGAAACTCAAAAGTAAACTAGAACAATTAATCGGGTTGATATTTATATTTGTATTGGTTGAATTGTTTTAAATTTTTATTTTTATGTTAGCATACTTTTTAGTAGTGGTCAGTTTACGATGTTTGACTAACTATAAATTTAATTGATCTCTATCATTAATAAGATTATTTTTAGTAAATAAAATGTATATCCTCAGAAACTACATTAAAAGTTTTATAATACCTGATTTTAAATTTGATAAATGTTTGATATATGAAGTAAAATATTAATGATAATTCACGTTGATAGGAGAACAATGGACATAAACCTTTAAATGGGATAGAAGGAGTATGTTTTATGTTGAATTGAAAACTGCCACCGTGTTGATGAGAAAAAGTAATGACCTTCATAGGTACCGAGACAAGCCGCTTTAATGTTTTAGCCGATAAAACAAATGGTACTCCCTATGTTTTAAAGTATTTAAGTTGTTTAATTATTTGATAGAGTTCTATATTCTCTTTTCAGAATTAAAGAAAGTCATATCCATAATAAAGGTTTTAATATTAAGAGTCCGTCTGGTGATATTGAAATTGACTGAATTAATCCAATGTGCTGAAATTTTTGGTGCTGAAGCGGCTCTACGGGCAGAATACGCTGAGTAATGCAAAAACTTTATTTAAAAAAATTTCAATTAATAAAATAAAGAAAAAATTATATGAAAAATAGTTAAAATTGATTATGACACAATTTAACGTGTGAAATCAAAAGTTACGTGTTTAGGGAAAAAAAATTGTTTGGTAATGCTGATAAGCTAAAAACAGGGGCCAAAGAACTACTATGTTTCACCCCGCTCCAGCCTTTGAATTAAGAACTACTATAAATTCTACCCGTTGAATGTGTCTCGAAAGTTATTGTGTGCTTGAATGATAGCATGATTTTGCATATACGGACTCAACCAATATTTTCTCACAAATTCATATTTAAGTATTGTTTAATAATATCATAACACTCTTTCACATATTTGCACCCCCTGATTTGCCAATAAACCAGGCAATTCGTGTAAAAAAAATTAAGTATTATTTAATAATATCATAACATTCTTTCACATATTTGCACCCCCTGATTTGCCAATTAACCAGGGGCAATTCGTGTAAAAAATATTTAAGTATTGTTTAATAATATCATAACATTCTTTCACATATTTGCACCCCCTGATTTGCCAATTTACCAGGGCAATTCGTGTAAAAAATGCAATTTGTATAAATGCATAGTCACCATATTACTTGAGATGTTTATATTTAGACGATTTATTTCAGTTTCAAACCAAACCAAACTTAAACAAACTAAAACAGACCATACTTGGATATTAGAAATAGTAGAAGCACCTATTTGTATATTTTCCCACAAATTTAGATTCAAGTATAATTCAAGAATGACATAACACACTTTCACATATTTTACTCCCTTATTATTTAGTCATTATAAATAATTTACCTTCAATTAATTTATATAAACCTTGGAAAATGAAAAAATGGCAAAATCATTTGCGCATCGTAAGGTGAATTACTAGCAAAAGATGACTCAAGGACTTTGGCAGTACGTCGGTCGAGGTAGAATCCGGCTCAGCAGGGGCGATATCAGAAATCTTTAATGGATCGAGTTGTTCTTCGACGGGTTTATTGAGAAAAGACATTAGAGAGTTGGCGAATTCTTTTTCGAGCATTTCTTTTACTCATGTTAAGCGGTCGGCGAATAAGTCTGCTCATTTGTTAGCTAGGGTGGTTTGTTCTTTGCCTGATTCACAATACTCGTTTTATTCTCCTCCTTCTTTCATTGTATCTGCTTTAGCAAACGAATTGATAAATGTTAATTAAATCTATTTCTTTAAAAAACGACGAGGATGATGATCATAAAAATAACATCACTATTCACTACACTGGTCATTCGAGCTAGTAAGGTGGTCTCAACGCACTCCGAGCACTCCTAGGGGTGGGGTCGGTCCGGTCTGGGTCGGTTTTTGCGAAACCCGGAAATTACCCGGAAGGTCTCGGGTTATGAAAATTAGGGACCGGAACAAAGCCCATTATATTCGGTCTGAGGCATTAAGCTGGCTCAAGGACTTTGGCAGTACGTCGGTCGAGGTAGAATCCGGCGCAGCAGGGGCGATATAAATCTTTAATGGATCGAGATGTTCTTCAACGGGTTTATTGAGAGAAGACATTAGAGAGTTGGCGAATTCTTTTTCGAGCATTTCTTTTAGTCATGTTAAGCGGTCGGCGAATAAGTCTGCTCATTTGTTAGCTAGGGTGGCTTGTTCTTTGCCTGATTCACAATACTCGTTTTATTCACCTCCTTTCATTGTATCTGCTTTAGCAAACGAATTGATAAATGTTAATTAAATCTATTTCTTAAAAAAAAACGACGAGGTTGATGATCATAAAAATAACATCACTATTCACTATATTGGTCATTCGAGCTAGTAAGGTGGCCTCAACGCACTCCGAGCACTCCTAGGGGTGGGGTCGGTCCGGGCTGGGTCGATTTTTGCGAAACCCGGAAATTAACCGGAAGGTCTCGGGTTATGAAAATTAGGGACCGGAACAAAGCCCATTATATTTGATCCGAGTCGGTTTTTGATAGCGCTCGGGTTTTTACGTCCTTAATCCAAAAATACTTTTTTGGGTTCTCGGGACATCATACACATCAATTTATAATATTTTCACTAATCAAACTTACATATCATATGCTCCATGGTAGGACATGGAAAATATAGTTATCCAAGCGTGTTCTATATTAATTCGGCAGTAAGTTTTATTAATGAACGCGTGTCGTTATTAATAACTATCCCCGATGAACTGGATATACTCCTCGATTGAGTATTCGAGAGGAAGATAGTTAAAGATAATCATCGAGGAGTATATGCAGTTCATCGAGAATAGTTATTAATGACGAGACGCGTTCATTAATAAAACTTGCTACCGGGTTAATATAGAACACACTTGGATAGCTATATTTTTCATGTCCTGCCATGAAACATACGATTAGCGTATACTTGAATTATGCATTTGGAGAAACTGAAATATACATTAGGTAAAAGTAAAATGTGTTGAATACAAGGTAAAACTAAAATGTGCATTAAGTGAATTTGAAATGTGCAGAATAAAATATATTGAAATGTCACATTATAGTTTCACCTAACACAAATTGTTTTTTGGATAAACTATAAATTTATAACTATATGTCTATATGAACAAATGTTACACAACAAAAGGGGCATACCCGAGTTGTACAACACAATAATTCCATCAAAACCTCACAATACTAGAATGCAAATGCAACATAAACTAGACATCCGCTTTACCTCTGCTTATTTAACCAAAATTTAAAGAAAAACACCAATGCACATTTCAGTTTTATCCAGAGCCCGTTTGGTAACACTAAAATTGGCTGGATTGGTTGATTCTAGGGATGACAATTTAACCCGACCCGATGGATACCTGCATCGAACCGAACCGGTCAAAATGGGGAAAACCGCTTTGACTGGGTAACAGGTACGGGGCGGGGAATACTCGATTCATGTAAACGGGTAATGGGGCGGTTATGAGTTTATACCTACCCGCCCCGCTACCCGCCCCGTTTAATTTGGATACGGTTACCCGCACCATTACCCGACCTGCACAATTAACTTATATATTTTAATAGTTTATGTATTTATTATTTAATATATTAAGTATATATGAATATTAGTACATTAGTATATGACACTTATTCCCTCTAGTATCTTGAAACAATATTCAACTTAACTTCTACAATATTCCTTCAAAAAAAAACTTCTACAATATTTATTTTCTGCACATATTGATTAATTGATTTTCGTGACTTTCTCTACGCAATTTCCACATTGTGACTCTCTTAATTTTTCACCCAATAACTTTCATAAAACTCGCGTATGAGTTTAAAGTCAAAATATTGAGAAACATTACTCTAGTTTGCTTTGCTTTATGTAATTGCTAATAATTTTGTAAAGGTGTATGGGATGATTAGATTAATTTTGATTGGTTGCTCTAATTTATATCAAGTTTTAAAATTTAAATTATGTTTTTTCTAAAACATAGTATTGAAAGTGCCTTTTTTAGAAATAATTCCAAATCTATAATAAAAAAAAAAGTTGTGGACAAAAATGCGACTCTAGTAACGTTAGTGTTTATAATTTTATTCAAATGTTATGTCGTAGTGATTACAAAACTTACTCATGGTAACTTATAGTCACATTTATGTTCATATCTTTTTCATTAGTGGTATTTTAGGGAAAAAAATTCCCATTTTCATTATGCTACTTGTATACATTATTGTTCTCAAATTAATTTAGATGTTGAATGTTGGTGGGGGGTATGCTTATTGAATGTTTGGAAGTTAAGAGGCCGTTTGGTAATACTGTTTTTCGGCTTATCAGACTTATCAGCCAGCTTTTTCACCAAACACGTAACTTTTGCTTTCGCGCGCATAATTGTGTAATAAGCAGAAAAAGTAATGTTGTGGTTACTTTCCTGGCTGTATTGGCTGAAGTTACTGTAGATAACCATTTTAGCTATTTTTACATATAATTTTTTCTTTATTTTATTAATAAAATATATTTTAAAAATAATTTTTTCCTTAAATCAGCAAAATCAGCCAATGCAGCCACTTCAGCCAGAACTTCATAAATTTCAGCAGAATCAGCCAAAACAGCCGATTTTCGTGCTACCAAACGGGCTCTAAATGTTTTTGTGATTCGTATTTAGATTTTACTATCGAGACAAGACTTAATCTTTTGATGTTGACGTGGTAAGAGATTCAATTTCAATCTAGACATATATAATTTGTGAATATTAGATTCAAACGATTGTAACTTTTTGTCATGTTTTAAAAAACTTTATCTGTGGTACTATTTAATTTTGATTCTTGTAAATTGAGGTGGTCAATGATAAGTAGTTAATAATCATTTTAGGATCTATACTAATTTTGAAGAAAAAAAATTATTTTTTAATAAAACCGTTACCCGCGGGTAAAAAATACCCGACGGGTAACTGGGCGGTTTCGTGAAAATTTTTATCAAACGGGGCGGGTACGGGTAATGGTATACCCGACCCCGAACCGCCCCGTTGCCATCCCTAGTTGATTCTGCTGAAATTTATGAAATCCTGACTGAAGTGGCTGTATTGGTTGATTCATGAAAAAAAATATTTAAAATAATTGTTATTAATAAATAAAATAAAAAATTATATGAAAATAGCTAAAATGGTCCTCTACATTAACTTCAGTCAATATAGCCAGAAAAGTAACTCCAACCTTACCTTTTCTACTTATTACATAATTCAGCGCGCGAAATCATGCAACCAAATTTCATATTAGGGCTGGACTCGGGCCGGTTCGGGCCCGGTTCGGGCCTGGGCCCGGCCGGGCCTCGGGCCAGGAAAGGGGAGGCCCGAGCCCGAACCGCCGGTGGCCGGTTCCGGTCCCGGTTCCGGGCCAAACCGGGCCGGGCCAGGCCGAACCGGCCCAATTAATTTTTTTTTTTTGTTCTCCTATTTAATCCCCTACCCCTCCCCCTCAACCCCAAACCATCCCAAACCACCTCAAATGGCCCAAAATACCTAATCCAACCTAAAACTTAAAAAAATTTGAAAAAAAAAAAATTAAAATCCGGCCCGGACCGGGCCCGAACCGGTCGGGCCGGTTCACCAAAACCTGGGCCCGAGCCCGAACCGCCCAGCAGCCGGGCCGGGCCGAACCGAACCGGTGGACCCACCGGGCCGGGCCGGGCCGGGCCGGGCCAAACAGTAACCGGGCCGGGCCGCCCGGCCCGAGTCCAGCACTATTTCATATAATATAGTGTCAATCGTACCCTTTGTGGTGCACATTTCAATTTTATATAATTTCAACGGTATACTTTAGTTTCATTTAATGCACATTCAATTTCATATAATACAATCCAAATTTTCAGATTCATTTTCATTTCTCTCATAATAATTTTTTTCATGTTTCACGAAATTCTCTTTTTGACCATCATTACATATAATTTTTTATTAGTAAAAAGAATGTAAACACAAATTATGAAACTTTATAATGAAATGGATACAATATTTTTTGAAAAGAAACAATTTTTATACTTCCTCCGTTCTTAAATAAGTGCAACAGTCAACATTTCACACTTGCCGAGACACAACTTTGACCATTAATATATATAATTCTCTATTAGTAAAAAATTTTAAAAAATCAGTTTTTGAAAATTACAATGAGACAAATATAATAATATATTTTTCAAAAAATATATATTAATACATCAATAAATAAAATGCAGTCAAAGTAGAACATGTGAATAGTGCAAAATTTCACATGTTGCACTTATTAAAGAACGGAGGTAGTACATTCATAAATAAAATGCATTCCCTTGCCCCTGAAAATTCTTCGCTAAGAAAAGTTATACATACATTAATAAATTGAGTAGATAAATTAGAACCCTCAGTAAAAAATCAACGTTGTCGTTGAAAAGAAATTGAGGACCGTAAGTATATAGTTTGGTTCCGCCTATTCCTCCTCTGAAAAATTGAAAGTTTGAAACCATGGCGCCTGAACCTAAAAAAATTCGCCCTGTAGCATCTTCGGACGAAGACGCAAAATCTTACGCAACGTCTGATGAAGACGAGAAGATGTCCGAGCATGAAGCAATAATTGATCAGAAACCTGAATCGTCTTTTGAATCTGAGGAGTGCTCTGCGGAATCCGATTGCAGCACTGAAGAAGAGGACGAGGGAGAAACAACTCAATCTTCTTCCGAATCTGAGGAATCTCAGGCCCCACCACCCGCATCCGGCTTAGCCCTACTGTCCCGTGTTGCTTCCAAGACTACTTCGAAGCAACTATCTTCAAGGCCATCCGGAAAGCGTGCCTTGGAAGCCGAAAAGGAAGTTTCCCAGAAAAAGAAGCCTGGGGCTCAACGAAAGTGGAGCGAGAAGGATGAGATTGCCATCCTCACGGAAAAGATTCACTACGAAGCCCAAAGAGGGGCTAATAAGGGTCGTTCTCCTCGCTTCTTCTATGACTTCATGAAAAATAAATGGAATATTTCTGTTTCGAGGACTAGCTTAACAGATAAGCTTAGGAGGCTCAAAAAGGATTTCTTAACCCTGTATAAGAAAGGTGATGTCCCTACTTTTGCTAGCCCTCACGAGTCTAAGCTTTATCAACTTTCTGAAAAGATTTGGGGCACTTCTAGTAATGCCAATTTTACTAGTGATGCTGCTAAACCAATTGCAAAAAATGCCAATGGGAAGGTAAAAAGGCTTGCTGAGGAAAGCGTCATTAGCCACTCCATGAATGCAGTTGAATCTGAAGAAGTGACTGAAAAGAAGAAGAAGAAGAAGATTGCTCTTACAGACAAAGGGAACGAGAAGAAAAGGAAGCACAAGCCTGATCCAGAGGAAAAAGATGAACACGCTGCTCCTGTTGAAAAAGATGAGAAAACTGCTGGTAAGGTTGAGCACAACCATTCTGCCTCTAAGGAGAAAGACAGCCATTCCGATAAGAAGAAGAAAAAGAAGAGGAAAACTGCTCCAGAGGGAAAAGATGAACGAACTGCTGCTGTTGAAAAAGATAAGCAAACTGCAGGTAAGGTTGAAGGCAGCCATTCTGCCTCTAAGGAAAAAGACAGCCAGACAGATGAGAATAAAAAGAAAAAGAAAAAGAAGACTGGTCAAGAGGGAAAAGATGACCAAACTGCTGTTTCTGAAAAAGATAAGCACACTGCCAGTAAGGGTAAAGACAACCAGACTGATGAGATGGAAAAGAAAAAGCCACAGAAGACTGCTCCAGAGGAAAAAGAAGAGCAAACTGATGTAGAAAAATATAAACAGGCTGCTGATATGGGTAACGACAACCATTCTGCCTCGGAGGAAAAATACAGTGAGGCTGGTTGCTATGAGGTAAATGATGGAAAAGGTGAAGCAAATCATGGTGAAGCAAAGAATGAAGAAGGGGATTTTCAGTACAAATACCCTTACTTGTTTAAATCTTTCAACAAGAAAAACTATCCAAAGAGTGGTCAGGAGACATTGGATATGTTGAAGAAAAATGTGTTTCTGATTGATAGTTTCAAAGCCGCTGAGCTTGAGGAGATGTGGATCAAGCTATGGGAACAAAAGGTTGAGTGCTGCGTGAAGTTGGGAGATATGTTAGCACTGCAGGCCAGATTTATGCTTGATGCTATGAAGAGGTAATTGTGAACATTGCCACGTCTGATTGATGTATGATATGTAGCATATTTTTTTGCACTTTTGAAAACTAAACTTGGGATTTTGCTGCTCTTAGACTGCTAATATTGATGCTACTATTAAGATGAATGCCTTTATGAATGCACAGAATGTGATATTGTGCTTAAAAAGTTGTACATTATTGCTAAAAACGCAGCCTTATTTTTCATGTGACTTGTTTACTCTTTAATATCCCACTTTGAAACTCCTCTACCGTATCTTCATTGATATGGCTGAAAGGCATGTTCTGCACAAATGGCAGCAGAAGGCCAGAGCCTGGAACATTTGAATCGCCGCCTTCGCCTAATTTTCATGAATATAGTGGCTATAAATCATAGGTTACATCTCTGGTCTCCAGAGCAACCTATCTCAGGCAATTTGAATTTCATCCTCATATTAGCAGCATGTTTTCATTCTATAATTATCTCATTAAAGACTATTAATCCAAATGGGTGGATTCCATTACAAACTTGAGGAAATAGATAAGTGTCAATAATCTTGTGGAAAGAATTGGTTGCCAGGGATATCTCAGCATGTATAGTTTCATGCTCACAATCATTTTTGTTTCAATTCGAAGTGTTTATAGATTATCTTTTCTTGAATATTGAATTATATTGTTTGCAAGATAGTATTAGTAAAACTCAGAGTTGAAACAAGCTCAATGTGTCTAGAGATGCATCTCTTTGGTTAATGAACAAATAAAATCACCCATTATTTTTATATTTGGTATGGGCTCTTGCACTTTGGGCATATAAAATTATAAACGATTACATGAGTAAAGTCTTTATTAAGGAGCATGCCGGGATTTGAGTTAGAGCCTTCAGAGTTTTTGACAGGGGTAAAATCTGCTACATATCAATAATATCATACTAAATTGATTTTGAATGCACTTAATAGCTAAATGGAAGTTTCCAAAAAGATATTGATATGGAGTATATGAGTATGCAGTATCCTGGCGTATATAGAACGGTGTGTTTTCCGTCCATATTCAAACAACGTTTTGAATGAACGGTGTGTTTTCCGTCCATGCTTGGGGATAGAGACATAGAGTAATCAATTCTTTTGGTTTTGATGTGATTGACAAGTGGAAAGGAAATAAGTAAATAACTAATCCGTTGTCAAAAGACTCAAAACATTGCATCACGTTTAATCAAAATCATTTAACTTAGAACATTGTTTTACATTATAATATTTGCAAATTGAACTTTTTAAACTTTAAAATTGAAAGAATGGCAGCAATATTAGTTAGGGAGTTTGAATGGACAAATATATGATCCCTTTTATACTTGACAAAAAAGTGACCCAAGTCTAATATCCCCATTCTTGTTTGCCGTTCGTAGTCAAGACTTCTGCCATCTATCTGCTTCTCTCCTTCGGCTCTGCATCGTTCTTCTTCTCCTACACGATCTATCTACCATCTATCTGCGCTTTCTCTCTGCTTCTCCTTCTCTCTTCATTGCTCTTGCCTTCTCTGCTCACGACGTCCCCCGCATTATCCTTCTTCTCCGACATGACCTCTCCATCAGTGACGCTCTTTGTTGATGAATCGTGCAGCTCTCCCCTGTTGCAACAAAGAAGAAGACCTTTCTCTCAATGCACGTCTTCATCTTTCTTCTTCGCATCTAATTTCTAGGGTTTCGAATTGCAAAACCGAACCCCCAAATCATCATGAAACCCTAGATTCAAAGCTGAGGGGGAAGGGGGATGTTGGCGCAAAAGTGAGTTGCCAAAGAGCGATAGAGGTTGGGGAAGGGGCTGAGCAGGCAGGGCAGGGGGTTGGGGGTTGGGGAGGGGCCTGGTGGGCTGGGGGGGCTGATGTCACGATTAGGTGGCGGCCGTTATTGGTGATGGTTGCCGGGGCTGGGTATGGGGGTCAGATTGTTGGCTGATCGGTCGGAGGACTCGGAGCAACAATTTCGCTGAGCAGAAACGATCATAATGACATGTTTTGCGATGACATGTCATAGTGACACGAAAAACCGCACTGACGTGAAAAATATGGTTGAAGGGGGCGTTGGTGGTGGTGCATAGTTGCAGGAAAAGGTTGCCAGAAAATTTTCCGGTAGTTATAGTGACATTCAAAAGTGACATAAAAATTTGATAGTGACGTATAATAGTGACATGAAAATCTTGCATTGACATAAAAAACAGTGACACCATGTTTTCCATATATGTGACTTTCTTAGTCACATTTTTGTCCTTTTATCAAAATGGTCACTTTTTTTGGAAATTAGCTTCAATTAGGTAATGTTCAAGGAAAAGGGCCTTGAATAATTCACCCAACACCTAAACTCTAAGAGCCCGTTTGGTAGCACCAAAATCGGCTGTTTTGGCTGATTCTGCTGAAATTTATGATATTCTGGCTGGAGTGACTATTTTGGCTGATTCTGCTGATGTAAGAAAAAAATATTTTAAAAATATATTTTATTAATAAATTAAAGAAAAAATTATATGTAAAAATAGCTAAAATGGTCCTCTACAGTAACTTCAGCCAATACAGCCAGAAAAGTAACTCCAACCTTACTTTTTCGGCTTATTACACAATTCAGCGCGCGAAAGTAAAAGTTATGTGTTTGGTGAAAAAGCTGGCTGATAAGCCTGATAAGCCGAAAACAGAGTTCTCCAAACGGGCTCTAAGTAGTTGTATTGTATGTCCACATAAATTCAGATAGCCAATGGGTCCAACATCATAATAATTCATTATTAAAATCTAGGGAAAAATAATTTAAATAATCCAGATTTTGAAGGAGTGTGAGGTGTACTACAAACTTGTGTAAGTAAATTTATGATGCTAATAAGTAAATAATTTAAAATATTTTTGTATTTGTGATGATATAATTAATTTTCTAAACTTCCTTTGTGAAATAAGTGATATTATCTATGACTTTCATTATTAACATATTTGAATGACTTTTACGTTATTCACACTCTATTTTGACTTTATATTATTAATTAATTGATGTAATAAACAATTTTCTTATGTAGAACATTATACTATTTTTCTTAGATAAAAAATTGGGAATTTATCACAAATAGGCAAAAAAGAGAAATAATATCACTTTTTTCAACTTTTAAAGTTTCTTTCAAAAGTATAGCAGCGAAGTTTTTCTTTTCAACAATAGACCTTAAGCCTATATACGGTAACTAATCCTCCGTAGATCAGTAAACCCTTGTCATTACTACGTACTCTAAATTGTAAACCCAGATACTCCGTATTAAACTTATACCCCATCACAATTGAAAAACTAAAAGTAATAATAATGATAACTATAGCAAAGATTTTCTCTATGTAAACATGGTATAATTAAAATGTAAAAACTCTAAACATTATAAAAATTTGAAAAATTATAAACTCTGAATATTATTAAAAAATAAAATTATTAAAGGCAAAAATCATAAAAACATACAAAAGTTTATTAAAAAAAGGGAAAAGGAAAACGTAATGTAAATCCTTTATTTAGTTTTGAAAATTTTAAACTTCAATATATATAAAGGTGGGTTCAAGTAAAAAGTAGTCTTCTCATGAAAAGTGAGAACAAATCTTGGCATTTGATCACTTGAAAATGGATGGATAAGATGAACTTTAAACACAAGAGACGGTTTTATAAAAGTGCAAATGTTTATACTATAAAGTGGATAGTTACTGATTAAAATAGCACTCATGCGTGTCAAAAAAGATTGTCAAAATCTTCCAACTTGTGCACTTTTTATTATGTACTGCATTGCACTTTTGTGCTCTACGGCTGCACTTTTTGACTATTCAGATACACATTTGCCACAACATTTTCATTAAAAGTTCTCCATAATTACAACAATGTCACCACGTTTCAACATTAAAAATTGATCTCTTCCATCCATTTCTTCACATCAATAGCCAAGATTAGTTCTTATTTTTCACCTAGAAAGTACTTTTTATTTGAACCAAATTGATCTCTTCCATCCATTTCTTCATATCAATAGCCAAGTAATTTTTCACCTATATATATATATATATAAAGATGGTAAAAACTAAAAAGAATAATAGTTTGTAAATCTAAATAATCTAATATCGTCAAAATTATTAATTAAAAACAGGGAGTATAAACTAAAACAAAAAACATATTAAAGAAAGGCCTTTTTATTCCAATATTACTAAAAATAGGATAAAAGATAAAAAAGTGATATGTTTTTAAAAATTTCAAAAATGTGACCAACAACACAATTAATCCTGCAGTGTAAAGTGACTCAGGGCAAAGTTACTCGACCAAAGTGACCCCACCGACCACAGTGACTGCCCCACCGGCAACAGTGACTGCCCCGCCGCCACAGTGACTGCCCCGCCATCACAGTGACTGCCCCGCCGCCACAGTGACTTCCCCGCCGCCACAGTGACTGCCCCGCCGCTAAAGTGACTGCCCCGCCGCCACAGTGACTGCCCCGCCGTAACAATGACTCCGGCCACAGTGACTCCGGCCAAAGTGACTCCGCCGATCATAGTGACTCCTGCTTATCGGCCATAGTGACGACCGCTCACCGGTCACAGTGACTCCGGTTACGATGACTGCCTGCTCACCGTCCAAAGAGACTGCGCGCTCACCGGGAAGTGACTGCCGCCACCATCGACAGCGACTCCATCCACCCGTCAGTGACTCTGCCCAACCAGTGATTGCCGCCATGCCCGACCAGTCAACTCCCCATCCTCCAGCCCCTCCCAGCCACCTCCCCCAGCCCTTCCAGCCACCTCCCCCAGCCCCTTTCAGCCACCTCCCCAGCCCTTCCCAACCCCCAGCCTCCACCCCAGCTCCCTCCCAGCCTTTAGCCACCTCCTCAGTGCCGCCCAACAACCTGTCACATCCAGATCCACCTCCAGCGCCGCCAGCAACGTGCTACAACCAAATCCGGCTCCAGCACCGGCCAGCAACGTGCTACAACCAAATCCGCCCTCAGTGCCGGCCAACAACCCCTCCACAACCGGATCTGCCCCTAGCACCGACCAACAGCGCATCTTGTCCTAACAACCACCGCCCTGTTCGCCTAAACATCTGATACTCTCACAGATCTTAAATCCAAAACAGATCTGAACAGAGATGGCGAAGAGAAGCAGAAAAGAAGGAGAAGATGAAGCTTTCGTTGCCGATGCAGATCATCTCCGTCGCTGTCGTACTAGCAGGATCTGTCTTCTTCGACGGCGTTGCACTGGTGGTCTCCATCTGCTTTGATGGCGTCGCGTTGGTGGTGGAGTCGTGGTCGATGATGAAGACGTAGACACATACATGACGACGGAGGAAGAGAGCGACTGAGGAAGAGAGCGGGTGAGGAAGAGAACGGCGGAGGTTAGGAGCAGCGGAAGCGGCGATGGAGTTGAAGGCACTGGACGTCGTCACCGTTCACCGGAGTTGAAATCGTTGGTCTGGGGATCGGATGTCAATCGCCGGTCTGATTGGAGTTGAATTCGATGGTCTGATGAGAGGATGGAGGAGGAGTTGAAATGGAAGGTCTGGTGCTGGTGTGCAACGAGAAGATGAACGGGTCACATTTTTGGGAAAAGGTAGATTTGCCATTAATTTGGAATCTGAAAAGTTAAAAGTCATAAATGGGCCATTTTTTCTTAAAGAAATTAGAAGTTCTTCCAAAAAAATAGAAGTTTTTATGAGAGGGAAAAGATATAAAAATTGAAAACAAGATGCATGAAAACTCTAGCAATAAATAAATATTACGGGAAAAAATAGAATGAAAAAATTGCCTGGTTATTACTTATTGACTTTTGATTTCTAAATCTATGAGTTTTTTCCTATTTTCCAAAAAGTTACCCGACGCACGCTGCTTTCCCCTTTCTTCATTCGACGCAAGCATCGGGGCATCGACGGCGTACCATTCTGCATCTTACGGTCCTGTACCTTCACAACACCACTGACGCGTCGCGAACCACTGTCGCCGCGTCGCTCAACGCCGCCGCCATAAGCCATCGGCCCTCTAGATACTCTCTTCTTTGTGAATCCGTCTTCTCCATCGAGAATGAAAGTGTGACCTTTCTCCTCTGCATCGACGCCGTTGTCCAGCATCGTCGATGCCTTCTCCGCCTTTGCCATTGCACCTCTCCTTGTTGTTGCTTTCACTATTCTTCTTCTCTCTGCTTCGAATACACCTCGAATGGACGGATCTGGCAAGCAGCCAGATCTGGCGGAGGATGGAGGCTAGGGTTCATTGGTGGTGGTCGGGGCTGGGTTGGACTGTCAAAGGTGGGACTGGGAGGGCGCATTAGGGTTGGGAGGGGTGGATTGGGGTTGAGAGGGGTGGATTGGTGTGCAACAAGGATTGGGGTGGCTGGAGATGGTGGGTATGGCGGAGTTGGTGGCTGGGGATGGGATTCTGGGGAGTCAAGTCAGGGTAGGGAAGTGGTGTTGGTCACTAGGCTGTGGCGGTGGTCAGCCGAAGTGGTGGCCGCGACTGTGACGGGGAGGGGCAGTGTACAGGGCGTGGTTGCCAATGGTGCACAGGGCTTGGTGCTTGGGTTGGGGTGCGGTGGCCGCCTGGTCGGTCGCGGTGGTTGATTTGAGGTGGTTCAATGGAAGGGGCAGACAAGAACATTGACTTGCTGAGGGGAGGGGGACGGCAGTGACTGGCCGGGGTAGTGACTGTCTGGCGGAGTCATTGTCGATGGCGGCGGAGTGTGGCAGCGGAGTCATTGGCGATAGCGGCGACAGTCACTAGCCGGTGAGCAGGCAGTCACCGTAACCGGAGACTCCGGAGTCACTGTGGCCAGTGAACGGTAGTCACTATGGCCGATAAGCGGGAGTCACTGTGATCGCCAGAGTCACTTTGGCCGGAGTCACTGTGTCCGGAGTCACTGTGTCCGGAGTCACTGTGGCGGCGGGACAGACACTGTCGTCGGTGGGGCAGTCACTGTGGTCGGTGGGGTCACTTTGGTCGGAGTCACTTTGTCCAATGTCACTTTAGAATTTTTAGAATTTTTAAAAACAGATCACTTTTTTATCTTTTATCTTATTTTTAGTAATATTGGAATAAAAAGACCATATGGGTTTATGACATGAATATTACTAAAAAATAGAGAATGGACCAAAGGCCCTTTTTAATTTCAAAAAATGTGACTAAAAAGACAAACAAGATTGTTATACCATTACTAAATCAGCTAACTCCTTGGAGTCACTAATTTTCTTACCCCGCCTGCTACAATGAATTGTTCAATATGTCAAATAAGGGGAGAAAATGAGCCAAGTCGAGCTTCAACATGGGAATGCTTGAGCTTGATAAAAATTAAAGAACTCGAACTCGAGCTCAAAATAAAATTTATATTTTCCAAATTATTAAATTGCATTCATATACTAGATAAATGATATGTAATAATTTTACTTAATCATTCTCATTTTTTAGTTTCCCTCTTTCACTCTCTTTTTTACTCCTTATTTTACTATCAATTAAACTTTAAAATATTCAAAGAAATAAACATCAATAAATAAATCAATATAATATATTGTATATACACAAATATATACTCATAAACTCCATATTTATTTATTTATTTATTTATTTATTTATTTATTTGTTTATTTATTTATTTATTTATTTATTTATTTATTTATTTATTTATTTATTTATTTATTTATTTATTTATTTATTTATTTATTTATTTATTTATTTATTTATTTATTTATTCATTCATTCATTCATTCATTCATTCATTCATTCATTCATTCATTTATTTAGTTATTTATTTATTTATTTATTACTTATTTACTTACTTACTTACTTATTTATTCATTTATATATTATGGTTCTCGAACTCACGAGCTCAAAAGAATTGAGCTCAAGCTCGGCTTGTTTGGTTAACGAACCAGCTCGAACTTGAGTCGAGTTTTGACCGGGCAGCTCATGAGCGGTTTGACTCATTTACACTCCTAGTGTCAATGACCAACACAAGTGACAAATAGCCTAGCGACAAACACTTGTGACAAATAGCTCAATGATCAAACGGGTTACAATTACATTTACAAACGTTTGTCACATAATTTTTCAACCACCATCGCCACTCCATCTCTCCTCACCGCTGCAACCACCATGGGCGGGGGGCAAGTATAAGAGGGCCATATCCTCATCCCTCCCACCAGAATTTTTTGAAAACACTACTATTAGAAATTATTTAGAGCCCCCAAAAAATTATGAAGGCATTAGGCAAGCCGTAAGTCTATTGTTTCAAATTTTAAATTTGCGAGATTTGCAATTTTAGTCCTTTAGTTTTTTGTTGTCCCCATTATTAATCCCGTAACTTTACTCACATGTTGATTATGTCCTCTAACAAACAGGTCTTTGCAGTTTAACGATTTTTTCACCTGGAAGTATACTTTATGGCAAAAAATCGACATTGGCGGCATTTTTTGCGGTGAATTATCTCTAGGAAAGTGTACTTTCTGGTGGGAAAGCACTTAAATTTCAAAAAAATGTTAATTACTCCATCCGTATCACATATATCTTCCCACTTCCAAAGTGGGTGAGATTAAGAATAGTGAAATGGGGTATGAATTATTGAGGGTATGATGGGAAGATGGTGAAATAATGTGATGGAATGAAGGATAAATCCAAAAAAAGTAGGTGTAGTAGTGTATTATTCTTTAAATTATTGAGGGTATGATGCGAAGATTTAGAAATGGGAAGATATAAATGTTACGTCCAAAAAAGGAAAGTGGAAAGATATGAATGTTACGGAGGGAGTATATGACCAAATTTACGAGCAAGTAAAGTACTAGGACTAAAAATAGGCACATAATAAATTTATGGTACCAAAATTGCAGATTTCTGTTTACATTTTAATACTTGTATTATATCTTGTAGTGAAGTTTGGCCCCGCCCCGGGCCGCCACAGTTAACCACTAACGTCGTTCCAGCCAGTCGTCTCCGGCGATAGAGACTCCAGTCCGGTCTTGTGACCTCTGCCCCACCACTTTCGGTGATCAACGTTACTACCGACGGCCACAATAACCATCACTGGCCGTGGCTCCACCATTCATTGTGAGAAAAAAAGGTGGGACTAACACCTATAGAAGATAAGATGCAGGAGTTTCGTTTGCGGTGGTTTGAGCGTGTGCATAGAAGACCGGGTGATGCACCTGTTATACGACTTGAGGGATGGGGAGAAGAGACAGAGAGGAGAAGGAGGGGAAGATCCTAACAGACTTGGATTAGAGGAATTCGAGCTGATATGCGTGTTCTTGGGTTGGACGAGAGTATGCCTTTTGAAAGGGCAAAGTGAAGGACACACATTCCCAAACCACAACAAAGGAGGTAATCTTTTTTATGATTACCTCCTTTTTTTTTTATTATCTCGTTCATTCATCAACCGTCTCAACCCGTTTGCGGCTGCCGTTACTCGTCAAAAACGATACTGGAGAAAACAAACCACAGAGAGGAAAAAATATGCAAAAAAAAAAAATGATTTGGACAAAAGCGTCTTTGTTTCTTCAAAATCACTTTAAAATTCACATAGCAGAAGGATCTCAAGTTCAGTTTGGCAGCTGACATAGCACATGCCCGGATATTATCCAGTCGCCCGCACACTCTGCTAGCCAACCACTGACTGCCGGAAATGGCTTCCTGCTCACACTCTCTCGTATCCTCTTCTTCTTTCGTCACTGTGAATCGAGATAGAGCTATTCCTCGCTCACCTTCGACAGGCACCAGATTTTCTCTCTGTAAATCTCTAATTGACAGACGCAACCCTAGCATTACGATTTGCGCATTTCGGTGTAGCTCCTCCTGTGATAAATCGCGCTCCAATAAGGTTTTCGATTATATCCTCGTGGCATGCACTTCCGCAGCTTTGTCTCTCTCTTTGTTCCTTGCGGATGTGGATGCTGCATCTGCCTTCGTAGTGACTTCGCCAAGGAAGCTGCAGACTGATGAGCTGGCTACTGTCCGGCTTTTTCAGGAGAATACGCCTTCCGTTGTCTATATCACTAATCTTGCTGCCAGGTAGTTCTCCATACTCATTGCTAGATTGTGATCACGTGTAGGTTATTGTACAAAATGGCTAGGTAGTGTCTAAAATGTGATTCGTGGTTTTGGCACGTATTCTTAATTTGATCCTGTTAGAAATCAAAATCAAAATCCCATTGCGGCTTGGTGTTAATTTGTTTGGTTATTGTATTTTACCACTTACTGCTACCATGCAAGTTGTCAGTTTTAACACTATAAACCTTAAAATCATGTCACATAAATTTTTATAGTAGTTGACTGGTATAAAAGAAATTGCTCCAAGTAAGTAGGACTGAAACATAAACAAGGTGCACAAATAGGACTATTTATGTTTTATTCTCAAAATAGTACTTATTTGATCCTAATAAAAGTATAAAACTTTCTCAAATAGGAGTGAACGAGTCATATTTTAAGAAGAAAATATTTGGTCTGTGGTCCTGTTTGTGCACTTCTCTTATGTTTTAGTCCTACTTAAGGAATTTTCTTATTTGTATAATTCAAATGGTATGAGATGTTTATAACACATGAGAGATTGATTTGTTTCAAATTTTGAATTATTCGTGTTTTGGTGGTTGGGGGACTTGTTGAACATTATGCAATCCTCCCATTTCTTTAAGTGAGATAAGCTTCTTTGTTCTTTCCCCGGGGACTGTGGTTAGGAAATTAATGTATACTCCGTATAATTATAGCAGAACCATTGGAACCCTGTGTGCTCATTTTTTAGCCTGCTACTCTCTCGTCCTCTTTCTCAATTTTTGACTTTGTTGTTCACACGACTATTGGTTGGCTTCTCTGTCCATATTAGTCTCTCTCTTTGATATTTAGGCAGGATGTGTTCACATTAAACGTGCTTGAAGTGCCTCAAGGTTCCGGTTCGGGCTTTGTGTGGGATAAAGATGGTCACATTGTCACCAATTATCATGTTATCCGTGGTGCATCAGACCTCAGGTAGTTTTATTTATAGCAGTCTGACATCAGCTTAATAACTTTCCCTTTTCATAACCATTGGCATTTTGTTAGCTGATATTTTGACAGTAGATCTTTTGTATAACTTCCATGTTTTAGATGATGCATATGCTTTCCTAAATCTAGTCTGGGAATCTAAACCAAATACATGTAGTTCCTTTCTCGGTTCAACTGTATGTTTAGCTCTCAAATAGAAATAAGTGGACATCGTAGCTGTCTTGGAAGAAAGACAAATGCTCACTTAATCTAATGTCTTTAAGTAAAAGATGTAACAAAATCAAGGGCGCTTAATATTATGTCTTAAGTAATATAAGAGCATCTCCAATGCAAACGTTTTAAGGGTGCACGGGTGGCAGGAGAGATATAGACACAAAAAGAGATAATTAATAAAAAGTTTCTCACTTTCTTTCAACAGCATATTAAATCTTGTTACTTTTTATTCGTAATGTCAAGCACAATGTCAAGATCTAGACGGTGAGCCTGACATTGTGAATAATAAATAACTGAGAATTTATTACACCTTGGAAAGAATGTGAAATATTATCTATTAATTATTATTGTTGTGTCTATATCTCTCTTGACACGTCTGCACCATTAACACATTTGCATAGGAGATGCTCTAATGATTAATGGGCCTAGTCAACATTCCAATTACTTTAGACTATAGAAAAGAGAGACTTGGGTGAGAAACAAGGCATAGATTATAGGTGAATAGGGTAGGTTTTCTTTTGTTGTTCGGTGATAGAGGTATGGAGAAGTAATGGGTAAGAAATCAGGAGGAATGCATTTCTCTCCACGAGGCAAAGAACTAAAAGTGGTGCATAAGATTTCTCTCCTAACTAAACAAGGTAACTTTTACATTCTCTCCTAGCTCCCCTTCCTCGTTTCTATTCTTCCCAACCATACAAATCCTTAAAGATGTTTCGTCACTCATATGGTCTTTTTTGTTTCACTCAATGAAAGTATTTGACAAATTGGCAATAATTGTTGAAGTGTTTGCCTCCTTTAACATTTGCATTCCGGAATGAATATGATGTGTGTTTACTTGTTATGTTCAGGGTCACTCTTTCTGACCAGAGTACTCACGACGCAAAAGTTGTAGGGTTTGACCAAGATAAAGACGTTGCTGTACTTCGAATTGATGCGCCTGAAGACAAGTTAAGACCTATACCAGTTGGTGTATCTGCAGACTTGCTTGTTGGTCAAAAAGTTTTTGCTATTGGAAATCCTGTAAGCAAACTCATTGTCCTCACTGACGAACAGTGAATGGATTGCCCTTTGACTTGCTGCATTAACAAACCTAATTTTCTAGCCTCTTCTTTAGGTTTTGCTACTCAAAGTTTTTTCTCCTTCCATCCCAAAAAACCGAGCCATGTTCAAACATAATTTGTGTCCCAAAATGAGCCCTATTTCAACAAAAGAATCTAATTCTCATTGAATCCATTGCAACATTTCCGAAAACATGTTCCAAACAAGTTGATTATGCTAAATTTAGTTTAATAAACAAACAAATTTAAAACTGAGATTGAATGATGAGAGTTGTACCTTTCTGAAATTTTGCATTTCATAGCATCACTTGTCAGTATTGGTGCAAGAAAGTGAAGAAACATGACTTTCCATGAATATTTGATTAGTTAAATACTTTCATAATTTGTTTCTCATGTGTCGATACCTGCTATTTTTAGAGCCAAAGGTAAAAAGTAATTCCAAAGGAATTTTAAATAGTTCTTTGATCTTTGTTAATGTGGTTGTTGATTCTCATCTATGCACAAATTACATAGAATAGGTTGGTCACTCTGTATATGCAGAATTTTACCTAGATTGGTGTATAGTCGATGTTTTTATTGAAAAAATTATATTTGCAGTTTGGTCTTGATCATACGCTCACTACCGGTGTCATCAGGTAAATAAGAGAAATTTGTAATGGACCCTGTTATGACTTTTACCGTTCTATCACTTGCATGTCACTGAATGCTGTCAAATTCATGCCATGCAGTGGCCTGAGAAGAGAAATTAATTCTGCTGCCACTGGCCGCCCAATCCAAGACGTTATCCAGACAGACGCTGCTATAAACCCAGGGAATAGTGGAGGACCACTTCTTGATAGTTCAGGAAACCTAATTGGCATAAACACAGCTATTTACTCCCCTTCCGGCGCATCCTCTGGTGTTGGATTTTCAATTCCAGTTGACACTGTGAGTTCCTCCTATGTGTTTCATATTCCTTGAATGAGAGTTAATTCTGACCATTTTCTGGAAATGTCAAGCTACCCCCCCCCATGTGTGCTAGGTTGGGGTGTTGACCGTGGCATTCTAATGACCAGATTGCTAAATGCAGGTAAGTGGCATTGTTGATCAATTGGTAAGGTATGGGAAAGTGACCAGACCAATTTTGGGTGTTAAGTTTGCTCCAGATCAGTCTGTAGAACAACTTGGAGTGAGCGGGGTGCTTGTCTTGGATGCTCCTCCAAATGGTCCAGCTGGGAAAGCTGTAAGCTCAATATTACTACTCTGTACTGTCTAATACGTAGTACTTGGTATTTGATTTTCCCAGTGCTTGTAATTTATAAAGTTAAGAATGGCTTCGTTATGGGGTGTTTTATGAAGCACAATCAATTAATTAGTTTTAGTTAGTGATCCTTAATCACTTCCAAGGATCACTTACAATTGAAGAAGCTGGTGGCCATATGCTCCTTGATACTGATTCTGCTCATTGAATATTAATTCCCAAAATATACCACCTTACTTTGTTGTGGGCAATATAGGGTATATGATATAAGATTAGCATGTGAGTAGCCACACCACACCACACCACCTTGATGTTAATGAATACTTATTCTTCTCTGTTCATCTTTTGCAGGGGCTTCTAGCTACTAAACGTGATGGATTTGGCAGGCTTGTTTTGGGGGATATAATTACTTCTATAAATGGGAAAAAAGTCTCCAATGGCTCCGATTTGTACAGAATTCTGGACCAATGCAAAGTGGGTGAAAAGGTTAGTACCGATTTTTTTTTAAAAGATAATTACCCCCAATGCGAGTTCATAGAAAGAATTCAGTGCTTGACAGTTGACACACATCAACTTTTCTTTACGAATTAGGTGATGGTGGAAGTCCTACGTGGTGATCACAAGGAAAAGATACCTGTAATTTTAGAACCAAAGCCTGAGGAATCATAGAAGCCAGCAGCAGCCTGTGTCGTGGATCTTGAGTAACTTCCCTATGGTAATATTGCTATAGAATACTGGACAGCGTACATAACGCACGCAAAAGGTTTAGACGTCTTTCTACCCCCACCCGATTTATAAACATCAAACTTTACAGCTGTATATATTGTGGCCTGGTATATGATTGGGTCACTCTGTAAAATTTGAATGCAAATTCGATATAACTGTCATACTCTGTAATCTGTAACCAACCAGCCTTTTTACTCCCATTTTACCTGGAAACAAGGAGGGCTAAATCTGTAATACTCTGTAATCTGTAACCAACCAGCCTTTTTACTCCCATTTTACCTTGAGTAACTCACACTTATGGAGTAACGTACCAAATGTACCACGCACTTTGATACTATAAACCACTTGTGGCATCAATTGTCATGTGTGACATTTGTTTGGCACTCGATGTTTAAAAATTAAAATGTTTTCGATCTATCTGATCTCCAGGTAAATTGATATATTCCAGTTCGCTGTTTTCAAATTTCAACCCCAAAAATTACAAGGAAATTTGTCAATCCGAGACCTAAATTCCTAAAAGATAGAAAAATTATAATAAATATTGTACTCTTTCCGTTCCTTTTATTTAGTCAAATTTGACTTTTGAAATTTGACTTTTGAAGTCAATAATGTTAAACTTTGATTTGATTGGTCATATATCTATTCACACTAGTATTGATAATATAAAAATGATATGAAAATGCTCTTTATTAAGAATACTATCTGACTATCATAATAGTATATATTTATTGAATTTCACATTAATATATTAATTAAAATAATGGATCAAAGTTTACTATCTTTGATGGAAAGAGTTAAAGATGACTAAGAGAGTGTTTGCAAATGCTTTTGCTTTAAAACATCACTTTTTAAAGTGATTTTGGAAAAAGTGATGAACAGTCGCAAGTGGCAATGTTCGAGAAAAAATGATTTTGAAAAGTAAAAGTTGTTAGTGTTTGATAAAATATGTGTTTTTTATGTAATAAAAAAAGTAAAAAATATATTTTAGCTTTTAACGTTTAATTGTTTAATTTAAGTAGAAGTCCACTTGGAAACACCTTTTTCAATTTTTTTAAGCCTAAGGCTGGAAATCATTTTTTTGCAAACATACCCTAAATAAAAAGGAAAGGTAGTATCAAATAATTTGAACCTTTATCTCTAGTGGATGTTTAATTGATGTCATTTCATTATAAATTTATGTTTGATTTAAAATTTGGGGTTATTACAAGAATATTACTAAAATAAAACTAAAATAAAACGTATTTACATAAATATGACTATTCATTACTCCAACGTAGTGTTGTGATAACTTATGTTCAAAACTTGAACATGAATTACTATGATTTCAATATAATAGTACTCTAGTAACTAGTCATATTTTTGTAATCTATCTTTATTTTTGTAATTCTTCCCTTTAACGATTTTATATATACTCCAAATTTTTATGTTAGTTTTCCAAGATTAGTCAAATCTTCACTTTATTGTTTCGGATCAATACAATATGAATATTTCTGTCGATAGTATTTAGCAATTTATCTAGGGATGCCAATATCTTCAAGCTTGCTCGCACTAGAATATCTGCTCACCTTCAACTCTTTCCAGGCTCAACCCCTACTTGCATTAACATTATAATATAGGTGGAAGTATTTTAAATTCAGACTCGAACTGAAAAACGGGAAATCCAAAAGCAAATTGATATTTCAGTTTTTTGGAAACTCAAAATAAAAAAGGGAAAATGGAAACTAATAATCCAACCTTTTAGCGGTCTTCTTACAATAATCCAACATTTGGGTTATTCATGAATAATCCAACCTTTGCACCTCATCTTCATTCACTGGTCCCTGACCGGTTGATGACCTGCTATTCCGAGCTATTTTCTTATCTTTGCAAATCAATATACCATAAATCTCATCTTTCACAAAGATAATATTTTGCAAAGATAAGAAAATAACTTGGAATAGTAGGTCATTAACCGATCAGGGACCCGTGAATGAAGATGAGGTGCAAAGATTGGATTATTCATGAATAATCAAAAGGTGGGATTATTGAAAGAAGACCGCTAAAAGGTTGGATTATTAGTTTCCATTTTCCCAATAAAAAATTATTCGATCAAAAATGATTGGGTATTTGGGTACCAATGTCCTGGAAATTAATTTTTTTGGTTCGGTTTTATGGTAATTCGATTTTGGTAAGAACTACTACGTAATTTCTTTGTCCATTTCAAAGCTTAAAGTAGTGTTTGTTTTAGAGGAAAACAGTGTTTTTGAAGATGGAAAACTTGCAACTGAAAAGCCACACACGGGTGCATGATGTGATAAAGAGTTTTACAAATTAACCTTAACTTATTAATTATTTGTATATTAAAGACTGAATTCCCTAAATATGAGCAAAAATGTTTTGAAATTCCCAAGCAGAACTGTTGAGGTTTATTCCTTCAACCCCCGGGTCCAACACGTAAGCCCAAGGATTTCGAATGGAGTATGTGATTAAACTAGCCCAACAAGCAGATGATATGGATTGGGAGAGCAGTAAGGTAGCGAGTAACTGATTAGGTATTATTATCTCTTAATAACTCCCTAATACAATACTTTTCGCTAAGGCCCCGTCGGCCGTTCGTCTTACAAGGCAGTAGAAGTGCTGCGAGTAAGAATGCTATAGCTAGAGTGCTAATAATAGAAAGTTGCCAACCCTTTACAATGAAATAAATGCTTCTATTTATACCCGCCAATGGGCAGGTGGCTATGCTGACGTGGAGGCCTGCGGACCGCTTGTGTCCCAACCACCAAATCTTCTGCATTAAATGCACTTCCCGCCAGAATCTAGGCTTCCCGCCTAAATAATGGGGACGTTCGTCCGCCAGGGGGTGAGCTGGGCCACTCCAAGTGACCCTCAAGAGACTTCGGCTGTTCGTCCCCTGCCCTTGGTGGATTCTCTCCATGTGGACTGGATCTCCTCCGGCGATCATGGGCCTGCCTAGGAGACGTGCGTCGTTGTCCCTGATGGCCAGTGGTCCTGCCCCTTACCTCTGCACATACGTTCGTCGCGATGGGTCGTTTGAACCTGGACCCCCCCCCATTCCAGACGTTCGTCTTTTCCCAAGGGTCTTGGGCCTGCGCCCAGCCTGGTCCTAGCATGACGTGCGTCCGATAGGAAAAGAGGGGGTTAATGGGCCGGACCTCGGCCTGGGCCATTATCCCAACACAAGTCCCCCACTTCTGATGTTCTGAGCATGCGCAGGACATAAGGAAGTATAGGTGCCCCGAAATGGACGTTCGTGTCTTGATACTTGTGTCTTATTGTATCTGGCGGAACCGTACGCTCGTGGTCATGGTGCTTAACAGCTGTCGACGGTTCAGGAAACGAGGTGACGGCTGCTGTAGCGGCGGTGCATTTTCCGAGGAAAGGCCATCATTACGCTTTCGTCCCACGCACAGCGCGTGAGACGGAATACGCTCCCTGCCACGTGTCCGTCTCTCGTTGGTCCCCCCATTGGTGTCTCTCCTATAAATGCCGGGTTCTCCCTCTAAATTAGGGTTCCCAATTTCTGCCCTCCTGCCCTCGCGTTCTCGCAGCTCTCTCAAGCTCGGCTAATCCCCTTTCTAAGGTAAATTTCATCCTCTGCTTCTTTTCTTTGTCTTGAACCCTCGCCGATATGGTTTCAATGGAGATCTCGTCGAGTTCTGGTTCGGGTTCATCGGGTTCCTCCTCGGGGGCTCCTCCTCCGACACCGGTTCACGCTCTTCGGGTGAAACTAGCACTTCCGGGAGTTCTGGCTCAGCCTCTACCGTGGGAACTGTTCAGGCCGGGGAGGCCCGAGATATGATTACTGTGATGGTTTCTGGTGATGGAGGTGCTGATTTGGGAGAACAACGGAATATGGCCCTTGATGTAGTGGACCCCGTGGCTGATGCCGGGGAACAGGAGTCCGCCGGTGAGGACGGGCGTCCAGACGGGTATGACTCTGGGGTTGAGGCTCAGGACGGCTCCGACATTGAAGTATTCGAACTCGGGTTGAAGATAGATGTGGAGAGGCATCTGTGCCCGATCAAGAATGTCCTGTGCCATGAGCAGATCTTCTCGCAGGTGGCTCTCAATAAACTGAAAGTGTTCTTCCCCTCTCCGTCCGTATATAGCCTGCGTGGCGCCACCCATGTGATGAGGAGACGTCCAGGGATGGTTATGGTGCTTCTGGACTCCATCGAGGCTGCGCTGCGCTTCCCTCTTCACCCGTTCTTCATGGAATTCTTCTGTTGTTACCAGATAGCGCCCGCACAACTCATGCCGAACTCCTATCGGTTCGTCTCCGCCTTCCTGGTTCGCTGCAAGGACAATGGGGTCACCGCCACTTTGGACTTGTTCCATTACTTCTATCGGCTCACCCCCCAAAATTCTGACGGTTTCCTGAGCATTGCAGCTCGTCCGAAACGGAGGCTGTTCAGCGGAGCACCGAGTTCCATTCATGACTGGAAGAATCGGTTCTTCTTCGTTCGGTACGCGGATGCTCGTCTACCATTGCGTTGGAACGGCTATCCGCCCAAGATAGGATCTCCGGAGCTGACCAACGACCTGGAGGAGGACGTTAGAAAGATCTCGACGGGCGGCATCCGGCCCTTAGATGATTTCCTAACCTTCGAGGCGCTTGCCGCGGCAGGAATAGGTACCGCCCATGCTCTTGGACATCTCCCCCTCTACGCTCGTCTCAGGGTATTGGGCGGTACTCTCCTCCGAGGTGAGTTCTTCCCGTCGCTCGTCCATCTAACCCATTTCCCTTGTTTCTTTCAGGTCTTCCCCCAACCCAGGAGCAGATGAATCACGAGAAGCTCCTCAAGAATCGGAAGGGGAAGGGTGCCGCGGCCGATGCTGCCCTGGCCAAGGCCAAGGCCGCCCAAGCAACAGACTCTAATTCTTCCGCCTCCCAGGCCGATCGTCGCACGGTGGAGGCGGAACAGCACCTTATTGCCACGGTGATGGCACAGGGGTCCCAGGCCCCCGTCCTCAATCCTGTCGTCCCCGAGGTTGTGGCGCCCCTGCAGGCCGTTCATCCGCATGAGGGGGAGAGGGCGCGGGACAAGAAGTCCAAGAGGCCTCGGGGGGCTTCCTCTTCGGCCCCCGAAGAGCAAGGGCTGATCCTCCCTTCCCTTGGACGTCCGGCCCATGACGTCTGGCAGGAAATTGCTTCTCTGGTTGGCGTGGACATGCCTCCCCGGACGTCTTCAGAGGCCTCCAATGCGGTTCTGGCCGCCGCTCTTCAGGTGAGATTTGCCCCTTAACGAACGGTCGATTTCCATATTCCGCTGATTTGAAGTCTCACCCTCTGTATCTCTTTTGTAGGTCGGGCTCTCTACCCTGCAGGCTGAGGCTGCCCGGGATGCCGATGCCCTTCAGGCCAAAAATAAGGCAGATGCGGCCTTGAAGAAGGCGAGAGAGGCCGCTCGTCTCCAGGAGAAAGAGCTGGCGGCCAAGGACAAGGAGCTGCCGGCCGCCCTGGGGGTAGCCCGCGAGTCCACCGTGAAGCTTGCGGTTCTGGAGAAGGCCGGGTTCAAGCTCGTCCCAGCTCTCCCTGCCCCCAAAGACGAGGCCCCTGAATGGCTCGTCGATGATTCTGGGTACCACAACTCCGGGGCCTTCATGATTGCAGCCCAGAAGTACCTTGGGGGCGCCTTCGGTGATGTATTCGCCGCCGAGCTGCAGAAGCAGGCGCCCAAGGACCGCCTCAAGTTCGGGGTCCGAATCCTGGAGAGTGCGCCCCTGGCTGAGAAGTTCTTATATGATGTTGGGGATAGCTCCTTCGTCATCGGCTACAACGAGGGGGTAAAGGCCACGTTGCCGGTCTTCGCCGCTCTTCAGGGGCCCAATTTCGATCTGGCCGAGCATGCCTCAGATCCGGAGCTGATCCGAGTAGTGGGCAAGTTAAAAAGGGACGCCCGGCGGGAGGAGGCCAGAGCCACAGGGGAGGTCCCGGAGCCCCCGTCCCCCGAGCCTGAGCCCGAGGAGGAAGAAGAAACCATCCCTGGGGGGTCCCGGCCTGTTTCTCCCAATTTTGTGTAATGTAGCTTGTAGTTTCTTAGTTTTGATCCTGTACTTATCCGGCCGGTAGAGCCGAAGAATATACAACTCTTTTTGCCTCATCATTGTCTCTACGTTCATAACTCTTTCCGCTTTCTTTTTACTGTCAGTAGTATTTTGCCATTATGGAATATAGCCCAAGTTGTGAGGACGTCCGTGCCCATCATCCATACCTGTACCCCAATCTCTCGAGATACGTTCGTATGCTTGGGAGCTGACCCTGCGTGCGTAATCCCGGATCGAAGTTGGTGGAGACGTTCGTCACGTGGTTACAGACACAGCCATCCATGACGTTCGCCTATGCAGCTAGATGTGGGGATACGAACGCACTCCTCAGGAACAATGCCTTGGTAAAGAAATCCGTCGCGTTAAGAACAGCAGGACCTTCTACGTTCTGTGCTTAAATCAGATACCGTCCACGTACGCTCGTCTGGTTGGGCCCGCGCTTCAGTTTTGTGAAGCATGGGAACGCGCATGTCTTCTTTGGAACAGGAGGACCAGATCCCGCGAATATGCACGTCTTCCCGTGGATAACCTGTGGGTGCGGTCCCTGCGTGCCCCTGTGGGGGACGCTCGTGGCATTAAACCGGCTTCCTTCGCGGTGGTTGTTGGGGTGGTAACATCGAGGTGCCTTTAATGCCGCGGTAGGTACCGGTACCCTGGGGCCACGTGTTCCGTCGTGGTTGGTGCGATCTTGCGGCGTTGTCTATAAGTACCCAAGGTCTCGCGAATTCTCCATTTGCTCCATCTCTAGCTCTTGTGCTGCACAATCACTTCCTCTCTCTAGCTTCCTTTGGTATCGCTTCCGGCTCCAGCACCCGTAGGTACCGAACGTCGTCGTGTCTTTGTCCATATCAGGGTCCCAAACTATTGACGATGGGTGCTCCTCTGGTGATGACCTAGAGTTCTATGAGCGGGGTATGCCACCATGGCCCCCCCGCCATCACCTGAATTTTTCCCGCGTTCGTCGTCAGCGCCAGCGTCTCTTGAACGCCGACCGTCGGTTGATAAGCCAATGGTTCCTTCCCCCAAGGGGTTACGACGACCGGATTCTGCGCAACCCAATGCGCCATCTGCCCGGCTATGTGATGGTCCACTTGGACTCTGTCATAGCCGGCCTCCTGTTTCCCCTTCATAGCTTCCACATAGAGCTTTTTAGGGGCCTCCGGGTGACACCCGCTCAGTTCGTCCCCGCTGCTTATAGGATCATCGCGGGTTTTATAATTAGGTGTCACAGCGTTAACGTGACCCCCACCGTGGACCTGCTTCAACACTTCTTCCGGTTATCTCCGTTCGGTCGTACGGGGTACTTAACCCTGATCGCGCGTCCGTCCATGGTCCTGTTTTCAAATAACGCCGGGAATCCGGACGGCTGGGAGGAACGGTTCTTCCTTGCCGAAGTGGGCTCCCCGATGCCATTCTCCGATAGGTGGAACGCCTACCCGGTGAAGTCCATCCCGCCGCCCATGACGGATGAGGAGCTCGGCTATGCCAAGCGCATAGCTAGTCTTGGGGTTCAGAACCTCCGGTCGCTGGTGGCCGAGCCTTTTAAGGCCCGGGCCGGATTAGGTGCGTCTATTTGTACTTGCATTGTCCTGTCATCTTCTAGTTGTTATGGTTCTGAACGTCTTGATTTTCTTCCTGCAGGAGTCTTCCCAACTATATCATCCATGGGGCGTACTCATATTGCTTCGCATGCCCATGGCCGCGACAACAGGCATGAGGACAAGGGCAGGAAGCCGCTCGTCCCCAAAATTGAGCCTCGGGCGAGCAGGAGGCGGTCAGACGACGCATCAGAGGCTGGGGCTTCGAAGAGGCTCCGCATCGATGGTACCGCTTCCAAAGACATCATAGTGGCCGATGACTCCGACGGTGAGCCGGGAAGTCCCTTGAAGCGGAAGCCGTCCTCCCGGAACAAGCCCCCTATTTCCCCTCCGGCCAATTCTGAGGTCCGTCGACTTAGAGATGAAGATGTCCACGCTGCCAATGGCTCTGACGATGCTCGTCCCCCTTCGCCCCCAGAAACCAACGGGTCCTCCCTTGGCCTTATCGAATTCTCGGGGGTTGGCCCTCGCAAGGAGTCGATGATGCTCTTCGGCCAGACCGCATCTTCGATCTGGTGCGGCCTCAACCTCAAGGTCCCCCAAGATTTCGCCGCCCAGGAAGCTCCTGAGGATCTCCTGGAGTGTGGGCAGAGCACCCTCGACAAGGCCGGGTTATATTTCCACCGGGCTCGGATGGCCTTCGAGCATCAAGGCAAGGAAATGGCCCGGGTGCGGGCTGAATGCGACGCCCTTTTGAAGAACGCCAAGGGCAGGGCCGGGACGCTTCAAGAGAAGGCCGATGCTTATGACAAGCTCGTCCGGGAGAGCATTTCCCAGAAAGAGCTCCTTAGGAAGCAGGAGGCCGAGCTTGTGGACCTTCGCAGCCGGCTGTGGGCTGTGGAACAGGCAAAGGTGGAAATCCGCCGTTCGGGTGTGGATAATCATGTCCCCATCTATGAGGCCGATGTTTCCAAGATCAAGGAGTCTGGTTCCATTGAGTTCCAGAAGTCCAAGGCCTATACCGGTGCCATTCATACCATGGCCATGAGGTTCCTTCCGAGGCTCGTCGGTGAGTTCTTGGCCACTTGCCCGGACCCTTATCTGGATGGCGTCAAATTGCTCCAGGCCACTCCCACTGGGGAACGCTTCCTCGATGATCTTGCCGACGATACTTATCTTAAGGGTATGGTCGGCCTCGTGGCAGAGAATCTTCCGGTCTTCGAGCGTCACTTTGGGGCTCCTTTTGATCCTGCGGCAGCTGGCTTCGATTCCCTGATGGTAGACGCCCATAAGGGGGCCCTTGAACTGCTGAGGGAGCGTAAGGAGCGTGAAGAAGCTGAGGCCAGGGAAAAAACCAAGCAGGTCCCCTTTACGGCCCCAACTCCTGACGCCGGCCAAACTTGACTCTCCGCTCATAGTCTGTGATTTTCATCACACATTGTACTTTCCGGTCATCAGTACCGAAGAATAAAAATCATTGTTTGTTCCATGTTCGTCTAACATTTCTTGCTCCATTCCTCCTTCTTTTCTCTTTTTTTTTTTTATTATTATTATTTTTTTTTTTTTTTTGGAGTCTTTTTATCAGTCTTTGTCCTTCCCTAGCTTCGTGGGTACTTGTTTCCTGGCTTCGCAGGAGACGTTCGCCATCCCCGCCTTGGGAAGAAACAGGTTTATCCACGTCGGGATTCCCTCTCTCCGTTCGTCCCCAGCCGCGAACTACTAGTCTTCTGGCTTCGCAGAAGGCTTTCGTCATGCGCTCGTCAGGGGGAGGAACTAGGCTTTGTTCGTCCTTGTCGTTGTCCTACTAATCTTCTTACTTTGAAGAAGACGTTCGGCCATCCAACGATCGCAAGGAGGTCACTGGTTTATCCACGTCGGGATTCCCTGCTTCGTCGTCCCATGCTCGTGGCCCTACTAGCCTTCTGCCTGGCAGAAGGTGTTCATCGATCCACGGGAAATGGGAGGAACTGGTTTATCCTGCCGGGGTTCCCTTTTGTACGTCTAGCCTCCCCCACGTTCCTACTAACCTCCGCGTCGGGAGACTTTCGTCATACGTGGCGAAGGAAGATCAGGCATACCTCGTCAAGACTCCCTCTCTCGCAGGAGTCGTATCTCCCCTTCTCCTCTTTTTTTTTTTTTTTTTTTTTTTTTTTTTTTTTTTTTTGAGGAGGAAATCGTTTCAATAGCACTTCGGCTTTTAATCTCTCTATAGGAGGTGAAGAACAGAAGTAATCTTTTTAATATAGAGAAGACGATCGGCGGTGTTACATGGTACTTCGACCAACTATTACAACGATCTATCTCTAATTATTGGTAGAACTTCCTCAGGTGTTCGACGTTCCAGATCCCCGCGTGGTTCCCTTCCAAGGTGTGGAGGAGGAACGTCCCCTGGTTGTATCTTCTTATGACCTTGTACGGCCCTTCCCAGTTTTTGGCCATCTTGCCACCTTCGAGTGGCCTGCTCTTCTCTCTCTTTCTGAGTACGAGGTCCCCCGCCTCAATTTCGCGGACCTTTACCGCCTTGTTGAAGTATCTTTGGGTGGCTCGGTGATATTCCTCCATGCGACGAGCTGCTAGGTCTCTTCGTTCCTCAATGAAATGGAGCTCCGCTCGTAGGTTTGCCTCGTTGTCCTCCGGCTGGAAGTGCTTTGTGCGATGTGTGGGCACTAGCACCTCAGTTGGCACCTTGGCCTGGAATCCGTATGCCAAAGCAAAAGGCGTCTCGCCGGTTGCTGTCCTCGGGGTTGTTCTGTACGTCCAGAGTACGTAATTGAGCTGCTCTGGCCAGGTGGTCGTGTAATCTTCCAATTTCTTTTTAATCCCGTCCATGATGGTCCGGTTCATGTTCTCCACCTGGCCGTTGGCCTGTGGGTAGGCCACCGAGGCCTTAGAGTGCCTGATGCCCCACTTTGCCAGGTATGCCTCAAATCCTCTGCCGACGAACTGCCGGCCATTGTCGGTGATGACCTGTTCTGGAATCCCGAAGCGGCATATAACATTCTGCCAGAGGAACTTCTGACATTGATATTCGGTGATGGAGGCCAGCGGCTCGGCCTCTACCCACTTTGTAAAGTAGTCAATGGCCACAATGACAAACTTCCTCCCGCCGGTCGTCGTCGGGAGAGGGCCCAGTAGATCTATGCCCCACCTGGCGAAGGGTAGTGCAATCGTCATTGGAGTGTAGAAGCTTGCCGGCCGCCCGGGGACGGGAGCATATTGCTGACATACCGCACACTTCCGAGTGTGGTTGAAACAGTCCTGCTGGATGGTCGGCCAGTAATACCCTTGCAAGATGATCTTCCGAGCCAAAGTACGAGGACCCTGGTGACTGGAACAGATGCCTTCGTGTATCTCTTCAACGACGGCCGCTGCCAAACTCGGTGGGAGGCACCTCAAGTACGGCCCTCCGAACGTCTTTTTGTAGAGCTGCCCATCAATGAGTTCGAAGTTGGGGGCCCTCCTCTTTATCCATGCTGCTCGTCCGGAGCTGCCATCATCCTCAGGCTCGGGGAGCGTCCCATCCCTGAGGTAGTCCGCGATCTCCTTCGACCAATTAGGTTCGGCGACGGAGATGGTTTCTACCCGGATGACGTCCGTTGCCGGTGTCGGGAGTGTCTCTTGCCTGACGAAGCCCCTGATGTGCCGGGGGACGCTCGTCGAGGGGTCATCGGTCGTGGGATTCCCTAACTTGGACAGTATATCAGCCTCGGCGTTCTCCACCCGCGATACCTGCTCGATTATCACCTGTTCGAACTGCGCGGTTTGTTCCTCCGCGAGCTCCTTGTAGGTCCTCATCCTCTCTTCCCTGGTCTCGGCCGTCCCATTCATCTGGGTTACTACCAGTTGGCTGTCCATCCTCACCTTGAGACGAGCTGCGCCGAGTGCCTTGGCACACTTCAGTCCCGCAATCAGCGCCTCGTATTCAGCCTCGTTGTTGGTGACTTTGAATTCAAATTTCATGGAGTAGTAGGCCTTGAAACCCTCAGGTGAGGTAATCACTGCTCCCCCGCCACAACCTTTTGCACTTGAGGCCCCATCGGTGTACATCTCCCACCAGTTGTTGAAATCATCGTTGCCTTGGGGATCGTCCTCGGTGCGCGCAGTGCATTCGGCAATGAAGTCTGCCAGCGCCTGCCCCTTGATCGTCGGCCTCGGTTTGAACTCAATGTTGTATTGGCCGATCATCAGGGACCATTTGGTTATCCTCCCGCTGGCCATGGGGTTCCGGAGGATCGTGGCGAGCGGCTGTGTCGTGTATACGATCACTGGGTGTGCCTGGAAGTACGGTGCCAGGCGTTTGATGGATGCTATCAAGGCGAGGATCGTCTTCTCCATCAGTGTGTATCTGGTCTCCGGGCCGTTTAGTGCCTTGCTCACGAAATAGATCGGTCGCTGAACGCCCTCTGCCTCCTTGAGTAGCACAGCACTCACAGCCAAGTCTGCCACCGCCAAGTACATGTATAGCTGCTCCCCGGGATCCGCCTTGGTGAGGACGAGCGGAGAAGAGAGGTATATCTTGAAGTCGTCGAAGGCAGCCTGGCACTCTGGTGTCCACTCAAAAGGATTTGCCTTCTTCATGATCTGAAAGAAAGGAATGGCCTTATCTGCTAGTTTTGACATGAATCGGCTCAGGGCTGCCAGTCTCCCGGTGAGGCGCTGCACATCCTTCAGGTTCTTCGGGGCCTCCATGTCAACTATTGCCTTTACCTTCTCTGGGTTAGGCTCGATTCCCCGCTCACTCATCATGTAGCCGAGGAATTTGCCGCCCTTGACGGCAAAGGCACACTTCTTTGGGTTTAGCCTCATGCTAGCCCCCTCCATGATGGTGAAGATCCTCTCCATATCCCGGACGTGGTCTTCCCTCTTCTTGCTTTTGATCAGGATGTCATCTACGTAAGCTTCCATTGTTTTTCCTAGTACGTCTTTGAACAACATCCCGATCATTCTCTGGAAGGTGGCCATGGCATTCCTCAGGCCGAACGGCATGACCACATAACAGTACACGCCCTCCGTTGTGACGAACGCCGTTTTTTCTGCATCATCAGGATGCATGAAGACCTGGTGGTAGCCTCTGAATGCATCCATGAAGCTGAGCAGCTCGCAGCCCGCCGTTTCATCCACGAGCAAATCGATCCTCGGCACTGGATATGGGTCCATCGGGCAGGCCTTGTTGAGGTCCGAGTAATCGACGCACATCCGCCAAGTGTCGCCCTTTGGGGCTAGCACTACGTTGGCCAACCACTCCACGTGGATGACCGGCCGGATGTGCTTGATGTTGAGGAGCGTAGCTGCCTCCCTTTTGATGAACTCTCGCCGTTCGGCTGCCATGTATCTCTTCTTCTGCTGTATGGGCTTGGCATCCGGTCGGACGGCGAGTCTGTGGCAGATGAGGTTGGGGTCTATCCCGGGCATGTCCTCCGGCCCTCTGGCAAATAGGACTTTGAACCTCCGGAGGACGGCTATGACCCCTTCCTTGATCTCAGGCTCGAGGTCGGCGCCGATGGACACCTTCCTGTCTGAGGGGTTATCCAGCTCCACTTCCTCGAGCAGGGCGGCCGGTTCCAGACGAGCGTCGAAGTCAGCCTGCCTAGCTTTCTCAGTAATGCTGTTGACCCGGGCTTCTCGCTCTCTGAACCTCTCCATGGCCTTGGTGTAGCAGGCCCTGGCCATGTGCGGATCCGTGCGGGCGACCCCTACCCCTGTCTCGGTGGGGAATTTGATGCATGAGTGCCGCACGGAGCAGATGGCCTCAAGATCCTCCAAGCCGGGCCGGCCCAAAATTGCGTTGTGAGCACATTTTAGGCGGACCACGACGAACGTCATTCGGATGCGGGTGGTGTGAGGTCCATCCCCGATCTCAACGGGGAGGCCGATGGTACCTTCCGC